>CM057229.1:73091227-73578727 GCA_029891385.1 Erythroxylum novogranatense
ATAAAGATGTCTAATAAAGTTACCATAAGTAACTCGCCACATCTCTTGTATCTATTTAAGTAAGCTTTCATGTATATCTAGACTTTTGACTCATTAAGAGTTATGTGTATTAGCAAAAGTGTATAAACACCTTGCTTATATTGTTTCTAATAAATTTTATATATATCAATCAAAAGTTTAAGGAACTTTTTTGAAAGTCGATGAGATTATTTAAATGTCCAACAACTTATTCAAACACAAACATAAAAAATGTTTATATCTTGATATTATCTCCGTTTATATAAGTTTATGATTAATGTTAGAGTGATAAATAGGTTTCTTATTAAGTTTAACATTTCTAAGCCTGAACTTAAGCTCAATTAGGCTTCATATTTCTTTTCAAGTTTTAGGCTAAAAATACCATGTTTGAGCCCAATCGAAGCCTATTTTTTTTGAAAATTTAAACCATGTATAGTTTTTACCATAAGTTAAACGTAATCTAGATTTATGTTATACATAATAGTGGTAGCATATGTTTATTTTCTTTTTATCCTAATAGGATTTAAATTGACTGTAAATAGATGACAAAATAATACCAAAATTTTGATATGTTAAGACTATTTTTAACTATAAAGTTGATAATACCAAAACATTTGTCATCTTTGTATCCAAGAGAAGAACCGTCCTTATCACACAATCATGTTCACTTAAATACTTCTAAGAAATGCTTATGTTATTTTAAAAATAGTCCAAGATTAAATCCATGTATATGAGCTATATGCAACAATCTCCACCATAGTGAATATATCTTATTCAATCAACACACTCTAAAAATGCCTCCAATATTAGACATCTATGTATATGAATCATAAACAACATTCTTCACTTTAATGAATATACTCTGTATAGGCTAGGTTATAACTATATCTAACACCTTAAGGCATTAATTAAGTCCAAGAAACATTTGAGCTTATCCATAATATTCGACTTTATCAATACGTTAGCTGCATCCTCTAAAGTGTGAAACTTTTCAAGGAATATCTGACTAGATGCAATTAAATCCCTATTCTTGCATATATCTATATATCTTTTTCTCCAGACTGGCCGTAATCCCCTGAAAGGTAGTTATATCCATATTACTAATAGTAAAAGCATAAAAGACCAAGTTTTTTCAACCATATATACTTAGTATCTGAATGGTCTACCTTGCTACTTAGTATCCTAATGGTCTATCTTGCTACTTAGTATCCTAATGGTCTATCTCACTTTATATGTGGCTATACTGTGTGATGATCTCTTTCTAACATTATTTTATTTCATAAACTAAAATTCTCATCTCCTTTAAGATATATTTTAGGTTTTTCTAATTTCAATCATACCACCTTTAAACCAGTATTACTCCTCAAACACTACATCCTTAAAGGTTATACTTTTTACCAAGTGTTTAAAATTTGTGAAAGTCTATCTTCTAATGTTTGGAACCCTTTAATAAGATCCCTATGTGTAGTTGCATCATTCTTTGCTCATAGAGATGACCTAATTATATGTTTCATAACAAAATACTATCTTCCCTTTAACTCTATTACTATAACATCTTCTCTTTTAGTTTGTAGATGTTTTTTGCTAATCTTTGTCCTTTCATCATAATCATTTTATCATTTACCACTTTGATTTTGTCTTTATCAATTTTATAACCAAAATTGTTCATATATAAGTTGCCCAAAAAATCAAGTTCTTCCTCAAATTTGGTATGTGTCAAACATCACTTAACGTCCTAACAATATTATCAAACATCTTGATGCTAACCTACATTGCTATGACCATTTAACAAGCTTTATCGTCTCCCAATTGGACATTGCCAAAGTGACCTAATGTGTATAATACAAACTAATCCTTATTTGGTGTCATGTGATGGGGGCATTCTATATCCATAATCTATAAGTCTTGAACTTAACTAGTTAAAACATAAAGCATATTTCCATCACTCTAATTTAAGTTCCCCTTCTAGACTACAATTGTTAAACTTGATGAAGTATCAAATTTTCATTTATTCCTTTGCTCCTTGTTTGGATAAATCTCTCATGATATATCCAATTTGTTGGTATTTATAGCACCGTATTGTATTTACACCTTGAATTTTATCCTAAAACTCCATCTAGACATGTCATCTTTCCTTTTATTTCTCTTAGGATCATAATTTTCCCTTATATATAGTCCTTCAACTTGAGAGCTTTCACTGATATTAAGTCTTTGTTATTATATGCCAATAATGCAGAGATGATGACCTCTACGCCAATTGTCTCCTTATCCATTATAAGTGTGGTCACCAAATGTTCATAAAAAATAATTTAAGAATAAAGTAGAATTTTTACTTTATCTTATTCATAATAGTCACCTTGAACCTTAACAAGTCATTGAATATTTAGCTAAATATACGAATATGCTATTTTAGATATATTTCCTTTTGCATATTTAGCGTGTATAATTTTTGCTTCACATACAACTTATTTGTGAGAGATCTCAACATGTATCGACTCTCTAACTTCTTCTATATCTCTATGACATGGTACATAACCTTGTCTATTAGACAAAGTTGTGTGGTTCAAAATTTCAAAATACTTGTACTTTTAATCCTTCTCACTCGAGCTCGTCCATATCTTTCGACTTGTTTTTCATATCTCCAACATGCCTTGCTACGCTAACAAGCCCTTCACTCTCTATTGCCATAAGTCAAAGTTCCCAATTCTATTCAACTTCTCCACTTCAAATCTTACAATCTTCCCAATTCTATTGCAATAAGTCATTATTGCCTTAACTATGTTCTAACAAAAATTTTCGAAAAATAATGAGCAACAATAATATAGTTGTATAAAAGAAACAACATAAGAAGATTTTTATTAAGATTCGACTAATTGGGTGTGCCCATGCCCTCAAGAGCCAAACACGACTGATGTTACTATATTGATCAATAGCTCACGGGAGGAAGGAAGATTATTATAAATATATATAGACTAGCATTATGCAAGTATAATTAATTGCGAATTCTAATTGATGCAACTTTACTCTAAATAACTCTTTACTAAAGAAGTATAAATAATTGTGAATTCTAATTGATGCAACTTTACTCATTTTAACTCTTTACTAAACCTAAACTAACTTAAAACATGATTCTAATAGGCCTTAGCTTCTTTCTATAATTTGAAATCCACCAAAAATATGTTTCAGATAACGTTGTCTATTGTGAATACGACGAATGTTCCAAGCCGTATATATTTTTATTTATTTTGCATACATAAATACAACCTTTGACATGCATGTCACTATATCTTTATAGAACATGGACATATGCTTTGACACACCTATGTTCCAGTGCAATTACTGTTACTATTATTATTATTATTATTATTATTATTATTATTCACATACAATTATAAATAATCATTTTAATAAAATCAAACTACCCAAAAGGTAATTTTCTTATCGTCTATTTTTGTTAACAAAATAAACACAAAGACTCTCAAACATTTACCGCTTGAATATGTTGTATTATTCTAATTTTATAACTTTAAAATTTTTTTCTAATAGAGTATGCTTTAACCAATTCTCCTTATTAATTGTTGCAAACATGACCTAAACGGAAGAAAACAGGGGGAAAAAAAAGTAGGAAATGACATAATGAGATTTGTAGTGGAGTTAATAGTGGATGGTATGATTACACTTGCAGTGGAGTTAATCCTGGATGGTATCATGATAGAATAAAGTCCATATGTAACCTTTAATTTTGAAACAAACTTGAAAGATATCAATCGCCCACCCAGCGTCAGCGAAGCAACTTTCAATGGATGAATGATTTAATGGGCACCGAAATGTGAAGCCTGGAATTACATTAACTTTGATGTCCCATTCTCGCATCATAAGTATGAAATCATGTAGGAAGCACGAAGAACATTATCTATTTATAATGGAGCTTATCCATTTTCCTATGCGTGAAATTCTTAATCTATTCGAGAAAATGATTTTACGCCGCAAAAGGAGAAATATGTGAAACCATAATCCAAGGTCGAGATTTTGGCCAGCTTTTTACAGTAAATGATCCTGTGAGAGAATAGGACTGCATCATCTTACTATTAGATCCTACGTAAATGGATAAGATTTAATGGAACAAGATAGAAATTAATTAACGGAATTTCTGTCTTAGATACGGACACTTAGACAATGATAATATAGTCTAGTTCAAATTAATACAGATAGTCTAGGACCTATTTCTTTTATTGTTTTTAATTTAATAAATAAATTTTATTTGGATTGAATTTTAGTAATTAAAATATATTTAAAATAAAATATTAGTTCATATTACCAATAATAAAAATATTATATTAACATTAATAATGAATTATGTAAATTTAAAATAAAAAACTAAAAATTAGAACAAATTGCATCAAAAGTAAAATTAAAGGAAGTCTAGTAACCATATACATATATAACTATAAACGAGCTGCTTTGTGTATGACTGGAAAATTTCACAGGAAAGGAAGCAAAAGGTAAGCAAAGAAAAGACAAAGTTGAGGCTTGATGCTTTTAAGAATTGAAAAACGATTATTGATAATATATTATGATTGAATGAACAATATTTTTATATCTCGTAATTCTTTATATTTAAGCCTGAAATGTTATGTAGTGCCTTATTGTTTTTAAATTGATCCCTTTCAAAAGTCCCCACCAATATCAAAGCATGTGAATGTTTGTAGTATGAATACGATAGATCCTTTTCTGTCGGCTTGGTTGATCAATCATCATAAACTTGTGCCAAAAAATGGTATAACCAAAATCTTTGGCTAACACAAATCTTTATTCCAGTAGTAATGCCAATGACCTGAAATCCAAAAAGAGTGAGGATCGAGCAATCGAGAAATTGACTTCAATTTAAGAGCATGCTTGATATATTTTCTCAAATATTTGTACCAACAAACCAGAGAGGGTTATTTCCTTATTGTCTAATGTAAAAATTATTGATTAAAAAATTCAATTTATTTGTCCAATTTAACCATAAAAATCTTGAATCAATTAATTTTTGGTTTATTTTTTAACTTTTCAGTTCGATTTATTTTAATTATTTTGTTGTTAAAACCGATCAATTTATTAATTATTTTTTAATTATCATAAATTAAGAACTTCTTATAAACTAAAATAATCAATTAATTTTATTTAACAATTATTATTTTTAATTAAAATTTAAATTAAAGATAATTTTATCAATCATATTCCCAATATTCTTTATTTTATTAATCTTTAGCAGTTTGATAACAATCTAATATTGATTGAATTTTTAAATTTTAAATTTCTTGTTTTATCGGTTTTAACTTTTGATTTGATTTTTAAAATATTGGTAAGAATTATATTTTATTCAAATTAATTAAAAGTATAATTTTAGTAGATAAATTATGTTTTTGCCTAACGAGTTATCATTGAACTGTCTCATATTACATTTTAAACTCTTAATAGCATTTAAAAAGGTTTCTTACGCATGAGGATCAGAAATTAGCAAACGCATGTGTCAATACATATCATACATATTGACTATTATTTGAATTATGATCCCTCTTCTTTAATTAATGGAGCTTGCAGCTGCAAAGACTTGGACAGTAATCTTACCTTCGACGTCTGAAGTGAAACAGTAACAACCCACTTGGTGGCATGACATGTGAAAGATCTAACTTCGATAAAAAACGCAGTTGCTGTGAAAGCCAAAGGCCAGATCAAGAACCAAAGTTCCTTGAACGACTCGAGCAACTGGTTAAAGGGAACATGCATTAAATGTCCCACTACGCAGGACCCTAGTTGAAGTTGCTTGGAAAAGATTTGAGATAGAAGCTGTGGTCCACTCAGGGGCACAATACTGATCATGACTAAACGGGCCTCCTCTCCATTGTGATTGATGTTGGTGGATGGTGGTCAATTTCCAGTGTCAACACCCCACGTTCCATATTCTCGGTGATGAGTTGCTGTGGTCCCTAATTAAGTCGTCTGATCTACTTCTCAATATCCACCATTAACATGGTTAGGACATTCATCAAGAAATTCTCTAGGTTAGAGTCGCATATCTCATTCTATTAAATGATCTTGCCAATTTAGTGAAGTGGACACCTCCATATGATCAAAATTCACTATGTAGAGGGTATTATTTCTCCACTAGTAATAAACCCTAAAGCCGAAACCTCTAACAGAGTCTCCTTGCATTGTTGTTATTGCCATTTTTACTCGATCGTTTCTATTTGTTAAAATTAAGGAGCAATTACAACTGTTAACCTACTGTCAGAATATTGTTAAATGACATTATGGTCGAGAAAGAGATGGAAGTTGAAAAAGAAGAATTCTTTATATTTGTATGTGTTTAAAGTATGCGAAGAAGACTTATTGATATAATTATTGAGAGTTATATTTCTAAAGTCAAGTTGGCAAGGAGTTAGAAATCTTGAGTTTCAAAACATATAATTGAAGCTGAATCTGACTAAATAAAAATGTTTCCGAGCTGAGACTATGATGAAGCAGGGACAAGTTGGATAGTACCTTCAAAAATATGATGTCATATAAGGCAATAATCAATATTAGTATGTTTAGTACATTCATAGGAGATATCGTTATGAGTAATTTTTATGACACTGTGATTACCACAACGGAAAAGAGTTACAAAAGAAGAGAACACTCAAAAGAAACCAACGTAGCCAAATAAACTCGTAAATTAAGCTCAATATTCTACTTCCTATAAGAGTGAGAGATAATTATCTTTTTATTGCGCGATAAAACAAAAGATATGTCATGAAAGAAATAATAACTAGTAGTGGAGTGATAGTTATTTGGATTCCCAGCCAAGTGAATAGCAGGGTATACTCGTCAAGCCATTCCTAATGTTTTATATGTCTTCGGCAAAGTAAAATGAAGGGTCGTAATAAATTGACAATATATAAATATATAAATTTTAAAAGTATATTTTTATTATTAAAATTTAATATCCATATATAAGTGACCCAATTTATAAGTTCGCATATTCAACAAAAAACTAAATGATCATAACATCACTTAATAATATCTTGCAAATGTTAGTAGCAATAAAATTACTAAAAATAATAACAGTAACAGTCAAAAATCAGTAGGAGCAATCGAACAACAAGATCAGGCTATAAAATACTAAGAGAATTGCACTAACAAGCACATAAATAATCATGATTTATGAAAACAATTTCTCTGTATACTTTTAGAAGTAAAATCATTAATAATAATATCAAGATCAATATTATTCAACATATCTTTCTTGATACATAAAATGACTAAACTATTTAACCTTTTTGTAACATTTATCACTTCAAATAAGTCTTCAATAATTTTAACTTTGAAAAATTTCTCTTAGCTTATGCTACAGTCACAAGTATATTCAATATAATTTGACGAGCTATTGAAATATATGGATAACAATCTGGAGCTTTAATGAATTCTAAAATTTCAACTAATGACATTACCTTATTTGACAAAGTTATTTGCAACACTTTTAATTGAGAGAAAGATAATCTAAATCCACATCCGATGTATTATCGTGAGAAAGAGTTGTTGTAAAATTAGTGTAACATTTTCTTAATTCATTATCATCTAATGACTTCAACTTCTTTTAATCAAATAAGAGTCTAAAATATTTTCAAATGCTATTAATTGTTTAAATCTATTATGTATTGAAACAATTTCTATATCCATAACAAATAAAAAGTAATTAACTCGAAAGAATCTTCAATTGATTGTATTTTCCATTGAAATCATTTTTATCAAATTGTCTTTTCCTAATAATATGACATGTAGTTGGACATGTAGGCTCTATATTCATCTCATTTGTAAGACTTTTGGCAACATTTATACTAAAGGCAAACCCCTCGTCTCTATATTTCTAAAAAATATACCATCACTCCTTCTAATTGCTCTATAATAGTGTTAATACATATAGATTTAGACTGTAACTTTTTACTCACCATGTTAATAATGAATACAATATTATACTGAAAAACCATACTAAGTAAAAACTCAAAACTCTCAAGTACATTAACCAAACTTTTCTCTTTACTCTTTGACTTAGCATAACCACAAGATCTAGATAATTCTGTCAAAGCCAATCTTATTTGAGGATCTTGAAATCTAATAGGTTTAAAAATCTAATAGCTTTGACACTTTTTATTCGACTCTCTCGATTTCATGGTTAAGCCCAAAACATGATAGTGTAAAACCTTTCATAGTTTAAGAAAACTTAAAAATAATGCATATATGTGTTGCACAACTCCAACAAATGAAATAGCTTTAACACGCGAATGTGTTTTATCAGTAAGAGTAAGATAAAGACTATGACAAACACATGACATATAATGCTCTTGAATTCATTCCAAGTAATCGCTTTTGAAACCCTTTATGTTTTCCCTTCATATCAGAACCATTGTCATAACCTTGAGCCCTCACATTATATACATTAATATCAAGAGACTTAAATGCATTGAATAATTTATTGAAAAGTCGTAATCTAAATATGCCATCTACCTTCAAGAATTTTAAAAAATACTCATCTATTTTTTTTATTTGACATATTTACACGTAATAGTAACAAATTCATTTGTTCTTGATGTCTCAAATCGAGGGTATAATCAAGAATAATAGAAAAGTATTTCACCTCTTTAATGATCCTTATGATAGAACTTCTAACACTATCGATTAAGAGAAATCAACTCATTTTGAATTTTGTGACCAAGATAATAATTATGAATTTTATGATTTTGAATGCGTCTAATATGATCTTGAATTATTACATTAAATTTAGCAATCATTTTAATCAATCCAAAAATTATCATTACTATCTTGGTAAAGTTTCTCATTGGATCCTCGAAAACAAAATTATATTTAGCAAAACATTTCATAACATAAAATATTCTTATTAAAACTTGTCTCTATTGTTCTTTCTCCTTTATAATTTCTTGTTGCAAATCTTTATCAATTGTTTGATTTTGTTAATCTTACTCTTAATTCATTCCAAGTCCTCATATTAGTCATATGCCTAACATTATTCTCATATTCTTTGAGTCTCTCACTAAAATGCTTCTAATCTCTAAATCCATCATTTGCTAATGCACTTTGTTTGTTATTAGATTTGACAACTTATAAAAAAATAATATACTTTATCTATATGTTTAGTGTAAACCAATGATTTTATATTGTTAATCTCGCTATTACTTAATTTTCTAGAATAATAAGAATATGAAAAATGATGAGAGGCATTGTCTAAAGGAAACACAAAATTCAATTCTCTTATAGACTCTTTTTTAACTAAAATGTCCCTTACGTTATTATCAAGATTATCCCAATTTTTAGGATCATAAATATCCAATATAGGGATTAATTGCTCATCTGCCCTTAAATTTTCTAAAGTAGATGCATTTGGTACATGATCATGCCTACTTAAATTACTAATATTCTCATGAATATTAATCTCATCATTTAAATTATCTTTATGTTGTCCAAAATTACCTTCACCTAATTCCTGTAGATTCTTACTAGAGGATTCTACTCTTTTAATAAATTTATTAATTGCTTCTTTTTAGGATTTTATTAACTATTCTACTTGTTTTCTTCTTTTCTTTTTCCTTTTCTACTTCTAAACAAATGCTTTTAGGCAACATAATATAAACCAATTATAACACCATTGGATTAGAAAAGAATAAAACATCTATATAGAATTGGAAAAAGTATGCAGGCATAATAGAACACCAATAGCTTAACCATTTATCACAAATATATATCAATGGTAGTATATCTATGATAAACTAAGAAATTAAAGAGAAATTTTAATATTTTATATTAAAATAAAAAAACAAAGAGCAAATTTTATGATAGAAAACATTAATTTCTAAAATACAAGAAATTAACATACTTAGGAGAGAATAGAGTAAATTATATTTAACATAATGAATAATATTGTTTGAATTAATAAAAGTATTAATAAAATGTTTGAACTTTTAATTTATTATAAAATTAGTCCGACATTAATCTTATAATTAATATTATTGTAGTAATTTATTATATAAATAGAAATTTATACTAAATAAGCATTTATGTAAAATAAATATTTCACACCATTAAATTTATTTTAAAACTAATAGAACAACCCAAAATTTTTACCCAAACCTAATATGTAAACCCATTTTTTAATTGTTATCTTGCTTCTTTTGTTAGGTGTTTGTCTCAGACATGGATGTTTAAGCCTATTTATCACTCTTTCACTCTCATTCTATTGGAATCTTCTTTAAGAAACATTATACTTGTATTTGCAATTGACAATTGATTATGTTCTCATTACCCCAATCAGATATTAGATTTTCTTGTAAATAGAAAAAAAAACACCTTTTGCACATTTTATGTCTTACACATTCAAAACATTTTGTATATCTGAATTAAACAAAAACCAGATTAACTTTAGTACAATTATGTTCCATTATTTGTCCTATTCGGAACTGTTTCAGGTATTAAATCCATAAGGTATAGTTGCAAGTGGAGTTTTGGGTGTATGTACTACCAACTATTCTAAGTTATTTACTTGGAATAATTTATACTCAGACGTTATTATTATCATTGATTGAGATGATAATTTATCCAAACAAAATATCATATAAAACACTTATAATGTATATAAAATGTAATTCATAATTTAATTTAAGTTATAATTTAAATAAATTTAATAATAACATGAATACATTACTAAATAAAATGAGAAAATGTTAATACATATTTATTATAAAACATATAGAGTTAAAATAAACAATACAAGAGTAGGAATATCATGTCCACATAAACATTGTCAAACATCATATGTATGAGCATGTTGTCAAAGGAGACAAATTAATTATAACATATTCAAGTATTTAGTAAGCTAAAATACATAGAAAAATTAAAAAACTTTACCATTAAATTATCATCTAGAAGGTAGAACCATGAAAATGCATTGTTGCCAATTCTTGAGTTAAAGTATTTTAGATTTATATGCTAATGGAAATAAAAAAATTAGAGGGTAAAAAATACAACCAGATGCCTAAAAGAAATTTATAAATAAAGCAAGTCAACGTACCCAGTGCATAAGGCTCCTCGCTTTGTAGAGTTCTGAGGAGTCATAATGTATGTAACCTTCCCTTTATATTTTTACAAAGAGGCTGTTTCCATGACTTGAACCTATCACCTTATGGTCACAAAGCAACTTTACAAATGCTTGAAAGAAATTTATAAATAGATCAACATAAAAAATTTAACATTAAAAGTTAATGTTAAATTTGGAAGATAAAGAAATAATAGCCTCTTCTACTTCTGTTGGGTCCGTGTTTTGTGTACCGGGACGAACTAGGCCCAGCGTACCCCAAGTTGGCCCGTGACCACAACCTTCAAAGGTATTGTCCTCTTTGATACTCGAACTCGAGACCTCAAGGTTTTATTGCATTTAAATGCACGCCTTTTGCTATTGAGCTAGGACAATACCTTTGAAGGTTGTGGTCGCGTGCCAATTTGGGGTACGTTGGGCTAAGTTCGCCTGCACACAAAAACACGGACCCAACATTAAAAGGTGCCTTTTAAGGTTGGGTCAGTATTTTGTGTCAGCAGTGGCGAACTAGGCCAGTACCCCCAGTTGTACGTTGAACACAACCTTCAAAGGTATTGTCCTCTTTGGTACTCGAACTCGAGACCTCGAGGTTTATTGCATTTAAATGCCGCCTCTTACCATTGAGCTAACTTAGCTCAATGGTAAGAGGCGTGCATTTAAATGCAACAAAACCTTGAGGTCTCGAGTTCGAGTACCAAAGAGGACAATACCTTTGAAGGTTGTGGTCGCGTGCCAACTTGGGGTACGCTGGGCCTAGTTCGCCCCGGTACACAAAATACGGACCCAACAACTTCTTTGACACAACCATTATTTAGTGTCATTATGAGTAGAAATTTATAGAGGAAGATGGACCTAAATGTTAATTATATTATGTAGGAATGAGTGACTGTATAGGAAAGTTTTAGGAGGGCCTTTTATGATTCACGACTAATCCTCGTAACTCTAATGAAGATGAATAACAAAAGTGAAGTCCACAAAAAGGAATACCTTTTTTACACCAAAGGATATGAAGAACATAAAAAAAAAGTGAGTAATACAAGATGTTGATATGAATTGATTAACAATACAAACAACATGCACAATATCAAAATGAGAGATAATGAAGTATATAAAACCAACAACTAAATGAAAAAAAAAGTATCAACATTGATGAAAGTCTAAAGTGAATCACACGTTAATACAATACTAATAAAATGATATAGAATGCACGAGAAGGGGGGTTGAATTGTGTATTCTCCTTTTTGAAAAATATTTCAAAACTGATTGTTAGAAATAAAATTCTTTATAGAACTTCCGATAGATTCTAATTAATCAAAACTTTTGAAAACTTTGTTTACTGATTAAGTAATGATAAAACTTGAATCTAAAATAGAGATAGAGTGAGATTGGTCGACACAGCAATTTATCCTGGTTCACCCCAAATCGTGGGCTACGTCTAGTCCTCAGAGTTCTTTATGAGATTTTCACTATCTCTTTCAACGTTACAAGTATTCTTTGCGAGCCTCTTTAGGTCTCTACAATCAGTATTCTTTCATACTTAGCCTCTGCAGGCTATCTGTACTACTTTTTCTCAGAAAAGTGTTTACACACTTGTTACAGTAAAATAGCTCTCAGCTATATTGAACATAATGCTTTTTGCTAACTTTCGCTAACTTTTTCTCACTTTGTCTTACTTTTTCTAACCTTGCAATCTTCGACTTCGACTTCGACTTGTATTTATAGCCTTTGTCTCCAACTGCTTCTTGATTCTTGTTTCTTGAATCTTTAAAGAAAGGGTTATTCATTGAGTTACAGAATCTTTCAGAAATCGACTCCTTCGTCTTCTTTTGAATTCTGCATATGTTTTTCTTCGTCATATTTTATCGCTCGTGCTTCTGCGTGCGTATGCGCTTTTACTTAAATGCAAATGCGCTTTTACTTCGTCGTATCTGCTTTTACTATTTAGCATCTGCGTCTGCGTGCTTACATGTCATTTAAGCGTCACGTATGCATGTTCGTCTGCAGATGACTTCGTCTGTCTGACTTCATCTGTATGACTTCGTCTATTTGTCTGTATTTCTTCATCTGTCTGACTTCATCTGTATGACTTCGTCTGTATTTCTTTTCTTTTTATTTTGCTCTTTTGTTATACATCAAAATCATATCTAAGTAAAGTCATTTGGACTTAACAATCTTCCCCTTTTTGATGATAACAAATTATATACAAAAGAAAACAAAATACAATGTTTTGAAAAGAACACAAAAAAAAACTTATCTTCAGAACTTCTTCTTTGACTTCTTCCTTTCTTCGTCTGCTTCAGTCACACCTTCTTTTCTGAACATTCTAAACATCCTCTTTTCTTCTCCTCTGCTCATTCTCTTCTCCCTTTGTTCATTCTCTTCTTTTCTGCTCTTCTCCCCCTATTTTTTATAATAAAAAATGATTAACAATGATGGCTCTTCAGCAGTTATGTCATCATCTTCTTCAGGTCAATCATCGTCTCCTTGATCTCGTTGACTTCACCACGTAATTTGCTGATTTTAGCTTGTGAGTCCAACGGTGAGGAGGATTGATCAGCATCTGCTGAGGGAGCAGTGAACGGAATTGTCGTAGTGTAAGCATCAAAGGTAGGAATGTATTCATCATTGATCTCAATAATTAGTGGATGAATAAATGTATCAGCTTCAGGAAGATCTAAGTCAAACGGAGCAGGCAGCATCAACAACTGTCTTCCTTGCAGGGGTATGCCTTCAGCTTCAATAGACAGTGTACCAGATAAAGGTCTAATACGCAAAACTGTCTGAACAAGGAACTCAATAAACGTCCCTGTTATAACTCTTCCCCCCACTGGACAGTCTTCTTGCTTGTCAGTATAGCTGCAGCTCGCTTTATCTTTATTCTCATTCGAGGCGCATGCATCATCAATTCTACGCACTTCTTTTTCAATTTGATCTGTGGACAGATCATCACGAACTTTTTCAGGAAATAGCTTCGACTTTTCCTTAGTCAAATCCAAAGGATATCTTGGTTGGATATCCGGTACAATCTTTATTTCCGTCTTTTCTGTGATCGGAAAAATAATACACGGCTTACAGGGAATTTTTGTAGGTTATGGCTTCGTAGCAGCATCCCTCAAAGCATAGTAGAACATCTTTTCATCTTCTTTCAGTAAGTCCCATGTGTCACTATTTATTGACATAGATTGTACGAGAACTACTGTCGTCTTCATTGGTTGACTACCGATGGCGATAGCAGTTGTCCTGGTAACATAATGAACTATTTTGATCTTCAGCTTTTGCTTTCTCAAAAACTTATGATAGTTATATACCATCAGACAAGGTTTATCATTATCCGAGTCTGATTCTGCTATTGCCTCTGGTTGTGCTTCAATAGGATTCTCCTGAACCAGGCTTTGCTTCACTGATTCCTCCTATTGAGCAATGGGGATTTCCTGAACTTTGTTTTGCTCAGTTTCTTTTTCTTTTTGAGCAGTATCAGAGGTTTCTTTCTTTTGACTAACCTCCTCAGCAGTTGAGACGGTAGTCTTCCGACTAATCTTCTTAGTCTTGTCTTCTGCTTCAGTCAGTTTTGAAGATTTCTGTACTTGAGATTTTTCTCTTTCAGATTCTGATTTTCTCTTCTTGTTAGTTTCTTTGACTTTTCTGGCTGTATCCTCTTCCAGAATAGAAACTAGCGATCTTGTCGCTTTAGGTGCACGAGATTGAGGAGTTTGTTCCTGACTCTGTTCTCTGGCATTCTTCTCTTCTTGTTGCCTTAGGCTCTGTTTGTTTGGAGGGTTATTAATGGAATGGAACGGAACGTAACACACTTCCATCGTTTGTTTGAGGGTTTTATAATGGAATGGAATGGGATGGAAACGGAGGGTTTCATGTTACGTTCCATTCCATCCTAAACAGTGAAAATAAGAAACCTCCGATTTGGGAGGTTTAGGATGGAACGTAACTTAATAAATACATACTACCTAATATACCCTCAATAATTCTTCTTAATATCAACTCTGACCAAATCATAATATTAATATATCAAATAGAATATAGTAATATTTAATATAATAAATTTTATTAAATAATTAATAATAATATTTTCATATTATTAATAATAAATTATTTATATTTAATAATAAAATATAAATTTTATATTTAAAATTTATTTATTTATTTTATTTATATAGAAATATATAAAACAATTAAATAATAATTTTATATATTTTCTATTTTATTAATAAAAATATATTAAAAATTATTTTTGTTTGTATATGTTAATATTTAATATAATAAATTTTATTAAATAATTAATAATAATATTTTATATTATTAATAATAGATTATATATATTTAATAATAAAATATAAAATTTTATATTTAAAATTTATTTATTTATTTTATTTATATAGAAATATATAAAAAATTAAATAATAATTTTATATATTTTCTATTTTCATTAATAAAAAATTAAAATATTCTTATTTTATATTTTCTATATAAATAAAATAAATAAATAAATTATTTTTTATATAAAAATTTAATATAATAAAAATTATTAAATAATTAATAATAATAATTTTATATAATTAATAATAAATTGTATATAATTAAAAATAAAATTTTATTAATGAAAAATAGAAAATATATTTAAAATTATTCTTTAATTGTTTGTATATATTTCTATATAAAGGAAAATAAAATAAATTATTTTTATATATAAATAACCTAAAATAGCATAAAGTAAATTAAAATAAATTAAATAATTAATAATAATATTTACTATAATTAATAATAAATTGCATACAATTAATAATAAATTTAATAAAAAGTTTATTAATGAAAATAGAAAATATGTAATAAATATATTCTTTAATTGTTTTATATATTTTATATAAATAAATTATTTTAATATAAATTACATAAAATAAAATAAAATATATTAAATAATTAATACTAATATTTTTATATAATTAATAATAAAATAATAAACCTCTTACAACAACCATTTTAATATAAAGGGTATAAAAGTCATTTATTATACATTACATTCCATTCCATCCATCTTCCAAACAATATTTCACTACATTACATTATGAACCCTTCCATCCTTCCCAAACAGCTTTTTACTATATTACATTCCATTCTATTATAAACCATTCCATTCCTTTCCATTTCCTTCCATTCCATTCCATTAATTAACATCCAACCAAACAGGGCCTTAGAGTCCGAATCCTCGGTGATCTCTTCGCCTTCTTCGTAACTTTACTTAAAAGACTTTTTCCTTGTCTTTTTGGCGCACCTTCTTCTGTCCTTCGAGGTAGACTTACTTCGACCTGAGGACTTGCCCGTTTTATCAGCGGTCTTCCCGTAAGTCTTCTTATTTCTTCCGCAGGCGATCTTATACTCACTTGAGTTCGGAGACTTGAAGCGGGAGACTTCTTCGATACACGCTCCCCCTCAGTTCTTGTTCTCCTTGAAGAGTCTGTTTCTTCTTTATTCACTGTCCTCAGACCCATTCGCCGTATAGTGATTGAATCAATCTTACTTTTCACTGGAACAATACTTATATTTCCTTTGTGTAGGAGGATTTCGGATTCCTTAAAAATCCTTGTAAGAAGCATGCTGTAAGGGTAGCTGTTTGTATCCTTTATCCCCTTAATCATATAATGAAAGATTAAGAAGGGTAAATCGACAGGATTGCGATTCAGCAGGTAGAACAAGCATTGTTTATCCAGGGTAGTCACCAAATGTCTGGAACCTACTCTGGGTAAAATGCAATTAAACAAAATTGCATGGAGAACCCTAGCTTTTGGGATCAGATTCGAAGTCTTCCTCTCCGAAGGGTTATTGGCTCCATACAGTTGTCTTCTGACATCTTCTTCTTTCATACCTACTTGAGACATCCAACCGGCCTTGGTAGATAGAGTCTCACCAACCGATGGACAATCGGTCACCTTCTTTATCAGCTCCTTAGTCACAACAATAGATATACCATCTACTGAAGATACCACAGTGTTGTCTACAAGCTGAGCATTCTTCCAAAAATCGAAAACCTCATTTGTGTATACTGGTTCTTGTACCTGGAAGAAATTCCTCCATCCAGCTCTTACAATCTCTTGTTCTACATCCATACCATCATTTCTCAATGACTTGAAATCCACATGTCTTCCGAAAATCATAGCTGCTTCCACTGTTTCAGAACGAAAACTGATTCTGGTTAACTTTTCGTCTTAGTGTAGGATGATTGAGAGAATTTTGAAAGCAAGATGAACCGTCTGGAGATGAGAGTAACCGTAATGATATCAACTTTAGGCAACTTAAAAGGTCTTATCACGCGTATTCTAGAATCATAGGGATTCTGAAGATCGTGAGGCGTTTCCCTCCAAAACTTCCTTGTCAGAGAAGTTACCAGTTGTAACTCACTGTTTTTGACGCCGTTAGTTTTGACGTCCCTTTAGTCTGACTGTTCACTTAACATGACCATGTTAAGGTTGCGTATGATCTTCTGGAACCAATCCTTTACTCAATGGTTTAATGAAGATGTCTGCCCACTGAGACTCTGTTTCGATGAACTGTAGCTTAACCACCTTCCTCTGAACATAGTCTCTCAGAAAGTGATGTCTAACTTTTTTGTGCTTCACTCTAGAATGCTGAATCGGATTCTTTGACAGGTTGATTGCACTGGTGTTGTCGCAGTAGATTGGAATCTCCTCTTCTCGAACTGAATAGTCTTCAAGTTGATATTTGATCCACAACGTCTGTGAACAACAGCTTGCGGCTGACATATACTCTGCTTCGGCAGTTGATAGAGCTATCGAGCTTTGTCTCTTGCTTGACTAGGAAACTAGGTTTGTGCCAAGAAAGTGACATCCTCCACTTGTGCTGTTCCTTTCAATTCTATCTCCGGTATAGTCCGCGTCGCAATATCCGATTAACCTGAAATCTCTACCTTTCTCAAACATTAAGCAAAGATCAGTAGTACCTGCAAGATATCTCATAATTCTTTTAACAAAGAATAAATGAGACTCTCTAAGATCGGCTGAAACCTTGCACACAAGCATACATGAATAAAATATCAGTCTACTTGCATGAAGATACGATGAAGAACCGATCATCCCTCTATACAGGGTTTGATCCACCTTCTTACCAAGTTCATCTTTCGACAAAAGGTTTGAAGGGTGGTGCATCGGAGTTGCCATAGGCTTCACATTCTTCATATCAAACTTGAGCAACAATTCTTTCACGTACTTTTGTTGATGAATAAAGATCTTCTCTTCAGTCTGCTTAACTTGCAACCCAAGAAAGAACTTTAATTCACCCATCATGCTCATTTCAAACTCTTTCTTCATTAGACTCTCAAACTTCATGCATAGCTTGTTTGAAGTAGCACCAAAAATAATATCATCGACATAAATCTGAACTAAAATAAAATCATTCTGGAAATTCTTCCTAAAGAGCGTCTTATCAACTTGACCTCTACTAAAACCATTCTCTAAGAGAAAAGTACTCAGACGATCATACCAAGCTCTAGGAGCTTGCTTCAGGCGTATAAGACTTTATGAAGTCTATAGACATGGTCTGGATTCTTAACATCCTCGAAACCAAGTGGTTGCTTAACATACACCTCTTCGTCTATAACCTTTCAGAAAGGCACTCTTTACATCCATCTGAAACAGCTTTATATTATGACAGACTGCATATGCCAGCAATATCCTAATGGCTTCAAGTCTTGCTACTGGAGCGTACGTTTCATTGTAGTCTATTCCTTCTTGCTGATTATAGCCTTGTGCTACTAATCTAGCCTTATTTCGACTCACTCTTCCTGATTCGTCTAACTTATTCTTAAAGACCCATCTGGTTCCTATGATGAATTTCTTAGGGGGTTTCAAAACTAAGGACCACACATTATTCCTAGTAAATTGATTCAGCTCCTCTTGCATGGCTAACACCCAAGCTTCGTCTTGAAGAGCTTCCTCAACCTTCGTAGGTTCTATTTCAGAGATAAAAGCCACATTATCTTCTCTTCTGAATCTGGACCTTGTTCTAACTCCTTCTGAGGTCTCTTCAATAATCAACTCTTCTGGATGAGAACTTTTATATTTCCAGTCTCTTTTCAGTCCGATAGTTTCTGGAATATCTTCAACTTTGTCTACTTGAGTTCCTGGTGATGGAGTTTCTGTACTATCATCTAAATTCTTTGAAAGACCTTCACTTTCTATGTCATCTTCCTTATGGGGTTGGGAAATATCATCAAACTTGACATGGATGGTCTCCTTAACTGTCTTTAAAATAAGGTTGTACACCCGAAATGCCTTAGACGATGATGAGTAGCCTAGAAAGATTCCTGGATAGGTCTTTGAATCGAATTTATCCAATGACTCCTTTGTATTCGAATAGAGCACTTGCACGAATGGATGAAAGTAAGATATGTTTGGTCTTCTTCCATTCCATAACTCATAGAGTCTTCTTCACATGGGTCGAGCGAATTCTATTCTGAATATAGCATGTTGTATTCACCGCTTCTGCCCAGAAGTACTTAGGAAGATTCATCTCACACAGCATGGTCCTAGCCATCTCTTGAATCGTCCTGTTCTTTCTTTCAACAACTCCATTCTGTTGTGGAGTCCTGGGAGTAGAGAAATTGTGGAAAATTCCATTCTCCTCACAGAATAACCTAAACTTCTCATTCTCAAATTCTCCACCATAGTCACTCCTGATACTGGCTATAAATACTCCTTTTTCATTCTGTAATTTTCTGGATAAGGTCCTAAAGCACTTAAAAGATTCATCTTTGTGTGATAAAAACAATATCCAACAAAATCGAGTAAAGTCATCAACAATAACAAGTTCATATTTCTTTCCGCCAAGACTTATTGTCCTTGTTGGACCAAATAAATCCATATGTAACAGCTCTAAAGGTCTAGATGATGGTATAAAATTTTTAGAAGAAAAAGAGGTTTTAACTTGTTTTCCTTTCAAACAGTTTTCACAGAAAAACTCTTTGTCAAAACTTATTTTTGGCAATCCTCTTACCAAATCATGTTTTGCCAACTTTGAAATATGTTTAAAAGAGACATGACCTAGCTTTTTATGCCAGATTAGTCTTTCTTCTTCGAAAGATAGAAAACATGAAATATTTTGGCTTTGAAAATCTTCTAAATCAATTTTGTAAAGATTGTTTCTTCTCTTGGCAGAGAAAAGTATAGACCCATCTTTGTTTCGACTTCAAAGATTTTGATTGAATGTAATGAAAACCGAATCACACAATTGACTGACGCTAATCAAGTTATGCTTCAGACCATCAACAAGCAGTACATTATTTATGCATGCAAAGGAATCTTTACCAATTTTACCGATTCCAATGATCTTGCCCTGTTGGTTGTCTCTGAAAATTACCAATCCTCTCTTCTTATACTGAAGGTCTAGGAACATAGACCTTTTTCCCATCATATGTCGTGAGCATCCACTGTCTAAATACCAATGGTGCTTGCCGTATCTTCCAAGGAAGGATATCTGTAGGAGAAACTATTTTATTTTTTGGTATCCAAATTTTCTTAGGTCCTTTATGGTTAGTAGTATGCATATGATGAGTTCTTTGATGCATATACCTAGAACGTTGATCAAAACGAGATTTATTATGGTTTCTCTTTTGAACGAAAGGTTTTTTATGAGACCGAGTCTTGTTACCTGTAAACCCTAATCCGGTTTTATCACTTGGATGTCTACATTTTCCAAGTATCTCATTCATTTTCTTAGCGCTCTCTGTGAAGGTAGCTAAATCAGCTGACAAATTCTTAATTCTTAGTTTAAGCTGATTAATCTCTTCTGATCTGTCTATGACTTTATTTTCTCCTCTAATTGTTTCTTTAGACATACATTTTCTCTCTCTATTACTTCAGTACGTCTAATATTTTCTGCATACTTTTTCTTTAACAGTTTGTACTGTTTCAGAATAACATGAGAATCTTCTAACAGTTCTGAGTAGGCATCATGCAAATTATCGTAGTCAGATTTTACCTCCTCATCACTATCTTCCTCGGCTACCAGCGGATGTTTGCGAGTTCGAACGACTCGGAACACATGTCGATTCGATGAATCTAGGTCCTCCCACGTTGCCATCATGTTTTTCTTACCTTCTTTACTCTTTTTTGGTTTCTTCTTAAGAGTAGGACATTCGGACTTGTAATGTCCAGGCTGATTGCACTCGTAGCAGATGACAGATGACTTCTCTGGCTTAGCTTCATCTTTGACATTCTTCTTGAAAGTCTGGTTTGCTCTAGACTTCTTCTTCCACATGCGTCTTATCTTTCTAGAGATGAAAGATAACTTGTCGTCTTCATCACTTGACTCCGGTTCTGATTGGTTGGAGTTGTCATCCTTTGATTCTTCAATCTTTAATGCTTTTGATGATTTCCTCCGTCTTTGAGTCTTGTGATTCTTATGCCCGGCTTTCAGCGCTATCGACTTGTCCCCTTTGGGTTTGTCTTCAGCATCGAGTTCAACTTCATGAATCTTCAAGGATCCAAGCAACTCGTCAAGTTTTAGCACTCTCAAATCTTTCGCTTCTTGCACCGTAGTAATTTTAGGTCTCCACCTCTTTGGAAGACTTCTTAAGATCTTTCGAACATGGTCTTGATTGTTGTACGTTCTTCCAAAAGCTTTCAATCCATTGACAATTGTTTGAAATTTTCCAAACATTTGATCAATAGATTCTTCATCTTTCATCCGAAAAAGTTCATACTGGTGCACAAGAATACTTATCTTGGATTCTTTAACTTGGCTTGTGCCTTCGTGAGCGATGGACAATGTGTCCCACATCTCCTTCGCGGTATCACATCCGTGGACTTTGTCATACTCTCTCCTGCTTAGGGCACACGTCAAGAAGAACTTCGCTTTTGAGTTCAGTTGTATTCTCGCCTTCTGATCAGCCGTCCATCTGACTCGTGTAATGGAATTGCCATCATCATCTACTGGTGTATAAGGTCCGTTCTCTATTACATCCCAAAGGTCGACATGAGTAGATTCTATGAATAGCCGCATCCTATCTTTCCAGTAATGATAATCTTCTCCGTTGAATGCTGGAGGTCTAGTGACTGAGGCTCCGTCTGCGATGTATACATGTGATTCCGCCATTATCTTTGATCCACACTTTGCTAAAGTGATCCTTGGATACCAGGATCTGATACCAATTGAAGTGAATCACAAGTTAATACAATACTAATAAAACGATATAGAATGCACGAGAAGGGGGGGGGGGGTTGAATTGTGTATTCCCCTTTTTGAAAAATCTTTCAAAACTGTTTGTTAGAAATAAAATTCTTTATAGAACTTCCGATAGATTCTAATTAATCAAAACTTTTGAAAAATTTGTTTACTGATTAAGTAATGATAAAACTTGAATCTAAAATAGAGATAGAGTGAGAGTGGTCGACACAGCAATTTATCCTGGTTCACCCCAAACTGTGGGCTACGCCCAGTCCTCAGAGTTCTTTCTGAGATTTCCACTATCTCTTTCAACGTTACAAGTATTCTTTGCGAGCCTCTTCAGGTCTCTACAATTAGTATTCTTTCACACTTAGCCTCTGCAGGCTATCTGTACTACTTTTTCTCAGAAAAGTGTTTACACACTTGTTACAGTAAAATAGCTCTTAGCTAGATTGAACATAATGCTTTTTGCTAACTTTCGCTAACTTTTTCTCACTTTGTCTTACGTTTTCTAACCTTGCAATCTTCGACTTCGACTTGTATTTATAGCCTTTGTCTCCAACTGCTTCTTGATTCTTGTTTCTTGAATCTTTAAAGAAAGGGTTATTCAGTTGAGTTCTCAGAATTAACTTTCGAATCGACTCCTTCGTCTTCTTTTCGAATTCCGCATATGTTTTTCTTCGTCTGTATTTTATCGTCTGTGCTTTTGCGTCTGCGTCTGCTTTTACTTCTTCTGTGTCTGCTTTTACTTCGTCTGTGTCTGCTTTTACTATTTCACATCTGCGTCTGCGTTTGCTTTGCTTAGCGTCTGCGTGCTTACATGTCATTTAGTGTACAAGCGTACATGTTCGCTGTATGACTTCGCCTGCATTTATCATATTTCTTCGTCTGTCTGACTTCATCTGTATGACTTCCTCTGTATTTCTTTTCTTTTTATTTTTCTCTTTTGTTATACATCAAAATCATATCTAAGTAAAGTCATTTGGACTTAACAAAGTCCTATAAGTAGTATAGAGATGACTATTTCGTTTAATTAAAGCATTAATAGTCTTGGTATTAGTGATTCTAGCATAAGAGATAAGTTATTTGATATATTTTTCTTTTGATGTATAATATTCAGATTTATTAAACAAGCCTTCAAGTTCCAAATATTAACTTAAGCTACGTAAATTCTTTATCTTAAACTATTAATGTAGAAAGGATTTGAGAGTAGAAATACCTTAATGGTATCATGAGGAATTATCATATCATTAATATAAAGGAGAAGAATAGTGTAACCTTGAGTCTTTCTATGAATGAACAAGGTCTGATTATAGGAGCTAGAATGAACGTTAAGGTGGTTAATAGAGCTAAATTTGGCAAAATAGACTTGAGGAACTTGTTTTAGTGTATATAAGGCTTTATAAAGATGACAAACCTTGTTAGATGGATGATCATGACTAAGTGGAAGTTGTATATACACTTTTGCTATGAGATCACCATTAAGGAAGACATTCTTGACGTCTATATAAAATGATGACTATGGCTTATTAGCAATAACTGCAATGAGATTGTGGATCGAAGTTAAATGAGCTACATGAGCAAATGTCTCTTTATAGTCAATACTATACTTCTAGGTAAATCCTTCATCAATTAGTCAAAGTTTGTATCGCTTAAGTAATCCATCAGTTGGAATCTTGATTTTATAGACCTACTTGTAACTAACAATAGATTTATTTAAGGTAAATTAACCACATTTTAAGTATTGGTGCTAGTAAGTACTTATAGCTCTTCTATTGCTACTTTTCACTAAAGAAGGTCAAAGCTGCCTTACGATAGGTGCGAGGTTTATGTATAGAAACAATAGTAAAATAAATATGAAGATATAAAAGTTAGACGGAAGGATGATTGCTTTATTAGTACATCAAGCAACAGGTTGAGGAGCAAGGAGTTCTAATGATTGATTAGATGACAAAGGATTGTTTAGAGGAGGTAATGGATCCATAAGCTTAGCTAACAGAAAGGCAATGAGACTAGGAATAGGTTATATTGAACTACAAAAACTATTAGAAAGTAATATTTAGAGATAATTATTAAGAAACAAGTGTACGATGGAACCAGAAGAAGAACTAAAGAGAATGTTCCTTGACTCAAAGTTTTGAAATAGTTGAAAATATTTTATGTTCCTAATAAGGTCACGTACTATAAGATACAAAGTCTTAGGAACAATCATTCCTAACACCTACACCCTCTATACTATATCACATCCTAGGAAGCAACATAATCGTGCTTATAATTCCAGTTTAGAGTACTCATACGATTGAGGAAGAAAAAAATAAACAATGTTAAAGACTTTGAGAGTTTGGTAGTTAGGAGCAAGATTGTATAAGTATTTATAAGGAAAATTGTTGCACATAACTAGAGTAAGGGCACAATTGATAGTATAAACAACAATACAAGCATCTTTTTCCTAAAAGGTTTCTTGATAAATGGAAGAGAAGATAAGAGCTTAAATGGTATAAAAAATGCACCTATGTTTTCTTTCATCCCTATCATTTTGTTGAGAGGTACCTATATAAGATCTGTAAATAATAGTTCTTTATAGATTAACAAAATGGGTGAAAGAATAGTTCTATAATATTATTAGTGTGAAAGTTTTTTTGTAAGAAAATTAATTTTAAATCATGGTTATAAAAATAATAAATATAAAATAACTTGGACCTATGATGTAGGAGATAAGTTCATATATCTAGCGAAGTTATCAACTAAAACACATAATATCATAAACTACCCATGATATCATAAGGAGAAAGTCCCTGAACATTAGAATAAATTTAATCAAAGGGAGCCGAAAAGACATAATTACTATTAACAAAATGTAATTATGACTTCTAAAAGATAGCAAAAATATAATTAAATTTTCAGACTTATTCTTACTCTAATAACCATTAGAAATTAATGATCCGAGTTTAAGATTGGAAAGATAACGAAGAAGATAGTGTCATATATAAGATGTAACAATACCAACAATAAGTTTGGATGAAGGAATGAGAGAGGTAATTTTAAAGGTTGTCCATTCTTATGCCCTGTCCTAATAATCTCATCTATTTATAAATCAATAGTACAACCATAAATCGAAAAAGTAAATTAATATTAAGTTTATATAATTTACCAACATAGATAATATTTAAGGAGAGTTTAGGGACAAGAAAGTATCATGCAAACATAACTTATGTATTTGAATAATACTTAAACTTTGAATATTCATAATAGAATTATTTATAGTATGGATAACATATGGGATAAGAGTTTTGAGGAATAAAATATAAAGGAGTTAGAGTTCATGTGGTTATAATAAGCAAAACCAAGGTACCATAAAAAGGAAGTACTTAATGTGACATATATGACATAAGATGAAACAATATTAAAATCTAGCTAACTTTGCTATAAAAGGGCCTTAAGTTCTCTTAAGGAGAATTTAGGATATGCATTCTCCATTGAGCCCTCTGTGGAAATAGTAGCAATAGTAAGCTTGGCGAACTTTGAATAGTTACCTTACTTGGGTCGTTTCCTAAATTTAAAAATGTGATAACTAATATTTTTATAATAGATGCAAAGTATCTTCTTCTTAGCTAAGTTCTGTGAGGTAGAAATTTGATAAGAAGAGGTTTGAGTGGTATTGATGGATGACATAGATTTTTCCATTCGAATGATACTAAGGTTTACATAATTAATTCTTTGATTATAATATCAAAGCTTAACAAATATCCTTAATGAAAAAGAGAGCTTTAGATATACTCAAACTTATCTCTAAGTGTTAGTAATAGGTTTTGAATATTTTTTAATAATGAAGATTATTATAGATAGATATAGCTTGAATATTAGGCTAAGTAGGGTCTCGGACTACTAAATGTTCCTAAATATCTTATAATTTAGACATATATCTATGGATAGTTTAGATAGGTTGTTATTGCATACGATTGAGTTGCTATAAAAGCTGAAATAGATTGACATCACCGGATACATAATATGACCTTTCAAAAAATCCTATATCTCTTTAACAATATCAAATTATCAAAAATCAAGCTTAAATAATTTGATATAGGCATTAGGAAATCATATTAGATTATGATGATTCATATTATCCTAAGATACTATAAGTTTTATGAATATATCTTCTGCCTTATCTGACCTTTGAGTAGGCTTGAGTATTTCTCTAATAATAATAAGCCAAAGAAATCTACCTTCGAGAAAACTAAATATTTTTTAGCCCACATGTTTTGGATCTATCAAAGATGACATTTTGTTGGTTAAAGAATGTATTGTTAAAGTTTGAAAGTATAGATAGGGCACCAAAGAGACAAGTTTTTAACAAAGTATTTCAATCTTTGTTAATAACTTTCAAACTTTTGTATTCCAAGTTTTATTTGGTATATAACAAAATTTTATATTCCTCAAGACGTTCACAACGGTGCAAACCTCTTTTTCCATCTTTTTCGCATATGCCTCACATGTCAGTAAATTAAAGTCTGACATTTAGCACTAAATCTCTATTGGGCTGTTTGGCTTACTGGAATCATCGTGTCATTCCTGATCTATTCTTAGTAATAAGTTATTTTCTTGTTTAGTCAAAGAAAGAATGCAAAATAATAATCCAAATGTTTACTTATTTCTTAAGTTTGAGGAATAGGTAAACTCATATTCCCCCTATATTTAGCTATTCAAAGTGGGTTGGGAATAAAAATGAGGACTTGTTGGAAAAATATTCTTAAGGAATCCACATAATTACTTAACTATAATAATAATAATAACAACAATAATAATAATAATATAATTAGTGGGGATTGATGAATATTTTGGTCTTTAATAATAAAAATATAGTTAGTGGGGATTGATAAATATTTTAGCCTTTTTGTTAGTTATTCATTTGTCATTCTAAATTTATATTTTCAAACTAAACATTAGCATTACATCATCATCGAAATTCTTAGAAATAAACCAACCTAAATAATACATATTTTATTATATTTCTCATATGTTTTATTCTTAAATAATTAGCATTACATGTGGACCAAAACACCCTATATCTTTTTACAAAAGAACTTTAATGCCATGTAAAAATAGAATGAGTTTGAAAATAAAAATTCTTTGTATTTCTATGCATTTAAATTATTACAAAATAGAGTTACTTATATATGAGACTAACTGTACAATTAACGGAAATTATATCCCTAAACATATATCACGACGCATTATATACTTTGGTTATATATGTTACGCACAGTAGATAAGTTAGTAAACATGCGAAATCAGTTTACTACCCAACTTAGATAGAAAAGGTCTATTATTTACTTATTAGTTCTCTGTTCGAATGATCACCATTAAATTGTTCTACAATGATTACTATCATTATTAGTATGGCTTAACCTATAACTCAATGACACAATAAATAAACAAATTTTACAGAGGCATTATACTAATTTCGTTCATTGGATACTAAACATCGAATGAAAAAAGTAAGCTATAAAGCCAAGATCATGACTTTATCTTTTGATGAAATTGTATTTTCATATACGATACAAATAATAACAACGAGTATAATATTGAATTACAAATAAAAGCTGTAATTAAGGATATATTTGATTTTAGTTTTGTTTTTGTTTTATTTTAACTTCAATAAAAATTATTTGATTGAATTTCTATTTTTTAGTTTCGTGATGTACTCATAAAACAAAAATTGTCAATTTTCTTTTTTTTTCATAATCTATCTACTAATTAACTAAATATATTTAATATTAATTACTAATAAAAGTATGAATAACAAAACAATTTGATTATTTAATTTATTTTAATAATTAATTTAAAATAATTATATTTAAATATGAAATATTTCTAAATTTGATAATAATAAATATATTTGTAATTTAAATAACCTAATTATTTATGAATTTCAAATTTTATTATTTATGAAATAAAAATGATTTCAATATAAAATATTTAATTATAAATGATAATATTATTTTAATAATTGATTAAAATAAAATTTTATGTATTTTAATATTAAACTATTTTAATAAAATATAATAAATTTATTTTTAATATTTATTAATAAATATTATATAAGGGATTAAAATATAATTGCTTACTTAATTAGGTGAATTGAATTAAACTCTAATTTTTTATATTTAAGTCTTTGCAAGGAGAAAAATATGATTATATTAATTTTAACATTTAAATAAGTTAATCTTTCTATTTAAAAATAAATTAAAATTAAAAAGCGAAAAGACATAATTAGTAAATCGCATGAATGCCTCGTCATCCAAGATACTTGTAGAAGAATTCAAACTAGGGTATGTATATGATCGATCTCTATGTTTTCTTTTGAAAAATTAAAATGAATTTAATAAGAAAAGGAGTTCAGTATAACACTTATCCTACTAATAGGATATCAAAACAAAGACCAAAACGACATCATAATCTAAAGAACGTCTCCATCTAACAAAACCATGTCATTCAATTCTTAGATCTTCCTAAAACGAGTTAACAAAAAATCCCCCATTTAAAGTTTCACCAGAAGTTTCCAAATTAGGGATTGAAAGTCTCCGTCTTCAGTTTCTCCAGAAGCTAAGAACTTTCTTGTTTAAGCTTAGTAACTTCATCGTCTCTTTTCGTCTTCACTCATTTTTCTGAGTTGGGATACCAGAAGGGTCATTCTATGTGTTTGAGCTCTAGCTACTATCTCGCTTCTCTCGACTGCATGTCTTCAACACCTGCAAAGGATCCGACATAAAGACCTGATGGAGAAATTTATTACTCTAAGTACTAGGTATTTTTGGATTCTCGTTAGAGTCTCCAAGAAATAGCTAGTCTCTCGCTACATTTCTTCTCTATCTAGTTTATGACCAGTTGTTCTCTAATATTATTAGAGATGATTTTTGTGAGGGCAAGTATTCTTCTATTATTCCTCTCCCTCCAGATCTCCTAAATACATGTTGTAAAGGCTACCATGTAAACATCCTTATCGTGTTTGGGTGCATGGTTCAGTAGTATCTATTGAATAATGTCATTCAGATTGCTGTGATAGCCATTGAGTGTACATAAAGATGAGACTTGCCTCCACACTTTATTAGAAAACTCACATATGAAAAATAGATGGTCTCTATTGTAACACCCCACTCCCGAGTGACCCAAACCCGATATCATTGGTGATATCCGAGTCCGTACCCCACGAGGATGACGTACTACATCAGTCGGTGAAAACTCAGTATATCATTTTCTTCTCTCTCGTTTTTTTAACCGAACATTAGCGCGGCAAAAACAGTAGACGGTAGAAAACATTTGCAGTTATTACAATATTTTACAGTAACCATAAAGTTCACATACTAATCAGTTTACAAAGTTGCGAAATACAATCTTGAGTCCATGTTCACAATTAACCATTTTCAGTTATTACAGTCATCCAATAATAATTTACAATCAGTCAATGTATAAAAACAATAAAACCACAATGGCTCATTATAAATATAAAACATTGTTGTACAATGATTGCGGAAACTAATTCGATAAGACATTAATGCAGACGCGAACTGATCCCGACCTCTATCCTTCACTTGCCTACAGTAGACCTACTCCCATGTCAAACGGGGTACTCTTCAAGTCCTGAAAAATAGATTGCAATTTTGGATGATTTTGCGAACTCAATGAGGAACCATCATCGATGGTTCTCCCAATTCATGCATCACATAATCAATTCACAGTAAGAAGGCAGTTGTAGTAATACTACGGTCTATAGTCATAGTAATAGACAGTCACAATACAGTAAAACCCATTTCGGGTATTCAGTCCAGTAATGATGCAATGCACATGTGACTCTTTTTCCAGTTTAATTACAGTGTTGTGGCCGAGCGTAAGCGGTATTCGATGATCGATGAGGCGTGTGCGGGAGAATTATCTCCCTTCGAGCTCAAGGCTCGTTTCAGTATCAGTAGCGACTCCGTTCACAATTTTCCTTTATCAGTTTATGCATCTGTGTATGAATGCACATGCCTAGGTACAACATCCCCATAAACAGTTAATCATTCATAGTCAAGCATAGTCAATTAACAGTCAGTATGCACAAGTAACAGTCCATAATTCACAACAATGAACAGTTCATAATTGACAATCAATCACAGTAATGGCAGAGAAATCACACAATGTACATATTTCTAGTCCCGCCATTATCCCCATATTTGACAAGTAATAATTGAGAAATCCATCTAGGTTACTCACCTATCACTTCCGAGTTAATGCCGGGAAGTCTCTGCCACGTCGGTCGAACGACGCTCCAATTGAGCCTCTATCAGAATTAGAGAAGAAAACGATCACTAATTATCCAATCCGGATTCGTTAATGATGCACATGTAGGTGTATAATGCATGTTTATGAATTCCCGATCCAAATCCCATTTTTTTTCATTAGAAAAATTCGTTTAAAATTAGAAATTCAATGGCGCTGACGGTGCTCAATTTGGACCTCGATAGGTCCCCAATTAAATAAAATAGTGATGAAATACCCATTTCCCGGACACCCGTCAATTTCTCGTCCAAAAATTCTCAATCTCTCAGGAAATGAAATTAAATATTCCATGAATCCGGTGCCTCAAGAATCAGGTTAATCGAATGTCGGACGGACAAGTTATAAGCAAAAGAAGGAAAATATAAGATCCTAGTCGACTTGCTTGAGATGCAAGTCGACTTATGCTACTGTGTATGTACTAGTCGACTTATATGGGGTGCAAGTCCACTTATGCTATATAATAGCAGATCTGGAACAAACGTCCTCCGACATCCCAACTTACACAGGGCATAACTCCCTACTCTGGACTCCAAATTGGACAAACTTGGTGTCTATTTTATAGAGAAAAGAGAGCTCTACAAGTTACATGAAGGACACAAAAGCCAATTTCACCCCTAAGGGTGTCAAAAATGCAATCAAAGTTACTGCCCTCACAATGCTTCTCAAAACAGTGCAACATTTGTCAAAATAATGCAACAGTTTATAAAATCCGTAACTTTCCAGTTCCTCAGTCAAAAATTACACAATACATATGCTCAGAAAGATCCCAATGTTATCTACAACTTTCATGAACAACCTGAAGTCAAATTCAATTGTTAACTAGGTCAAATAATTCAATCAATGAGGCTGTCCCAGAAATCACCCAATCTGGACAGCAATGTTCTATCAAGCATAACTCCCTGTACACAAGTCAAAAAAATCACTACCTTATATCATTGGAAAGATAAAACCACATACGTCAAGTTTCATGAATAGTTTAAGAGTCAATTCCATCTCTAACCAATTCAAAACTGCCAAAAAAGTGACTGATTAGGGTAGCAGTTAAAAACCGAATGCAGGTTCCATTTTTGAAAACTCATAACTCCCAAATCTGATCTCCAAAATTTGCATGCTAAAAACCGTTTTCAAGATCAATGTTTTCTCTACAACTCTTCAAAAGATCACTCGCCAATTCAATTCACAAAAAATTGCTAAAATTGCTTCCAATCAGAATGCTCACAAAACTGACATTTCAGCTAGGTTTCACTAAAATGCATTTTACCAGCTAATAGTCATCAATGCATATCTCCCAATATACATATCGAAAAATTGCAAAATCAGTGGAATTGGAAAGCTAACAATACAGGCTTCAACTTTCATTTAGACTATTTTCCCTAATTTCTTCTCAGTTAATTTATTAAAATCATCAACACAATCAGGTCATCAATCCGGATACTGTTCACATAAGTCCCAGCTGTAAATTTTCAAGCCAAATTTCAACCTCTTAATGCTAAAATTGGACAACACCTATTTCACACCAAAATGTAGCCAACAAGCCAAAGTTTCATTCGGAACAAACCTTACCTCATTTGAATCACCACACAATGAGTTATGCTCAAAACAGTACAGTAGGTCAAAAATCAATTTTCCAGCTTTCATCTTCAACTTAAATCATATCACTTCTAATACCAATTATGTAATATTCATTACATAAAATATGAAACTTACTTAATTTAGCTTCCATCCTTCAAAATCTTCAAACAAAACACAAAACTCTAACTCCCCATATCACCCACGTTCTTCATCAACTTGAGAGAGAAAGGTGGGTTCTTCCATAACAAAGTGAAGAAGAAGAAGATGTTAGCAATTAATGGTAGTACATGGAGGCAAGACCAACTCCACTCTTGGTGAGGAGAGAAAATCGTGGATGGAGAAGAGGAATGAAGAAAAAGAAAGAATGAAGAAGGAAAAGGGCATGTGTCGTGTATGTGCATAAGGAGGAGCTCCCATTCACTTAACCTAAGGTTATTAATAAAGATATGGCTAAGAATGTGCCACTTGGATGGCCACATGTCAAGCTCTCCTTATTTTCCTTCTAAATTCATCAATTACAAGCCCAATTTTCCATAAATTCCACTTTTCAAACATTCCTATAACCATAGGTCCAAAATTTAATTCCATAGGTACTAAATTCTAATACCGATTTTCAGTTAGTCTGCCCCTCGGCATTTTTTCTAGTCTGGGATTTACCCTGAAAAATTCTAAAAAATTCTCCAAAATTGAAAAATCATTATTGACACTCTCCAAATAATTTTTCAAGATCAATAACCCATAATTCTCAAAATTCTCAACTAATTATAGTTATAACCAAATAGACCGGGAATGTCAATGTATGCATGTACAATATTTTTAATGTGCAAAATTCTACTGTTCACAGATACCAGTATACATGAACAATCCTAAATAGTCCCAATCACTCTTATCCTTTGCTAAATTACAATTTCACCATTCCCGTCGGGGGTGGGATGTTACTGTTAGAGTAGTGCCCTAAAGGCAATCCCCTTTAGCGCTTTTTGTTCATAGTCATGTGCAGACTTTATGAATAAATAAAGAAAGACATGTTTCATTTATTTGATATTCTTTATGAATTGATATTGATCTTTAATCAAATTAATGAAGTCCATGATATATGACATAGCATGAAGGAAATTATGATGTGATCATAATCACGAGATTCCTATCATGTGCAATTATGTCAAGATCTAAATTCTCCTAGTCATAGGATTAATGAGACCGGACATCATTAATCCGGACGCACTAGCATATGTCATACTCCTTGATTGGATCAAGCAAGGATCTCGAAGCGTAAATATGAGATATTTAGAGTTGACATATGGATGCTTACTAGTGGTAGTAAGTTCATTGGATGACTCGCCATGAGATCATCACATAGATTTAATGTCGGTGATAATCTCATCATAGCAATGGTGCAAGTATCCTTAGACTTGAGGTACTCGAGGATATCTTGAATCTTGATCCTGCACTTTGACTCCATTCCTTGTGGCCTTCCAGAGGTTACTCATAGGGTGGTGCTTGGAGTACGTTTGAGGTATTCAAGGTAATTGAGTAGCCAATAAAGGATTCATCACTTCGTGAGAATGAAGAGAGATACCACAACCTCTTATCGGGATCATTACTTTAAGTCTCGGCGAGCATGACTATGTCATGAAGAGTGTCTTCATGGACATATAAAGTAATGAGTCCTCGACAGAACCGATTTCACTTGGCTGGACTTAGTCTAGTAAGAGTTGACATATTAGCCATACTCATAACCAAGTGGGGTATAGGATGATGAAAGGACGAATTGCACAATGGTTGTACATGGAAGGGTTCGTGATCCGTTCGTGATGAATTCATCAAACCGATTACTTTCCGGTCAATTGGGGGTCATGATGTGTTGCTAGATACCGCTCATGACTTGCTTCAGTTAATTGTTAATCTAAGTGGCCAACATAACCTAAACCTAAAGGGTCACACGCATAAGAGTGAATCGGAGAATCAGAAATAGTAATTGGACGAGTTCCAATTATGGAGAGCATTAGGATTAAATGGATCCCAATGGGATTGGGATATGTCCCATGAGATCGCGACATCAATATTGCTAAGAAAGGTTTCGGAGTCTTTTGAAAGATCTGGCTCGATAGGCCGGTAGGACCAGCCCAGTTAGATGGACCTTAGCAAATATATTCTAATTAATTAATTAAGTAATTAATTAATTAATTATTATATATATATATGTACATGTGCGTTGGAAAGGGAGAAGAGATAAAGCCATTGAAAAGTCAAAGTTTGTTTATTTAATTAGTTAAATAAATGAATGGTAAAGAAGCTTCCACATGGCATCATCTCATGCTTAGTCTTTTAAAAGTTAAAAGACTTATATACATGTAAAAAGAAGATGATGGTTCGTAGGTTTTTAGAAAGGAACAGAAGATGAAAGCTTAATAGTTAAGCTTTGCTTTAAAAGGTTCATTTTCTTCTTCTCCTTAAGCAACCATCGACTTCTCCTTCTCCAAGCACAAGGTTTCAACGTTTTCTCAAGCTCTCCAGACGGGTAGGGTCTAGCAGCTCTTATTCTGTTCTAGCTATTTCCGGGTCAAAAGGGTTTGACTCGGTTAGGTTTTCTGATCTCTGCGTGGATACCTTTAGAGATAGTCTCTATTGGCTATTCAGGTTGGAGGTTTTCATACCGATATTACCTTAGGTATGATGGTGTTGAGAATTGGAATTGCATTGATTGAGGAATTAGCCGATTAGAAATAATAGCAATCTTGCAGAATAAGTCGACTTGTTTGCTACATAAGTCGACTTGTTTTCAACATAAGTCGACTTGTTTGCTACATAAGTCGACTTGTTTGCAGGATAAGTCGACTTGTTTTCTGGATAGGTCGACTTGTTTTCTGGATAAGTCGACTTGTTCAAGACTTTTGCCATAAGTCGACTTGTATCAGGATATAAGTCGACTTGTGTGTGGGCAGAAGCATAAGGTGACTTGCATTTGATGAAAGTCGACTTGTGACATGCTCAGGTTGGATGACGGATGATGGATGATTATAAGGATTGATTCAATTTGATTGATGAAACCTAAATCATGCCATATAGTCCTAGCGACTATGATCCTTCAGCTTGGAGTCTAGAGTTTCTAAATCCCTCCTCGGTATATGAAAACTAACGCCTTCCATTAATATGGTAAGAACCAGAGTTCTTATAGGGATGGGTTGTTGGGTAAACCCAAGCTCACTCTATACGGATATGTTGAACCATGAAAATATGATTTTCGATTAATGGGTTGGTTTTCACCGAAGCGTTAGGTTTGTTGAGTAAACTCAAGGTCAACGTGGACAGAGGCGAAATTGGGTAGCATACATCGATGTATGCGCATCAAAGAGTTGATACTGAATGTAAGTGCATACATCAACAAGTTGATAGACGATCGATAGTTGTGTCTAAGATGTAATTGGTATATCTGATACCTCCCGAGACATAAGGTGGCTTGTTGGGTAAACCCAAGGTCATTCTCAATGTCGGTTATCGATGATGCAATTGGTATGTTCGATACCTACCGATTGACCTAAGTTATGGCTTGTTGGGTAAACCCAAGGTCATTCTTAGCAATATCGGATATCGACCCACTAGGACATTATGTCACTTTGTTTCTTTGGATTCGTAATGAGGGTTATGGATTCTATGAAACTAGTGGGAGCTTTTTGCATATCATTCAAGTCCTTATGATTATGCAGCTATTCCTATTCTAACATTCTTCCTCTCTATCCGTGTAGGTTGTTTGAAAATGTCGTCAAGTGTGAATCTTCGCTCACTTATGGATTCCAACAAGTTAACTGGACCGAATTTTCTTGACTGGTTAAGGAATCTGAGAATAGTTCTCAGATCTGAAAGTCTGGGATATATCCTAGATTTTCCGCTTCCAGATGCACCTGCTGTCGATGCTTCTGATGATGATCGAAGGCATATAATAAGCATCTAAAGGCGATGACATGGCGACTTGCATTATGCTTGCGTCGATGTCACCGAGCTGCGTATAAAGACGAGTCCATGGATGCTCATACTATAGTTTTCATCTTAGGAGTCGTTTGACGAGCAAGCCCGGTCCGAAAGGTTCGAGACCTCAAGGCTTCTCTTCACTACCAAGATGGCTCCAGGGACATCTGCTGTGCAGTACGCCCTGAAGATGAATGGCTATATTGAGAGATTGGCCGTCTTAGGTTTTGCAATGGATCATGAATTAAGTATAGACTTAATTCTGGTTGGATTGTCCGACAGTTATGCACAGTTCGTGCTAAACTATCGGATGAACCAAATATCCACTACAATACCTGAGCTGATCAATCTGCTCAAGACAGCTGAGCAGACTATCAAGAGTGATAGTAAGCAAGTGCTGGTGGTTGCTTCTTCATCTTTTGGGTCCAAGAAGAAGAAGAACCCAAAGAAGAAGAAGGCAAAGAAACCAAAGGGAGGCGCCATCAAGAAGAAGATTAAAGAAGTTGCCCCAAAAGGAACTTGCTTCCATTGCGGTAAAGATGGCCATTGGAGGCGCAATTGCAAAGTCTATCTGGAGTCGCTGAAGCAGAAGAAGGCATCAGATGCCTCGACTACTTCAGGTTTGTATGTCATTGAAGTTAATACTGTTACTGATCACAACATCTGGGTATTTGATACTGGTTGTGGCTCACACATATGTAATGATATGCACGGGGCCTCGGGACGATGGGCAACTCATGAAGGAGAAGTAGCCCTACGTGTTGGAAATGGAGCAAGAGTTCTTTGCATTAGCCGTAGGAACCTATGTTTTGTCTCTCCCTCTTGGGCTTGTTTGGAATTGGATGATTGTTATTTTGTACCGCTTTGACAAAGAATATATTATCATTTCTTGTCTCAATAGAAATGGATTCCATATGAATTTTAGTAGCAATGGTTGTTCTATTAATTCTAATGGAATGCTTTATGGAACTGGTACATTGTGCAATGGTATTTACATATTAGATATGTCTAATCCAATTTTAAATGTCAATGACACCAAACGGCATAAAAGAGATAATCTAAAGTCAACTTACTTATGGCATTGTCGACAGGCCATATAAATGAGACGCGCATCGCTAAACTCCATAAGAGTGGCGGTTTAGGGTCATTCGATTATGAATCATATGACACATGCGAATCTTGTTTATTAGGCAAGATGACTAAGTTACCTTCAAGGAAAGGGTGAGCGGCGATTGGAGTATTAGACCTAATACATTCGGATGTATGCGGTCCGATGTCCATCCATGCCGAAGTGGTTGTCGTTACTTCATTACCTTTATCGATGATTATTCACGATATGGGTACTTGTATCTGATGAGATACAAATCTGAAGTGTTTGAAAAGTTCAAACAATTCAGAAATGAAGTAGAAAACTAGCTTGGTAAAAGTATCAAGGCATTACGATCCGATCGTGGTGGAGAATACTTAGACCAACAATTTCAGGATTATCTCAGAGATAATGGCATTTTATCTCAATGGACTCCTCCTTACACGCCGCAGCACAACGGTGTGGCTGAAAGGAGAAATCGAACCTTGTTGGACATGGTACGATCAATGATGGGTTTCGCAAAGTTACCAAAATCGTTTTAGGGGTATGCGCTAGAGACAGCTGTTTACTTGCTAAAAAGAGTTCCCTCTAAGACAGTTGATGTTACTCCATATGAGATGTGGACTAACAGAAAATCTTATCTTTCTCATTTGAAAGTATGGGGTTGTCCTGCTTACGTGAAGCGGATTCAGTCAGATAAGCTTGAAGCAAAGTCTGACAAGTGTTTGTTTGTAGGATATCCTAAGGAGACCATGGGATATCAATTCTACCTTGCTGAGGAACAAAAGGTGTTTGTTTCGAAGCATGCTGTCTTTTTAGAGAAAGAGTTTCTTCTGCAAGAAGACGGTGGGAGCAAAGTCGAACTTGAAGAAGTTCAAGATGCTCAAACAAGCATGATCAATCGCTCGAACTCAGACTGCCACTCATTCGGATGAAGTATCATTCAACCTTCATTGCACACGAAGTTCGTAGGTCAAGTAGGATGCGCATTGTTCCCGAGAGATACGGATTTCTCGTAAGTGAACAGAATGACGTATTGCTCATAGAAGATGATGAGCTGCTACCTATGAAGAGGTTCGAAAAGTTCGAGTCGAAAAATGGCTTTGTGCCATGAAAGCGAAATGGATTCCATGTACATAAACCAAGTATGGACTTTGGTTGATGCACCAAGGATAAAACCTATAGGGTGCAAATGGGTTTTCAAGAAGAAAACCGACATGGATGGTAATGTGATTACCTACAAAGCAAGGCTTGGGCGAAAGGATTTCGTCAAAGACAAGGAGTTGACTATGACGAGACCTTCACCCAGTAGCAATGCTTAAATCCATTCGGATACTCCTAGCCATTGCCGCCATTATGATTATGAGATATGGCAAATGGATGTGAAGACGCTTTCCTTAACGGAATCGGCCGAGGATGTGTACATGACACAACCAGAGGGCTTCACTTCCATTAATGGCGAAAAGGTATGCAAGCTTCAGAAATCCATTTATGGATTGAAGCAAGCATCCAGGAGTTGGAACATCCGTTTTGATGAGTCAATCAAAGAGTTTGGTTTCTCACAAAATCCGGATGAACACCGTGTGTACAAAAGGTTAATGGAATGCAATCGCTTTCCTTGTGTTGTATGTAGATGACATACTGTTACTCGGAAACGATGTCTCAATGTTGCAATCAGTTAAAATTTGGTTGTCCAAGCAATTTGCGATGAAAGACCTTGGTGAAGCAACTTATATCCTTGGGATAAAGATTTATAGAGATAGATCGAAGAAGTTGCTTGGTCTTTCACAATCATCGTACATAGACAAGATGCTAAAGAAGTTTAGCATGGAGCAATCCAAGAGAGGGTTTCTTCCCATCACTCATGGGATAACACTCTCGAAATCTATGTGTCCTAAGACACAAGATGAGAGGATGCGCATGGATCAGATCCCGTATGCATCTGCAGTAGGATCGATCATGTATGCTATGTTATGTACGAGGCCCGATGTATCGTATGCTCTAAGTGTTACGAGCAGATACCAATCGGATCTTGGTGAGGGTCACTGGGTGGTTGTCAAGAATATCCTCAAGTACTTGCGAAGGACTAAGGATGTTTTCTTGATATATGGAGATGGAAATCTCCAAGTGAGCGGGCATACGGATGCTAGTTTCCAATCTGACAAGGATGACTCCAGATCTCAGTCAGGTTATGTTTTCACGCTAAACGGTGGAGCAGTCAGTTGGAAGAGTTCCAAACAAGAGACGACTGCTGATTCGACGATCGAGGCAGAGTACATTCTTTGCATCGAGGCGGCAAAGGAAGTCGTTTGGATCGAAGTTCATTTCAACTTGGTGTGGTTCCTAGTGTGATGGACCCATCTGCTTGTATTGTGACAACAATGGGGCTATTGCTCGAGCAAAAGAACCGAGGTCTCACCAACGATCTAAACACGTACTCGCAGATATCATCGATTCGAGATCATTCTTAGAGGTGATGTCGCGATCGAGAGGATTCCCACAGAGCGTAACATTCTCGATCCATTGACGAAGCCATTGTCATAGAAGAATTTTGATTCTCATGTACTCGCTTATGGTATTAGATACCAAGGCGATTGGCTTTAGGTCAAGTGGGAGATTTGTTAGAGTAGTGCCTAAAGGCAATCCCTTTAGCGCTTTTTGTTCATAGTCGTGTGCGACTTTATGAATAAATAAAGAAAGGCATGTTTCATTTATTTGATATTCTTTATGAATTGATATTGATCTTTAATCAAATTAATGAAGTCCATGATATATGACATAGCATGAAGGAAATTATGATGTGATCATAATCCGAGATTCCTATCATGTGCAATTATGTCAAGATTCAAATTCTCCTAGTCATAGGATTAATGAGATCGACATCATTAATCCGGACGTACTAGCATATGTCATACTCCTTGCTTGGATCAAGCGGTGGATCTCGTAAACTGTAAATATGAGATATTTAGAGTTGACATATGGATGCTTACTAGTGGTAGTAAGTTCATTGGATGACTGCCATGAGATCATCACATGGATTTAATGTCGGTGATAATCTCATCATAACAATGGTGCAAGTATCCTTAGACTTGAGGTACTCAAGGATATCTTGATATCTTGATCCTGCATTTTGACTCCATTCCTTGTGGCCTTCCAGAGGTTACTCATAGGGTGGTGCTTGGAGTGCAGCTTTGAGGTATTCAAGGTAATTGAGTAGCCAATAAAGGATTCATCACTTCGTGAGAATGTAAGAGATACCTGCCTCTCGTCGGGATCATTACTTTAAGTCTCGGCGAGCATGACTATGTCATGAAGAGTGTCTTCATGGACATATAAAGTAATGAGTCCTCGACAGAACCGATTTCACTTAGGCTAGACTTAGTCTAGTAAGAGTTGACATATTAGCCATACTCATAACCAAGTGGGGTATAGGATGATGAAAGGACTAATTGCACAAGAATTGTCATGGAAGGGTTCGTGATCCGGTTCGTAATGAATTCATCAAACCGATTACTTTCCGGTCAATTGGGGGTCATGATGTGTTGCTAGATACCGCCATGACTTGCTTCGGATTAATTGTTAATCTAAGTGGCCAACATAACCTGAAACCTAAAGGGTCACACGATAAGAGTGACTCGAGAATCAGAAATAGTAATTGGACGAGTTCCAATTATGGAGAGCATTAGATTAAATGGATCCCAATGGATTGGGATATGTCCCATGAGATCGCGACATCAATATTGCTAAGAAAGGTTTAGAGTCGCTTTCAAAGATCGGGGCCTTGTGAGGCGGTAGACCCAATTCTAGTTGGATCGACCTTAGAATATATTCTAATTAATTAATTAAGTAATTAATTAATTAATTATTATATATATATATGTACATGTGCGTTGGAAAGGGAGAAGAGATAAAGCCATTGAAAAGTCAAAGTTTGTTTATTTAATTAGTTAAATAAATGAATGGTAATGAAGCTTCCACATGGCATCATCTCATGCTTAGTCTTTTAAAAGTTAAAAGACTTATATACATGTAAAAAGAAGATGATGGTTCGTGAGGTTTTAGAAAGGAATGTAAGATGAAAGCTTAATAGTTAAGCTTTGCTTTAAAAGGTTCATTTTCTTCTTCTCCTTAAGCAACCATCGACTTCTCCTTCTCCAAGCACAAGGTTTCAACGTTTTCTCAAGCTCTCCAGGACAGAGGTAGGGTCTAGCAGCTCTTATTCTATTTTAGCTATTTCCGGGTCAAAAGGGTTTGACTCGGTTAGGTTTTCTGATCTCTGCGTGGATACCTTTAGAGATAGTCTCTATTGGCTATTCAGGTTTGAGGTTTTCATACCGACACCGGGATCCTGGGTTTCGGGAAGGTCCCGGGAATAAAAAATTTTTGTTTCCGCTGCTGGAACTTGTGATGTTCCTCCCAGGATTTTCCTACAGTTACATCTATTCTCTTTATCTTGGTTGTAAAGGATACATCTTTTAAAAGAGGAGAGGAATTTTAATCTTGTCATAGTGCTTAGTTTGTCCTTCATGGCTAACCAGCTTAAGAAGCTAGCATTTGGCTTGATAGCGTTTCTCCATATCAATTTACCCCATCCAACTGTAGGGTTTGTCCCATACTTTGGTTATTTTGCTTGCCTATTTGTTATGTCTATTACTGCTAGTCCATTATAAAGATATGTATCCTCTCTTTCATTGTATCAATACTGTGGTATCCTCTCTTGGACCTTAGCTTTTTTTTTTAAATCTTTCCAGAATATCCTTAGCAATTGGATGGTGAATTAGAACTCCCTGACCTATCCAATTTTCATACTATAAAGAAATTCTATCCTCTGTCCCTATCCTGCAAGTAATCTGATGCTGAACTTCCTCCCTCGATCTAAATTTTTGGTTAAAGAACTATGAAAAACTATCTTTAGGTCTGATTGCCCTTAGACTTCCACCCCTTAATATATAGGTATGCACCCATTTAACCTATAATGATTCCTTCTCACTTAAAATTCTCCACAACCTTTCAACAATAAGCATTTGTTGCTTCTTCCATTTGACTCCAAGCCTAGTCCTCTATTTGCTTTAGGTTGAAAAATTTAAGTACAACTGACTTTAGCAATCTTTCTTTCTCCTTTTCCCTTACTCTATAGGAATTGTTTAATTATTTTTCCATAGTTTTGATCAGCTCCTTGTAAAGGAAAATGTGGGAACACCAATATGTATTTATAGACATAATAATTGATTTTATGAGCTGAAGTTTGCCACCATAGGATAATGTTTTTTATGTCTATGAAACTAATCTCTTTTGTATCCTTTCAATAAGGGATATGCATTCTCTAAATCAGAGTCTTCTTGAAGAGATAGGGATGCCCAAATAAGTGATAGGAGGCTTTTGATTACCCATTCCAGTGATAAGAGATATAACATTAGCTAGGTGTGCAACATTTGTTGATAAGATGAAGAAACTTTTTTGAAAATTGATGTTCAATCCCGAAATCTCCTTAAACCTTTGTAAAGTATTCATTATTAACATAAATGAGGGGATATTAGCCTTACTAAAAAGGATTAGATCATCCGTAAAACATAAGCTGGTTAGTGAAAGCAACTTACACTTGGTATGGAACTTGAAGTCTGGAATCGAGGAGATCTTATATTTAAGCATACAGGTAAGAACTTCCATACATATTAGAAATAGGAAAGGGAAAAGAGGATCCCCTTGACTAAGTCCCCTTTTGCCTTTAAACAACTTAGTGGGACTCCCATTGATAATGATCCTAAAAGAAACTGTAGAAATACACTCTTTTATCTAATTGATAAAAATATGAGGGAAACCCATAACTTCCATAATCTATAGTAAAAAAAACCCAACTAACACTATCAAAAGCTTTATGGAGATCAACTTTTAAAGTTCAATTCTAAGGTACCCTTTCAAAAGTTCCTGCAAAATTTGGATGTTGTCCCCAATATCCCGCTTGCTTAAGAATGTTCCTTGATTTTCACTGATGATGAAGTGCAGCACAAATTTTAGTATGATGGTTAGTATTTTAGCAATAATCTTGTAACTGAAGTTAGTACATGAGATAAGTCTAAAATTGCTCCATGTAGTAGTGTTATGAGTTTTTGGGATCAATGACAAGGAAGTCTTGTTGATCTCTTTACGGATTACTTTTTTTAAAGAATTCATGCACTGCTTATTTTATTATTTTCCCTGTTGTATCCCAAATTTTTTGATAAAAGAATCCATTCAGGTTGTTGGACTATGAACTTTCATTGAAATTTTGAAGTATCAAGTGACATGAAATTGAGGAAATCAGAATGGATAAATAAAAATAAAATTTTGAATGTGAATAGTTAGATGAGATTAAGATAGGCGAAAAATGCTTTTGTTATTGAGGTTTATGTTATGGTATGACCTAATATGACGTTTGAAGTTTAAATGAAATTGTTAGTGAATAAATTGCTTTAATGGAGTTAAACATTTAAGAAATAAAGAGAAAAGAGTGAGAATATGAAGAATTAAGAAAAGTTTGACTTTTTGGTCATAGAGAGTTGACTTTTTGATTTAAGCCAAATTTGAGAAAATAATCTTCATGAAACTTGTAGCTTATGTTAAGAGTTTTCCGTCGCTATAAAGTTTGATATTTTTTTATATTGGGAGTAAAATTTATGATCAGTCAAAGTTTGTTTTGTAAAAATATCTTTAAGTGTACATTTGCATATACTCGGCTTTGAGGCCACTCGTCGTAGGGATTTAGTCTGAATTGGAGTAAGTGGTCTTTATGAAAGTTGTAGCTTGTCTGTCAATCTTTTCGACGCTATAAAGTATGCAATTTTTGGATGTGGGAATTGGAAGATATGAAATTTGAAACTTGGGAGTTTGTTTAGGTGATGTTTAAAAGGGCAGTAACTTTGACTAGGTTTTTGACCCCTTTAGAGATGGAATTGATTTTTGAGTTCTTCATGGAAGTTGTAGAGCTTCCTTTTATATTTCCATTGGAACCAAAATTTTCAAATTTGGAGTTCGAGATCAAGAGTTATGAATTATAAAAGTTGGAATGTCGGAAGAATAAGAGCAGAGTTGTCCAGATTAGTCACTGTACATGACCTAGTCGACTAGTAGCCTTCGACTAGTTGACTAGTGCACATATTTTTGTCTTGTTTCCCTGACCCTCTCTCAATCTTTTACTTCTAATTTCTTCGTCCGACATCCGATTGAATTGGTTTTTGAAGCGTTGGATTTCTAAGATAATTATCTACATCATGATGAGAATTTTATAATTTTTGAGATTAAATTGAAAGAGATTGACTTAATCAAAGTGAGTTGACAATTTTCTGAACATGGTTCAGTATTTTAGTGAATTATCGATTTGTAGAGATCCGATTGAGTTGATTCTTGAGGCAAAATAAAATTAATATATGGGGCTACAAGTCATATGAATGAATCGAATTTTAATTTAGCCCCTAAGACTTTCAATTTCTGAATTGAAATCGGATTTAGTGTTCAGTCTTGGACTGATAAGTGTTGTCAGTATTTTGGCCATAATTGTTGTTCTAGTTGTCCAAATGAGGTGATTCTTATTTTGGATTAAACTAGAGAGATAAGGCTACAATTTGTCTGAAGAAAGTAAATTTTATTTCAGCCTTTAAGATTTTTAATTTTCGGAGGGAAGTAAAGTGCTGGAAAAATTTTCAGCATAATGACAATCCGCAATGTTTGGACTATAACTCTTGGTATAGTGCACCAAATTAAATAATTTTTATGGCATTATGAAATTAAGACATAGATGATGATTTCTATAGAAGGAAGTTTTGACAAATTCTTTCAAATTGATGATTAGAAATTGTCCCAAAGTAGCATGAAGTTAGGGGCATACTGGGTACTTAAAGAGTTATGTTGCAAGGCTTTTAATGGAGGGGCACCATGGTCAATTGGGCTCTCATTTTAATGACATGGCAAGGGATTTAAGTGGACTGTCGTGTTTAGAGAAGGAGGAAGAAAGAGAGTTACGAAAATAAGAAACAAAAGAAGAGAAGAACGAAGAGAGAAGAAGAGAAGTGGAAGCCGATGGTGGAGAAGAAGAAGGGAGAGCTTCTAAGGTTCGGTTTTCTCCAAGATTCTTGAGGGGTTTTTGTTTCTTTTCAAAGGGAAAGGTGAAGAAGAAGGTGAAAGCTTGCCAAAGGGACCAAGAAGTCCGAAAATGAGAGAAGAAAGAAGGAAATTTTAAATTGGAGAAAAGAAGAAAGGCTTTGGAGAATTGAAGTGTGGATCAAGTTTCTAGCATGGAATTGAGGTGGGTAGCATATTTATATTTCGATTTGTAAGCTATATATGAATTTTTGAAAATTAAAGAAAGCAAAATTTGGGTTTTTGATAAATTATCGTTTATGAAATGTTTGAAAAATGATGATTAATGTTTGAAATTATGATTTCCGAATGACTAAAATTATTGTTTTAATTTTTTTTTGATAAAGTGGAAAAAATATATGAAATTCTTTGTTTATGAATGAATTGATAATTGTGACATTCATTGATTTTTGAATGTTTTGATAAAATTGAATCATTGTGTTTGAATGTTTTAATAATTGCTAAATGTTGCATTCTTGAATGTTTGAGAATGTGTTATGTTATGTGAATTGGATTGAAGTTGTGACATTTGAATGAATTTGTGTTTGATTAGAACATGAGTATAAGATTTTAGTTTTTTTGTAAAAAGGTGCCGTCAGGCATTTTGATTTCAAGTATGAAAGGTGTTATATGGGTATGTATTTTTGTTCGGTTGATTGTTGATGATTAAGTAGAATTTAAGGAATGTATTTAGAGATATTTTGAGGTTAATTCATGTGGAAAGTGAAGGTAGAAAAGGATGAATGAGTAATTTGGGGTTGCTGCCATTTTGAGATAGTTTTAGGGATTATTTGAAATTGGTTTGGAGTTGGGAGATTGAGGATGATGGAGATTGAAGTGGTTTTGTGCAGGTATATGAAGCTTGGATGAGAAAATTGAAGATTGGCTAGTTGAATTTTTAAAGGAGGTGTTGTCAAAATTTTTGTAAAATTTGACAGAAACTTCGCTTAGGTTTTAGACCCTCTTAGAGCTTGAATTAGATTGGGAGGTCTTCTGGAAGTTTGTAGAATATGTTTATATCTTTCCATAGAGGTATGATATGCCTTGTTTGGAGTTAGGAATAAGAAGTTATGAAGTTTGAAACATTGCTGTTACTGTTCACGGATACTGTTCCATTGGTCATTCTAGGTAACAACTTTGAACAAGTTTTTACCCCTTTTAATGGTTGAATTGATTTTTGCTCCCTCATGAAATTTGTAAAGCATCTTTTAATCTTTCCATTAAGGTATATTATGCAAATGTTGGACTTAGGATTAAGAAGTTATAAGGTTTGGAGAAATGCAGTTACTGTTCATACTGTCATTGTGGGCAGAAACTTTAAGTGAAGTGTTGTCCCTCATAGAGTTAGAATTTGACCAAAAGGTCTTCTTGAAGATTGCAGTTCATATTTAGAGCTTTCCATTGGTATATAAATTGTCACTTTTGGACTTAGGATTAAGAAGTTATGAGGTTGGAAAAAAAAGATTGTTAAATGATGAAATATGACTTCATATGAAGAAGAAAATGATTTGAGGCTTGAGTGGAATTGAAAATGTCCTTTTGAAATTGAAGTTGCTTTGAAATTTCCGAATGATTAAATTTATTGCCTTTGGAATGATTTTAAGAAATTATCATTCACTACAATGATTAAATTCAATATTTTGAATGATTTGATAAAATCGCTCTAGGTTTGGCATTTCTGTGTTTGGAATAACTGAGAATTGCTATGTGTAATTATGTGAAATTATAAATGTCAATTTGTTTGATATGTCATAATATGAAAACAAAGTTTTTGAAATATGCTTTCGAGTGTTCCGAATTTCAAGTATGAATCATGTGTTATGTGGGTTTGGTTAGGTCCCATAAGATAGAGTCAGTGCACTGTCTCGTTTTGAAAGGCTTCTCCTGCCTGCTCGCTAGTGGCACTAAAGCTCCGATTTTGGGCTCCCTTAAGTTCACGGCTGCATAGGACCGCTATACGGGATTTTGCAATACGTTCCGTTTGGACCGAAACCAAACCATTCTGAAATGTTATGTGCTTTTTGGTTTATTTATAACATGATGCATTAATATGTGCTTGCATTCATGTTTTCGATTATACTTATGAATCTTGAAAGGTTTTGGAATTTTCGAGGAATGAAAAATTTGAGGTTTGAAATTGTGAAAAGTTTGGAAATTTCAGTATAAATGTTTTAAAAAGTGTAAAGGAAATAATTTTTTGAAGAAATGATTTTTGCTTATTTTTCAATTTATAAATATGTTATCCATGAGCTATTTCAGCTCATCCCCCTTTCATCCCCATCTCCAGGTATTCGAACGGGAGATCGGATGGAAGACGGTCAAGTCATTAGTTCGACTTTTGCATGTTTTGTAATATGTATAATTTTGGATTTTGATATTTGGATTGAAGTATGGATATGGATATGAATGATGTCTTTATGTATAGAATTGAGTTGTGTATGATTATGAAATTGGATTATGTAAGTAAATTATGGATTGCATATAAATGTGAATGTGGTTGAGATTGGATATGATTGTGTTTTGGGTTCCGGACGGGAGGTCCGAGGATACTGATTGATGATTGAGAATATTGAAGTGTTTAGGCCTAGACTTGTGTTTGTTATGCTGGGATTCCGGACAGGAGGTCCGATGAAATGTGTGTGGGTTATTTTGGTTTATAGAATTGTGTTTCACTATTTGCAGATTTTTGGGTTGTTGAAAATGCAGCCGTTATGCTGCCGAAATTTCGTTAAATTGTGTATGGCAAAGGAAAATTAGAATAAGAGTTTTAAAGATGAGTTTAAGATATGCTTGATTATAGAGAAATTTAGTAGTTTGAGATTATGGAATATTATGGCAAAGGAAATTGAGTTTCGAATGGATGATTGTCCAAATGGAAATTTTGATCGGGAAATTGAATATGGATTAGTTTTGTTGGTTTTGAATAAGGATGAATAAAGATGAGAGAAATGAAAGAGTTTGAAAAAAAATACCGGTTTTGTTTGAACTATACCCGATTTCGGATAGTTTTAGTCTTAGAGTTTCCAACGCGACTTTAGTTTTCGAAGATGTACGCTACGAATGTCGAAAATTTGATTTGGTTCGGTTGAACACTTTGTTTGCTTCGATTTCGATTTCTGTTCGATTCACCGTTCTTCGCTTTTGCTTCCGATTCGCTTTTCGTTTTTGTCTTCGTTTCTGTTTTTCGGTTGGGATCCGGTTCCTTGATCGGGTCCCAACACAGGTCATCTGGTCTAGGAGCCTTTGATCCATTCATTTTAAATACCACTGCTTCTATCTCTTGATCTATGACATGCTTGATTAAAAGATTCGTTTGATCTTTAGGAATTTTAGCAGAAATAAATGTCATGAGATCTACACTACAAGTGCTAGAATTACCCTCAGATCTTAGGATCTTTTGGAAACGTTTCAAAGCATCTCGAGCAATTTCTGCTTGCTTATACAAGATCTCCCCTGATTATGTTTTTATCGAAGTAATCCTATTGACATTTCTCCTTGCCTTAATGGTATTAAAGAAAAACCAAGTGCATCTGTCTCCTTCCCTAATCTAGTTGACTCTGGATTGTTGTCTTAATAATAAGAAGTGGTTATCAACTTCTTGTTTGTAGGCCTTTAGGGCCTCCTTCTCCTCCTTTGCAATAATCTCATCAGTATGATTATCAACCATTGATTTCTATAAGAGTGAGAGTCGATCCCTAGCAGTTTCTAGCACTTGCACTATACTAAGTCCCTTACTTCCATTTACTCTCTTCAATTCTTTCTTTATAGCCTTTAGTTTTTGCAAACAAATAAATTGTTTAGTACTAGTTACTTCTATCTCCAATCCCTTGCCGATTGCTTCTAGGAAACCTTCTACATTGATCAATAAATTGTTAAACCTGAAAAGATGTTTCAAATAAAACTTTTTGAATAGGTTGTCCACCTTGATTGAGGTATGGCTTGAGAACCCTAGGTCTAAAAGCATGGTTTTACTATTTAGAAAGGTTGTTAATCACTCCATATTCACCAAAGCCCTATCCAATGTCTTTTTGGTGAGCCAATTAGAGCTTTGCTTCTTGCTCTAAGTAAATATATGACCCTCACATTTTAAGACAGAAATTTCCACATCTTTGGTGCAGTCCAGCAAGTTGGTATTGTAGGTGAGCAAATTACAGTTCCCTTAAGCTTCAGATTAATAAATAGTAGAGTTGAAATCACCACTTATGATCTATGGACCACTAGTTTTCCTTTAATTCTTCTCATAAAATTCCATAGATTTGTTCTTTAAAATGCATTATTATGACCATAGACAAAGGTAGCCAACAGTGAAGTATGCTCCATTTTGAAAGTCATATTTGTATGCATAAATTGCTCACTTGCTTGCAAAACCTCCACCTCTATAAAATCCTCATCATAATTGAAGATAAAATCCAATCGTCAGTACGACAAACTCCTTTAAGGCATTGAGATTCGAAGGGTTGTTTATTCCTTTAACATTACAAACTAGAAAGATCATGTAGTTATAATTTTACATTTTGAGCCTTTCCTACTGCTCCAATTACTCTTTCTAGTTTGTACTTGTTGCGCCTTTTCCTCTTAATTTTCCACCTGATGCAAATATCTGATTGTTGTGGCACTTGGGTGGCAGCCTGTTGTTGAACTCCTAGGGGATTTCCATTTTACAACTCTTCTACAATTATCAATTTTTTCGCCTCCCTCTATTTATTATATTGTCATATTTCCTATTACCTAAAGCAAATCACATGTTAATATAAAACTCACATATAATATATAAAGTACACAAAAAGGGAGGGTTGAATTGTGTATTCTTTTTGTGAATACAAAACCTTTGATATTTCTTGAAAAAGAAACTTTTTCAAATGTTAAAGAGTACCACAAATGTTATACAAAAATAGTTATGTAGTTAAATCGCAAATAGCTTCTATAAACTTGTATAAGAATAAGAGAAATTAAAAGTAAATAGTTAGAAGATAGACATTGCGATTTTTATACTGGTTCACCCCAAATCTTGGGCTACGTCCAGTCCTCAGAGTTCTTCTGAGATTTCACTATACTTTATCAAATTTACAAGTATTCTTTCTTCCCTTCCAGAGCCTTTTTATGTCTCTTACACTGAGTATTCTTTCTGCTATCTTAGCCTCTCTAGGCTCTTAGTCTTTTTTTTCTCTCACTAGAAAGATATTGTGAGCTTTTGTTACAGTAGAGTTTGCTCTCGTGTATCGCACTTTGAATACAAAATTTTTGTAAGTAATAACTTGAAAGCTAAAAGATTGTTCAGTCTTCGACTATGACTAATATTTATAGCCTAAGTCTCCAACTGCTTCTTGCTTCTTACTAACAACTTCTTGTTTCTTGTTTCTTGCTTCTTATAAACCGTTATTCAGTTGGGTTCTGTAACCAACTCCAACTAACTAACTATCAACGAACTAGAGTGTCTTCATCTTTGTATCGTCTGTGTTTTGAACTTCTTCTGTGTTTTGAACTTCTTATGTGTTTTAAACTTCTTATGTGTTTTGAACTTCTTCTGTGTTTTGAACTTCTTTTGTGTTTTGCGTTTCTTCTGTGTTTTCAACTTCTTTTGTGTTTTGCGTTTCTTCTGTGTTTTGAACTTTTTCTGTGTTTTGCGCTTCTTCTGTGTTTTAAACTTCTTCTGTGTTTTGAATTTCTTCTGTGTTTTGCATTTCTTCTTTGTTTTCAACTTCTTCTATGTTTTGTGTTTCTTCTGTGTTTTGAGCTTCTTCTATATTTTGAACTTCTTCTGTGTTTTACGCTTCTTCTGTGTTTTCAACTTCTTCTGTGTTTTCCTGCACGTTTAACACACACATCAAAACATTTCATTTATTTCTAACATTATTATTATTTGATTATCAACAAAATTAATAAACGTGAAGTCTTTTTGACTTAACAATCTCCCCTTTTGATGATAACAAATAATCATATTTTTAAAAGATAAAATGATTGTTTAATATTATTCATATAACGAATAAGAAGACAACAAAAGATATACACATGCATATTAAAATACACATATAAACAAACTTGTAATCCTATCTTCTTTTCTTCTTACTGGTCTCCCCCATTTGCTATCTTTCTTCTACTTCTTCTCTTCTCCCCCTAGTTGTTATTGATCAAAAAGCTTTACTAAAGATGCTTCATGATTTCAGAAAGCATCCATTGCATATCAGTTCTGATCAACTTGAGATCTTCTTCTATAGAAACTCATAGATACGCCACTTCCTCATGTAGATCACCCACTGAGTCACTCAAATCATCAACCTTAGTATGAATTTTTTCAATCTCCTTAACTAAGGCTTCCTGACTCCACTGCTGTTTGTGACTAACTTCATTCAAAACAATAGTAAAAACTTGTTGAGATGTTCTTGTTGGGTAGAAGTTTGTAGCAACATGTGTTTATGAAGGTAACACATCTAAGTCGATGATTTTAATAACAGGAGGTTTGAAAGATTGTTTTCCTTCAGGGAGATCAAGGTCATCAAGTCTAGGTAGTTTTTGAATTGATTTTCTAAGGTGTAGGACATCTTTTATTGAAGATATGGACATATTTTATTGAAGATATAAAGCTCAAAGGTCTAAAGTGCATGATTAGATGCACAAAAGTCTCTAAGTTGAAACTAATACCTTCAACCCTGATAGTTCTGTACTATCCTTTTGTCACTCTTCCAACTACCTGAAAGGTTGCATCTGTGGTGAACCGACCACACTGACTTCCTTATGCTTTTGAAATGTGATGAGAAAACATAGATTCCTCTTTATTGAACTGCTTTGCATGCCTCATCTATGTTTCTTCTCGCTGTCTCAGATTCCGCCCTCCTCAGAAGATCATCTCAGATTTGCTTCAGGTACATCTTCGCTTCCTTTATCTACATTATGCATAATGTTTGAAACTCTTGGTTGGATGTTTGGTACACTCTTGATCAATGTTCTATTTGTCACTGGGTAAATAGTATATCGATCCTTGGACATCTTTAATAGATATGGTTCAGAATTTTCATCTCTCAAAATCCCATATAATCTTCTTTCTTCATGATTGAGAAGATGTATTGATCGATTATTGATCAATATTGGTTCAACTTGTACCTTGACTAATCTTTTCATAGGTTCTCTTATAATTATTGATGTTGGGACCCGATCCGGAAACCGGATCCCATTCGAAAGGCGGAACGAAAGTGACAGAGAAAAACACAAAAAATACAAAGTGGTCGATTACAAATCGATACGAATAACAAAATGCGAATCGAATAAAAGCATGAAGGCCAAACGAAAAAGCAAATCAGAAATCGAAAGAACGAAACATAAGACGAAGCCAATTCAAAGCTGAGAAATTGCATCCGAAGTGGAAAACATAATAGAAACGAACGAACGGATCAGAAATCAAATCGAAACACAAAACAAAAGTACCGAAGCAAAACGAAGCGAAGCGAAGAATTGGATAACAAATGACGAACAACAAAATCGAGAGTGAGTCGAAACAAAAGTAGTGAAGCGAAATCAAATACGAATCGAAAATGGAACAAAAACTTAACAAAGCGGATCCGACATCCGAGACATAGAATAGAGAAACATGATCGCGTTGGAAATCCTAAGCTAAACCGATCCGAAATCTGGTATAAATTTTTCTTTTCTTTTCTTTTTCCTTATTCCTTTTCTTTTTCATTCTTATTCACCTTATTCCATCACATACAAAATCATCCATATACAAATTTTAATACTTAATCATATGCTTGGATACTCATACAAAACTCAATACTTGATCATATTCTTATAAATCCATACAAATCCCCAAATTACATTTTTATCCCAAATTTTATCAAAACTTCGGCAGCATAACGGCTGCATTTATTCTAACCCAAACCTGCAAAGTATCGAAATCACACTTCTATAATTACCAGCTCAATCATACAATCAATCAGAATCCACCGGACCCTCCGTCCGAGATCTCAACATAAACAAACGCAAACCTATTGCTAAGCACTTAAATATTGATATCTTATCTCAAATTGCTTACTGAACCATACTACACAATCCATAACCATAATTTAATTTAATAAACATTTCTAAACTTCATATACATCCCGAAATAAATGCTTAATATACATAAACGGCAATTCAAGCAATAAACCATATTAATTTTCGAATCTCAATCCACACAAAAGTACAAACGATGCAAAATCGAACTTGACGCTCTTTCATTCAATCTCCTACTCGAATACCTAGAGATTGGGATGAAAGGGGGGGTGAGCTCGACGGCTCAGTGGATAACATATTTATAAATTGAAAAATAAGCAGAAATCATTTTTCATCAACTTTTTGCCAAAAGGCTTATCTTTTTCAAACTTTGCAACTTTTCAAGCATTTTCCCCAAACCTTTCAATTTTCCAAACTTTTCATAATAAATTTCTATAATTTCATAGTTGAAAACTCATTTTCTCATTTCTCAAAATTCTCAAATTTTTCATAAACATGAATGCAATCACATCAAATCACAAAACACATAAAATCATAAATCAAACACATAAAACACATCAAACGGTTTGGGTCGGTCCAAAACGGAACGTACTACACATTCTCGCAGATAATGTCCTGCAGGTAACCGTGAATGTAACGTATTACATTTTCCGCATAGCGGTCCAGTTAGTAGTCAGAAGGGAGTCCGAATCGAGCTCCGGTGCCACTTAATGGGCAAAGGGTGAAGCCTTTAAACAAATAGAGACAGTGCACTGACTCAATCTTAAGGACCTAGCCAAACCTACATAACACATAATTCGAAACTGAAACATTTGGATTGCCCGAAGGCACAAATCGAAAACTTAAATTTTTCATACGTGTCATACTAGACAAATTCACATTCACAGTTTCACATAATTCATACAATTTAATCAATTCAATCAATCAATGATTTCAACAATTTGCATAATTTATCAATGAATTCATAACAAATGAATTTCCAAAAATTGCTATCGAATTATCAAATCATTTAAAACAATGAATTTACGCTTGTAATAATTTTTTTTTCAAAAATGATTCGGAAATCATAATTTCAAACATTAATCCATTTGTTTTTCAAATATTTACAAAAACGATAATTTATCAAAAACCCAATTTTTTTTCTTTAATTTTAAAAAATTCATATATAACTTACAAATCAAAATATAAATATGCTACCCACCTCATATCCATGCTAACAACTTGCTTTGTGCCTCAATTGCTCCAAAGCCTCCTTCTTTCTTCCACATTAAAATTTCCTAAACCAAAATTACCCAAATTTAACATTATAAAATGCATAACTACTCAAATTAAGCTTAGAGAACTCAAATCCCTCATATTTCCAAGCTATCTAAATCAACAATTTCGAAAATTCCCAAATTTCAAAATTGACCTAAACCGATTCACTCAAATTCAATATCATAAAAATCATAATTACTCAAATTAAGCTTAGAAAACATCAATTCCTCACATATTCAAGTTATCTAAATCTCCAATTTTCAAAATTCCCAATTTACTAACATTGGCCTAAACCCTAACTCACTTAAATCAAAAATTAAATCAATTTCAACATGAAATTTCCAAAATTGATCATGGAATTGACAAACCCATATCATTTTCCATAATTCTAAACCAAAAATTCATCAAAAACTCAAAACTTAAAAATTTCTCTTACCTCACTTCTCCACCAAATTCAAATTTTCTTGGTTCCTTTGGAAGCTCCCATGATCTTCCATCTTTTTCTCTCTTGGAACGATCTCAAAATCCCTCTTCAATTGGTAGAAAAATAGAATCTTAGCTTTCTCTCTCTTTTCTCCCTTCTTTCTCCATAGCCGAAAGTTTGCTACCTTCTTTCTTCTTCTTATTTTGTTCTTTTCTCCTCTTAAATTCGTGCTCTTCCATATATAAAAAGACAACCACTCTTTTGTCTTATTTCCATGTCATTAATGAATGACTAATGACCATTTTGTCCCTCCATTCAAAGCCTAAAGTCTTAATTCTTAAGTGATGTTCCACAAATGCCTTTGCATTTTACTTTAAGTCATGCTTACTTGCGGATATGATTCGTACTATCAATTTGAAGGAATTTGTTGGGACCCGATCCGGGAACCGGATCCCAACCGAATCAACGTAACAAAAAGAACGAATGACGGAATCAATGGAAACGGAAGCGAAAGGAGACAGAAATTTCGGATCGAAATTGCGAAATGCGGAAGCGAACAAATCCGAAAGTAGCGAAGCGGAAGCAAAGGCAAGCGGAAGCAAATGCTAATAGAATCAAACGAATGATTCAATCGAATATAGCGGTTAAATAATCGAATACGGATCACAAAGCGAACGAATAAGCGGCGAGATCGAATCGAATGCAAATCGAATTCGGATAGAAAATAAAGTAAGCAAACAAATCAATGTAAATGAAACACTTTCCGACATCCGTGACTAAGCAAAGAATGTGAAATGAATCGCGTTGGAATTCCAAGACGCTCCAAAATCTGATATAATTTTTTTCTTTTCTTATTCTCATTCCTTATTCATTTCTTCTCTTACTCAAACACATTTGAAACATAACCAATGCATCCAATTTCCAAAATTACACTTTTATCCCAAATCTTATCGAAAATTCTAAAGATAACTACGCTTTTATCCTAACTCCAAAATTCCCGCAAAGCGTAATACACTTCTATAATCTCAACAGACCTCGTAATCATCGGACACTCCCGTCCTAATCCCAACACCAAGTAAACACAAACCTAAAACTAATACTTCCATAATTCTCAAATCAATAAATACCAAACTCATAATTCAACTCATTTCCAAAATCATACATATATATTCCCAAATCAACCATACAATATGTTCTCAAATTCTCCATAATTTTCTATACAAATTTCACAAATTCACAATACTTAACTTTATACACAAATACACTTTCTTTCAAATCTATCTTAAACCATAAACATTTCCATACTCAAATTTCAGATTACTCAAAACTAACTCATGCAAATTTCAAAAGCACAAAACCGTCTTGAATCGATGTCTTCACATTCTTTCATCCAATCTCACGCTTTCGAAACACGGAGATGGGGATGAAAGGGGTGTAGCTCAAAGCTCGTGGATAACACATTTATAAACCGATAAATAAGCGAAATCATTTTAATACTCTTTTTGCCAAAAGGGCTAATTTTTTCAAACTTTATAATTTTTCAAACAATTTCCTCAAACCCATTTTTTTCATATTTTCAAACTTTTCATAATAATCTCCTTTTTCTCATTTTCAAAACTTCTTGAATTTTTCATAAATATGAATGCGAACACATAAACAAATCAAAACATATAACACATCGAATGGTCCAGTTCGGTCCAAATAGACGATCGCACATTCAGCGTAGCAGTCATATGCGATCGTGAATAAACGCATTACACTTTCCCAGATAATGTCCAATTAGTAGCCGTGAGGGAGTCCGAACGAGACTCCGTACACTAGCGGGCAGCCTGGAGAAGGCTATACACATAGAGACAAATACGACTCACCAAGGGACCTACCAAACCCACATAACACATAATCGAAAACGAAAAGTCGGATTGCCCGAAGGCACTTTTCAATTTCTTAATTTTCCACACATTCACATAAAGCATACAATTTGATCAATTCATCATTCGAATTCTAATTTCAGAAATCAAATCATTCAATGCATACACAACAAATGCATTTTCCAGAATTTCTATCAAATCATTTAACGAAATGAATTTACGCTTGTAATAATTTTCCAAAAATCATTCAGAAATAAACAAAGTACGAAAATCTTTTCTTTCATTTTCTCAAATTTTCGAAAAGTAATATTTAACTCATAAATCAAAATACAAATATGCTACCCACCTCGAATTGACGCTAGAAGTTTATCCCGAGCTTCAATTGATCCTTGCTTCTTTCCTTCTTTCCAAAATACCAAAACCTAAACCATAATCATCCAATTTTCACATCAGAAAATACTTAATTTTCACAATCAACTTAGGAATTCATCAATTCCATTTACATTCAAGCTATTTCAATCTCCAATTTTGAAAATCCCCAATTTTCAAAATTGACCTAAACCAAGACACTCGAATTCAATCTCATAAAACATAATTTCTTCAAAATTAATCTCACAATTCATCAATTCACATTAATTCCAAGACATCTAAATCCTCAATTTCAAAAATTCCCAAATCTTAAAATTGGCCTAAACCAATTTATCCAAATTCAATACCATAAAATACCAATTCTTCAAAATTGATTTCATATATCATCAATTTATCATATTTCCTATAATTCTACACCAAAATATCTCAAAATTCTCAATCATAAAATTTAGCCTAAACTTTACTCAATTTTCCATCCCAAAATTAAACCCAACCTAAAGCATATATATCAAAATTAATTCCACAATCCATAAACCCATCTCATATGCCATAATTCTAAACCGAAAATTAATCAAAATCTCAAAGTAGAAAAATTTCTCTTACCTCTTTCTCTTCCAAATTCGAATTTTTTTTGGTTCCTTAGGAAGCTCTTATGCTCCTCTACCTTTTTCTCTCTTGGAACCATCCCAAAATCCTTAAGAAAACAAGTAGAAAAATCAAAAATCTCTTTCTCTCTCTTCTTTTCCTCCATCACCCGAAGCTTCACTCTCTTCTTTCTTCTTCTTATTTCTTCTTCTTTTCTCTGGACATTTCCAGCCACTTTCGTGGCTTTTAATAGCCAAAAACGACATCTCTCCATGAGTTTCATTAATTGAAGGTCAAATGACCAATTTGCCCTTCATTCAAAACTTAAAGTTACACTTTCTTGCGGTTTGATTCGCACTATCGATTTGAAGGAATTTGTCCAAACTTCCTTCTCGATAAATGTTCCTCTCACTCATACGAATCCAACGCCACTGACCGCGCTCAATTCCGAGCACTACATCAAAAGTTATGTGCGAAACAGTGCGGAAATATCCATATTCTAACACATTTCTTATGTACGATTATTTCCGTCCAAAATTTCACATTCTTAATCCCAGAACTGAAACTCGATGTCTTCATAACAATTGTAGCCGTATGTCTTTAGTTTAATTCAAAATAAGAATCGTCTCATTTCGATTCCCAGATCAAAAGTTATACTCAAATTACTCACAGGTGTTCCCAATCCAAAAATTAAACCCTAATCCGAACTTAAATTCAAAAATTAAAAGTCCTAAGGGCAAAATTGACATTTCATGTCTTCATATGATTTGTAGCCCTTGTCTTATCTTTATTTCCTCAAGAATCGCTTCAATCGGATCTCTACAGATCCCGAATTTCACAAAACACTGAATCATGCTCGAAAATTTCGACTCACTTTGATTAAATTAATCACCATTAATTTAATCTCAAAGTTCACAAATTTCTTATAAAATGAAATTCAATGTCTTAGGAATCCAACGCAAAAAGAATCAACTCAATCGGATGTCGGACGGAAAAGATATAGGCAAAATAGTGAACAAAGGTCGGATTAAAAACAAAGAAATCAAAAATTTGAAACAAAACGGCGTCAGATGCAGACGGACGCCTAACTCGCGAGGGCGAGACGCCGCTCGCGAGGGCGAGACGTCCGCTCGCTAGGGCGACGCGTCGCCCTAGCGAGGCGACAGCTCATGAGGGCGAAGAACGCCTCGCCTCGCTAGGGCGAGGCGTCGCCTAGCGAGGGCGCCAGATGCGCGCCTCATAGGCTAGCCGCCGTCACTAGCGAGGCGCTAAACCTTTTCCTTTTTTTTTTTTTTCCCTAAACTCCCAAAATTCATAACTTTAACTCAAGTCCGATTTTGACAAACTTAATCTCTATAGAAAGCTTGAGAGAAGCTCTAAATCTCCGAGAAGAACATAAACTCAATTCAACTCCTACGGAGTCCATTTTCCTATCAAAGATACTATTCTCTATACACGCTTGCAAAAATCATAACTTAATATTCCGAGATCGAAAAATTGCATACTTTATATCGAAATAAAGATCAAAACAAATCCTTCAATTTTCATGAAGAACATCAAAGCTCAATTAACCTCTAACTAGGTTAATTTCTCAGTCAAAGTTCTAACCAATATAAAAGTCAAACCCGATCAAACATAAACTTTGACTGATCATAACTTTCACTCCCGATATCGAAATATTTCAAACTTTATGTCCACAAAAAGCTCTCAACATAATCTACAAGTTTCATGTAGATCATTTTATCAAATTTTGCCTCAAACAAAAGTCAACCATCAAAGGCCAGAAAGTCAACTATTACACAATTTTTCATATTTTCATACTTTCTCTCTTTATTTCATGATCTTCAACTTAATTTCAATCAACTCATCCACGTGATCATAGTCAAATTGTCACTCAAGGTTCGGGGTCCAACATTTCTCCCCCTCTTAAAAGAATTTCGTCCTCGAAATTCATATTTACTTAAACTCCAAGTAACTCATTCTTGCATAAATTTCTTTCTAAACAATGATCATCAAGCACTTTCTTACTAATTTCTTTCCACAACTCATAATCAATTTCTTTTTCATCACTTTTTACTCTTCATACTTATTCTCAATTTCTTCAAATTTTCACTTCCTTAAATCATATATCACTCATATCATATCAAAACACTATATCTATAACTCATTATTTCTTCATATATGGGCACAAATTAATGGTCCATTTCTTAAGGAACCCTAATATGGTTCAATCATCATTATGCCATCATTCTTTCATCTATATCAATTCATCACAATTTCTCAAGAAATTCTAATCTTAATTTCCTCAACACATTCCGAAAATCAAACATATTCTTAACACTCAAATCAAACCAATCACTTGAATTCATCAAATAGTCATACATATCAATTTGCAAATTCCTAAAGGCAATCATATTTCTTTCATCAAAATCAAATGACCACCTAGCACACTCTCACAAATTCACTCTTATGTTTACAAACTCGTATCAATTCCTTATTCATACTCATACGCCCAAGTAAGATCATATTACTGGGCTCTGATACCATAAATGTTGGGACCCGATCCGGGAACCGGATCCCAACCGAATCAACGTAACAAAAAGAACGAATGACGGAATCAATGGAAACGGAAGCGAAAGGAGACAGAAATTTCGGATCGAAATTATAAATGCGAAGTTTAACAAATCCGAAAGTAAGCGGAAGCAAAGGCAAAGCTAAGCAAAGGCTAATAGAATCAAACGAATGATTCAATCGAATATAATAAGTTTAAATAATCGAATACGGATCACAAAGCGGAACGAATAAGCGAAAGCGAGATCGAATCGAATGCAAATCGAATTCGGATAGAAAATAAAGTAAGCAAACAAATCAATGTAAACTGAAACACTTTCCGACATCCGTGACTAAGCAAAGAACAGGAAACAGAATCGCGTTGGGAATTCCAAGACGTTCCAAAATCTGATATAATTTTTTTTTTCTTTTCTTATTCTCATTCCTTATTCATTTCTTCTCTTACTCAAACACATTTGAAACATAACCAATGCATCCAATTTCCAAAATTACACTTTTATCCCAAATCTTATCGAAAATTCTAAAGATAACTACCGCCTTTATCCTAACTCCAAAATTCCCGCAAAGCGCGTAATACACTTCTATAATCTCAACAGACCTCGTAATCATCTGACACTCCGTCCGAATCCCAACACCAGCAGTAAACACAAACCTAAAACTAATACTTCCATAATTCTCAAATCAATAAATACCAAACTCATAATTCAACTCATTTCCAAAATCATACATATATATTCCCAAATCAACCATACAATATGTTCTCAAATTCTCCATAATTTTCTATACAAATTTCACAAATATTCACAATACTTAACTTTATACACAAATACACTTTCTTTCAAATCTATCTTAAACCATAAACATTTCCATACTCAAATTTCAGATTACTCAAAACTAACTCATGCAAATTTCAAAAGCACAAAACCGCTTGAATCGATGTTCACATTCTTTCATCCAATCTCCCGTCAAACCCGGAGATGGGGATGAAAGGGGGTGAGCTCAAGCTCGTGGATAACACATTTATAAACCGATAAATAAGTCAAATCATTTTTAATACTCTTTTGCCAAAAGGGCGAATTTTTTCAAACTTTATAATTTTTCAAACAATTTCTCAAACCCATTTTTTTCATATTTTCAAACTTTTCATAATAATCTCCTTTTTTCTCATTTTCAAAACTTCTTGAATTTTTCATAAATATGAATGCAGAACACATAAACAAATCAAAACATATAACACATCGTAATGGTCTGTTCGGTCCAAATAGACGTCTCGCACATTCTCACAGAAGCGGTCATGCAATCGTGAATGAAACGTATTACACTTTCCCGCATAATGTCCAAGTAGCCGTGAGGGAGTCCGAACGAGCTCCGTGCCACTAGCGGGCAGCCTGGAGAAGGCTATACACATAGAGACAGCGCTGACTCACCAAGGGACCTACCAAACCCACATAACACATAATCGAAAACCGAAAAGTCGGATTGCCCGAAGGCACTTTTCAATTTCTTAATTTTCCACACATTCACATAAAGCATACAATTTGATCAATTCATCATTCGAATTCTAATTTCAGAAATCAAATCATTCAATGCATACACAACAAATGCATTTTTCAGAATTTCTATCAAATCATTTAACGAAATGAATTTACGCTTGTAATAATTTTCCAAAAATCATTCAGAAATAAACAAAGTACGAAAATCTTTTCTTTCATTTTCTCAAATTTTCGAAAAGTAATATTTAACTCATAAATCAAAATACAAATATGCTACCCACCTCGAATTGACGCTAGAAGTTTATCCCGAGCTTCAATTGATCCTTGCTTCTTTCCTTCTTTCCAAAATACCAAAACCTAAACCATAATCATCCAATTTTCACATCAGAAAATACTTAATTTTCACAATCAACTTAGGAATTCATCAATTCCATTTACATTCAAGCTATTTCAATCTCCAATTTTGAAAATCCCCAATTTTCAAAATTGACCTAAACCAAGACACTCGAATTCAATCTCATAAAACATAATTTCTTCAAAATTAATCTCACAATTCATCAATTCACATTAATTCCAAGACATCTAAATCCTCAATTTCAAAATTCTAAATCTTAAAATTGGCCTAAACCAATTTATCCAAATTCAATACCATAAAATACCAATTCTTCAAAATTGATTTCATATATCATCAATTTATCATATTTCCTATAATTCTACACCAAAATATCTCAAAATTCTCAATCATAAAATTTAGCCTAAACTTTACTCAATTTTCCATCCCAAAATTAAACCCAACCTAAAGCATATATATCAAAATTAATTCCACAATCCATAAACCCATCTCATATGCCATAATTCTAAACCAAAATTAATCAAAATCTCAAAGTAGAAAAATTTCTCTTACCTCTTTCTCTTCCAAATTAATTTTTTGGTTCCTTAGGAAGCTCTTATGCTCCTCTACCTTTTTCTCTCTTGGAACCATCCCAAAATCCTTAAGAAAACAAGTAGAAAAATCAAAAATCTCTTTCTCTCTCTTCTTTTCCTCCATCACCCGAAGCTTCACTCTCTTCTTTCTTCTTCTTATTTCTTCTTCTTTTCTCTGGACATTTCCAGCCACTTTCGTGGCTTTTAATAGCCAAAAACGACATCTCTCCATGAGTTTCATTAATTGAAGGTCAAATGACCAATTTGCCCTTCATTCAAAACTTAAAGTTACACTTTCTTGCGGTTTGATTCAGACTATCGATTTGAAGGAATTTGTCCAAACTTCCTTCTCGATAAATGTTCCTCTCACTCATACGAATCTAACGCCACTGACCGCGCCAATTCCGAGCACTACATCAAAAGTTATGTGTAAATAAAGGCGGAAATATCCATATTCTAACACATTTCTTATGTACGATTATTTCCGTCCAAAATTTCACATTCTTAATCCCAGAACTGAAACTCGATGTCTTCATAACAATTGTAGCCGTATGTCTTTAGTTTAATTCAAAATAAGAATCGTCTCATTTCGATTCCCAGATCAAAAGTTATACTCAAATTACTCACAGTGTTCCCAATCCAAAATTAAACCCTAATCCGAACTTAAATTCAAAATTAAAAGTCCTAAGGGCAAAATTGACATTTCATGTCTTCATATGATTTGTAGCCCTTGTCTTATCTTTATTTCCTCAAGAATCGCTTCAATCGGATCTCTACAGATCCCGAATTTCACAAAACACTCAATCATGCTCGAAAATTTCCCGACTCACTTTGATTAAATTAATCACCATTAATTTAATCTCAAAGTTCACAAATTTCTTATAAAATGAAATTCAATGTCTTAGGAATCCAACGCAAAAGAATCAACTCAATCGGATGTCGGACGGAAAGATATAGGCAAAATAGTGAACAAAGGTCTGATTAAAACAAAGAAATCAAAAATTTCAAACAAACGGCGTCAGATGCAGACGGACGCCTAACTCATGAGGGCGAGACGCCGTCATGAGGGCGAGACGTCCGCTCGCTAGGGCGACGCTGTCGCCTCTAGCGAGGCGTCATACTGCGAGGGCGAAGCGAACGCCCGCCTCGCCAGGCGAGGCGTCGCCTGGCGAGGGCGCCAGATGGGCGCCAGCCTCGCCAGGCGAGGCGTCGCCTAGCGAGGCGCCAGATGAGCGCTCGCCTCGCTAGGCGAGCCGTCGCCTAGCGAGGCGCTAAACCTTTTCCTTTTTTTTTTTTTTTCCCTAAACTCCCAAAATTCATAACTTTTAATCCCAAGTCCGATTTTGACAAACTTAATCTCTATAAAGCTTGAGAGAAGCTCTAAATCTCCGAGAAGAACATAAACTCAATTCAACTCCTACGGAGTCCATTTTCCGTCAAAGATACTATTCTCTATACACGCTTGCAAAAATCATAACTTAATATTCCGAGATCGAAAAATTGCATACTTTATATCGAAATAAAGATCAAAACAAATCCTTCAATTTTCATGAAGAACATCAAAGCTCAATTAACCTCTAACTAGGTTAATTTCTCAGTCAAAGTTCTAACCAATATAAAAGTCAAACCCGATCAAACATAAACTTTGACTGATCATAACTTTCACTCCCGATATCGAAATATTTCAAACTTTATGTCCACAAAAAGCTCTCAACATAATCTACAAGTTTCATGTAGATCATTTTATCAAATTTTGCCTCAAACAAAAGTCAACCATCAAAGGCTAGAAAGTCAACTATTACACAATTTTTCATATTTTCATACTTTCTCTCTTTATTTCATGATCTTCAACTTAATTTCAATCAACTCATCCACGTGATCATAGTCAAATTGTCACTCAAGGTTCGGGGTCCAACAGAATTTGTCAAAACTTCCTTCTAGAAAAATGTTCCTCTATGTCTTAATTTCATAATTCCACAAAAATCATCCAGTTCGGAGCACTACATCAAAAGTTATGCCAAAAACATTTCAGATATGTTCATGTTCTAACACATTTTCCATCACGTTATTTCCATCCAGAAATTGACATTCTTAATCACAAAATTGAAACTTGATGTCTTCATAACAATTGTATCCCTATTTCTCTAGTTAAATTCAAAACAAGAATCACCTCATTTAGATTACCAGATCAAAAGTTATGGCCAAAATTCTGACAGCACTTATCAGTCCAAGACTGAACACTAAACCCGACTTCAATTCAGAAGTTGAAAGTCTTAGGGGCAAAATTGAAATTTATTTTCTTCATATGATTTGTAGCCCCATGTCTTAATTTTATTTTGCCTCAAGAACCAACACAATCAGATCTCCAAATATCCCGAATTTCACAAAATACTGAACCATGTTCAGAAAATTAGTCAACTCACTTTGATTAAATTAATTCTCCTTAATTTAATCTCATAAAATTACAAATTTTCCATGAGGATGTAGGTAATTGTCTTAGGAATCCAATGTTTCAAGAATCAACTCAATCGGATGTCAAACGAAAAAGTTACAAGCGAAGGCGAGATTCAAAGATTAGGCGTTGGCACGCCTAAGGAAGAAATCTGGAGTTACAGAAAATTCCAGAATTTTCAAATCATATCTTTTGATTCCAAACTCCAAATTTAACAAATTTGATCTCTATGGAAATCTTGAAGGAAGCTCTACAACTTCCATGAAGGGCTACATAACCAATTCCATCTCTAAAATGATCAAATTTCTAATCAAAGATTTAGCCACATTAATAAATCCTTAAACCAAGACTCAACTTTGGAAATTTGTATCTTTCAACTCCGAAGTTCAAACATATCATATTTTATATCAATGCAAAGATCCAAAAGTCATCTAAAACTTTCATGAAGGACATAAAAATCAATTTGACCTCTAAGGAGGTCAATTTTCCAATCAAAGTTCTATCCTCTAATAATCATGCAAAAACCATAACAGAAACTTGTAAAAATAATAACTTATTATTTCTTGATCGAAAAATTCTTTACTTTATGTCAGAATAAAGATAAAATCAAACTCTTCAACTTTCATAAAGAACTTAAAGGCTAAATCAACCTCTAACTAAGTCAATTTCTCAGTCAAAGGTCTGCCATATAATAGGTCAACCCCTAACATTTTTCAAACAAAGTCAACTTTATACTAAACTTTGACTTATCATAACTTTCACTCCCGATATCGAATAATTGCACACTTTATGGCGACAGAAAACTCTTAACAGGAGCTACAAGTTTCTAGAAGACCATTTTCTCAAATTTTGTCTAAAGCAAAAAGTCAACTTTTAAGTCAACTTTCAATCTTCAAAAGTCAAACATTTTAAATTTTTTAAATTTTCACACTTTTTCTTTTTAATTCTTGCTATTCAACTTCATTTCAATCAACTCATCCACTTGAACATTCATAAACTATACAAATCTTCACAAAAATCCAAATAATCAAAACCCAAAAATTCTTTTTCTCATGAATTTCTTCAAAACACAAATATCTTTATTTCACAATACTTACATAAAACCACTCATTTAATTTCACTGAATATTTCCAAATTTCACCTAAAAATTGGGGTCCAACAATTGAACTTCTACTTCTAACAGGCACTGATTCTTCAATCACCTTCATTCTCAAATCCTCTTTTCTGATAGATTGAGAAGGATTATGCTGTACTGGTCTGTGTTCAACTGGTTTTTTCTTTTGTTGAACATCAGATGAGGTGTTTTTTTTATGACTGGTCTTCTACTTCTTACTTTCTTCTACCAGTCTAGAAGCAGGTTGTTGTTGAGGTTTTTTCTTCTCAACCATTAACTTCCTCTTAATTTTTGTTTCTTTAGTCAATTTTACTGGTTGTTCTTGCAAAATTGAGACCACAGATCTAGTAGCCGGTAGTGCTTTCTCATTCTTTTCAAAAACTTCACCAAAAGGTAAACCTTTCTGTAGTGCCCCCTCACCGTAGGGTACACATCGGGATGCCCGAAGGTCGCTCCAACACGTATCCTACGATAAAGGTGCCCCACCAGAACATTCCCACCAATAATCCACATGGCATCGCAATAATTAAAACCAAAATATATCGTAAATCAAGAACTTTAAAACCCAAAGGAATCGTAATATGACCATCCAAGAGCGTAATAGACAAGTCTATCACCCCTAAACAAAACCAAAAGGAAACCGATACAAGCATCTATCCTAAGTCATCCTCAAAGTCCAACCTACCGATCGACACATGCCACGCCATCGCTTCTCTTGCCAAAGACGCTCAAGACGGCAGAAAAGACTATCTCCTGAGCTAGGATCTACTCTATCGCCTCGAAAAATAGGTTGCAATTTTGGGTGAGTTTATGAACTCAAGGAGAAACCATCATCGATGGTTCACTCAAATCATGCATTACGCAGATCACAGACAAAGACGACACAAAGAATATTCAATTAACAAAGATTTATATAACATTTTATAGTAGTCTATAACAATTATATGATCAAATAACAATTTACAATAACATATAACAATTTACATGATATACAACAGATTCACATGAGCATGTAACAATTTGCAATCTCGCACGCCATCACACAATTCAAGAAGTTTGCATTCAATCACCATATGTATACAATACATATGAGACTCCTTTCCATTATTCAAAGTTGTGCCTAAGTGCTCAACAAGATTCAATGGGGACACGTCGGGATTTTTTCCCTGCCTCTAGGCCCGATCAAAGATTCGAGCTCGAGGCTCTTTCCAAAGGATAGAGCAACTGGGTCACATATCCATTATCCGATCATGCATTTATGCATGCAATGCAGTTGTTCAAGAATTCAAAGTATGGCTATAAAGCCCAAGATTGCATTTCTCAAAGTCATGCAAGAGTCCAATCCAATACAAGAGAAGCATACCATTCGATCATGTATATTTCAAGAATCATGCAATTTCACATTTGGCAAGTAATTCACATCGAGCATTTAGACAACAGAATTTGAGAAACCAACTAGGTTACTCACCAGAACTTCCGAGCAATTGCCCGAAGTCCCAAAGAACGCCCATGGAACGACGATCCAACGCGCCTCTATAACAAAGAAATACAAATCCCATTACTAAGTGCTCAATAAAACGATTCAAGAATGTATATGTCTCAAAGGAATTATGTACAATGCATGTTCACGATTTTTCCCAAATTTAAAACCCAATTTTAAACTCTGGTGCCCCATTCTAACTCTTCGCTCAATTGATCGACAATAATTGATCCAATCCTAAAATTCAGTTCAATTTCCTCAATTTATACTCCCTATAGTAATTCCCTATCCATTGGGGTCAAAACCTTTATTGAAAATCCCAATTAAATCTTTAATTGTCTCAATTCAATATTTAGGTCACACTATGAACCATAATTGACCTTATTCTCTATGAATCCATACCATTTAAATTAAATTCTAACTCTCATAATTATCCTCAATTGTAGACCTCTTTCTCTAGATCATAAAGAATCGAGAATCACCTCAATCGGAGGTCTATACCATAAGTTATGCCCAATAAACAAACACTCATTCAATCAGAATTCCATCCCTCGCCGCGACCTACGCCCCACGTCGCGACGTACAGAAGGTCGCTCGCCGTGGCGTGAATGACGCCGCCAAGGCGCGTCCTCTCTTCGCCGTCGCGACGTAGCTTTAAGGCTCGCCGTGACGCACATCCAGCGCCGCCAAGGCGTCGTCCTCTTCATTGTCGCGACGTAGCGGAAGGTTTGTCGCGACGTACATCCAGTGTCGCCACGGTGTCCTCACGCTCTTCAAGGCGTAGCATTGAATTTCGCCACAAGGGCTACCCGCCAGACGTCGCGACGTGCGGGTCGCCCACTGTCTTCTCCGATCGATTTTTGCCATTAAAGCTCTCTAAAACCTCCATTAAATATCCTAACTACTCAATCTTTCACAATAAATGCCATAAATACTCAAACAACCATTAATAACAACATTAAAGCCATTAAAACTTACCAATCGAAGATCAATCCACAAATTTCTCAAAATCACCAGAACCCTAAAATCTTTCAAACTCAACGATAACCTACTCCAAATCCTTCTCAACCTTTATCAATCACAATAAACCGCTAGCTAATATAATGAGAAGAAACCATAGAGAAAGATCAAGAATCCTCACCCAAGGAAAAATCAAGAACACCGTGGAGAAGGGAAGAGAGAAACGATAATGCCTTGTAAATTTCCCAAATTTCAAACCTAGCTATTTATAGGCATAGGTCTCCAAATCAGTTCAAATTTCAGTCTCTAAATTTCAATGGCTCAACATTTTTATTTCCTAACAGTATAACTCTAATTTTTTCATTGCCATTGGACAATCCTTTCAGTACTATACAGTCAATCAGTCGGTCACTCTAAAATTTTCGGTCCGGGCATTTTCTCCCGAATTTTCCAAAAATTTCCTATAAGTCACTATCAGTAATCAATCACTCTTAGACTATTTTAAATCAGTCATTCGAGTCCACTTACTCCAAATTTCTCAATTAATCATAATCCAGTCAGTTCAGTCAGTTTCAAGTTCACAATCCAATCAATTCATACTCACAATTAAAATGCCAGAAAATCATGAATGCATGTACCTACGAATAAATGCATATGCAAGAAACCTGTTCCTCTATAATTAGAGGCTAGTAACATGCTCAATCAGTGAATGCAATGAAACCTATCAGTCCGTCCCAATATTACCATAATGCCCTTGCTATCAGTAACAGGATGTTACAATTCACCCCTCCTAATAAAAATTTCGACCTCGAAATTTAATACCTGTCCGATCGAATAAATGAGGATACTGACTCCTCATATGCTACTCAGTCTCCCATGTAGCTTCCTCAGAAGAATGGTTCTTCCAAAGGACTTTCACCAATGGAATCACCCTGTTCCTCAGTTGCTTGACCCGTGATCCTATAATCTGTACCGGCTCCTCAACATAACTCAGATCACTTGTTACCTTAATCTCCTGAGCCGGAATCACATGCGTTGGGTCATAACGGTACCGTCGGAGCATGCTGACATGAAAAACGTCATGCATCCGGGACATCTCACTCAGAACGCCTAATCAGAAGCCAACGGTCCTATCCTCTCAAGGATCTCATACGGACCGATATACCGAGGGCTCAACTTGCCCTTACGGCCAAACCTCAGTACTCCTTTCCAAGGAGACACTCGGAGAAACACTCTATCACCTACACTGTACTCCATCTCTCGCCGATGCTGATCCACATAGCTTTTCTATCTGTCCTAAGCCGCCTTGATGCGACTCCTGATCAACTGTACCTTATCCACTGTGTCCTGAATCAACTCGGGACCCTCAATCGATCTCATACCCTCTTCAACCCAATACAATGGCGATCTACACGGCCTCCCATACAAGGCCTCATACGGTGCCATCCCAATACTACTCTGATACTGGTTATTATATGCAAACTCGATCAATGCCAACATCGATCCCATGATCCTCTCGAACTCCAATACACACGCCAAGCATGTCCTCAACAGCCTTAATCGCCCTCTCGCTCGCCCATTTGTGCGAGGATGAAACGTTGTCTCAAGTTCAACCTCGCACCCATAGCAATCAGAGGCTCTTCCGTAACTCGAAGTGAACTCGGGATCCTCGCTCGAGACTATCGACAACGGAACCCCATGCAACCGTACGATCTCTGCTACATACTTCTGGGCCAACTGATCGAGAGTATTGCTCTCTCTCACTGGCAAGAAGTGAGCCGATTTAGTCAATCGGTCTACTATGACCCAGATAGCATCATGTTGCCTCGGTGTCCTAGGCAACCCCATCACAAAATCCATGATAATTCGCTCCCATTTTCACTCCGGAATGGGCAATGAATGCAACTTCCCCACTGGAGCTTGATGCTCTGCCTTAACCTGCTGACAAATCAGACACCTAGAAACATACTCTGCCACTAGCCTCTTCATACCAGGCCACCAGAAATGCTGTCTCAGAGTATTATACATCCTGGTCGTACTAGGATGCATAGCATAGGCAGCCACGCAGCCTCCTCTAGATCTCTCGCCTCAAATCATCAATATCGTGCACACACACCTCTGTCCCATCCATAAAGTCCCATCTCTCAACTCAAACTCAATCAAGACTGGCTGGGCTCTCTCAATCACCCCACTAACACGGGTCTTGATCCCAACTCTCCGGATCCTATTTGCAACATCGGCCTCGGCCTCGAGTAGTAGTCGAGCTCCATCCTCGCCCAAATCCATCATACATTAAGAGCTCTCAACCAATCGCACCAGTAACCTCGAAACTTGAACTCGAGCCGCAATACCATGCGATCTCCTACTCGGCATCGCCACCACATTGGCCTTCCTGGATGATACTCAATCGCAGCGGTCATAGTCCTTCAAGAATTTATGCATCTCCTCTGTCTCAGATTGAGCTCTCTCTAACTCAACAGATATCTGAGACTCTTATGATCAGTGAAGATCTGGAACGTCTCCCCATACAAATAATGTCTCCAGATCTTCAGAGCAAACACAACTGCTGCTAACTCCAAGTCATGCACTGGATAATTCACCTCGTGAGACCTCAACTGTCTCGAGGCATACGCTATAACTCTCCCATGCTGCATCAATACATCCCCAATCCTCGATCGAGGCATCATCAGAAACCACAAAGCCTCCAAAGATCGTAGGAATGCCTAACACCGGTGCAGTCATCAACCGATGTTTCAGCTCCTCAAAGCTCTTCTGGCACTCTTCAAACCATCTGAACGGTACATTTTTCCTCAACAGTTTCATCAAAGGTGCGGAAATCAACGAAAACCCTTCGACGAACCTCCGGTAATATCCGGCCAATCCTAGGAAACTCCGCAATTCTGGCACACTCCTCGGAATCTCCCAACTCATAACTGCCTATATCTTATGAGGGTCCACTTGAATACCCTCACCGACACCACGTGCCCTAGAAATACAATCTCATCGCCGTAATTCACACTTAGTGAATTTGGCTAACAACCGCTCTCTCTCATGACTCAAGGACAATCCTCGATGCTCAACAGGTTCTGTCTACTCTCGAGTAAACCAAGATATCATCAATAAATACTATCACGAACCGATCCAGTAGGCTGAAAACTCTATTCATCAAAGCCACGAAGGTCGCCGGGCATTAGTCAACCCAAACGGCATCACTAGAACTCGAAATGTCCGTATTTACTCGAAAGCACTCTTAGCACATCGGCCTCTACAATCCTCAACCGATAATAACCTCGATCTCAAATCCAATTTAGTGAACACCGAGCTCTCGCAATCGATCAAATAAATCGTCAATCCTAGGCAAGGGATACTTATTCTTCATCACACCCGATTCAACCGCCTATAATCAATACACGCCTCTCGTCCCGTCCTTCTTCTTCACAAACAAGATCGGAGCTCCCCATGGTGAAACACTCACTAATAAACCCCTTATCCAAGAGCTCCTGAATCGAGCCTTAAGCTCTCTCGGCCCCACGGTGCCATCCTATACGGAGGGATAGATATAGGGTCAGACCGGGAATGAGATCAATCTCAAACTCTGTCTCCCACTCTGGCGGCAATCCCGGTAACTCCTCGGGAAACACATCTGGAAAATCTCTGACTACGGGAACATCCTGCAATCTCGGCTCGACTCTGGAATCCACTACGTGAGCCAGATAAGCCTCACAACCTCCCTGCATCAATCTCAGGCACTCAGGAAGGATATCATCCTTACTGGCACTGCCTGACTAACTCCTCGAAACACAGCTCTGGGCTGACCAGGAGACTCCAATACAACCTCCTTGGTATAACAGTCCATAATAGCCCTATGTGCAGTCAACCAGTCCATCCCTAAAATTACATCAATCTCCCTCAGAGGCAAAATGATCAGATCGACACTCAAAACTGCTCGATCGATCTGAACCTGACACCCCATACAGATCTCTCCTAATGCAGTCGTACTACCTAGAGGTGTACTCATCTCTAGCCCATACTGTAACCTCTGCCTATCCCCATGCAGTCTACATGCTAAATGCGGTGCAATGAAAGAATGAGTGGATCCAGGATCCAACAATGCATATGCTTCAAAACTAGAAATCAGAAGCATACCCACAACAACATCCGGGGAATCCTGGGCCTCCTGTCGATTCATGGCATAGACCCTAGCCTGAGACTGCTGTCTGCTGCTCAGACCCTCTGACCTCATTGCGGACCCTCTGCTTGGCCTCGGCCTCGGCCTCGACCTCTCCATCCTGATCCACCTCCACGGCTCTGCTGCACCGTGGTATTGCTGCCTGACCTTCCAGTCATAGTAGACTGGGCTCCCAAAGTCTCCGGGAAGTTCCTCACTAGGTGGTCCATCGAACCACACCTCAAACAGGCTCCAGACAACTATCGACACTCTCCACTGTGTCTCTTGTCACAATGCTCACATAAAGGAGCAGACTGCCCTGAAACTCTGGCACTATCGCCACCACTAACAGTCTGTACAAATCTGCCCCTCTGCCCATGACCAGTTTGTTTAGCCCCTCCTGCAGATCTGAAGGGCCTACTCGCCATTATACCCTCTGCCAAAGATCGCCTCAGCTATCACTAGATCTCTTAATCTCGATCCTGACCAAATTCCTCCATACGTTGTCTCAAGAATGCTCGATTCTCATTGCTGCAGCCCTCAACTCAATAAAACTGCCCATATCGGATCTAACCAATAGGGTACGGATCTCCAGATTGAGTTCGTCAAACGCCGACACTGCCACCTCGGTAGCCACCAATGAAGAAGCATAGACCACCAACTCGTTGAATCAAGACCTCATAGTCGGCCACGGTCAATCGCCTTGTCTCACTTCTAGAACTCTTGCAACTTCATTTCTAGATAGATCTTGGGCATGAAATTGTCCTTGAACGCCTCGTAAAATCATCCCATGTCGATGTACAAGGCCCGGTGGTACCGCCGGACAGCCTTCCACCACCGATATACAGACCTCAAGCGGAGAAACCACGTAGTCAAAACGCCATCCGGTCACGATCCATCCGTCGAGGACTCTCTCGGTCCTCTCTAGCCATCCTCGACCTTCGCAGGTCGGTGCTACCATATAAGTCAACCGCCTCGCCACGCGAGCTGATCATATCTTCGCTCCGCCTCACAGAACTCGAGGAGGCAGCCTCCGAATGAGGCATCGGGACTCCTACTAGCTCCTATCGATTCCAGTCACCGTAGCTCAACTCGATCTCCAAGGACGGATGACCTAAAACAGACAAGAAATTCCGATCAGCTCTGCTATTCTTACAGTGATTCAAGCCTAAAATGCACTATGCCCAAAAGATGCCAAACCATGCTCTAATACCACTTAATGTAGCGCCCCCTCACCATAGGGTACACATCGGGATGCCCAAAGGTCGCTCCAACACGTATCCCACGATATAGGTGCCCCACTAGAACATTCCCACCAATAATCCACATGGCATCGCAATAATTAAAACCAAAATATATCAGAAATCAGTAAACTTTTAAAACCCAAAGGAATCTTAATACAGTCATCCAGTAGCAGAATAGACAAGTCTATCAGTCCCCTAAACAAAACCAAAAGGAAACTGATACAAGCATCTATCCTAAGTCATCCTCAAAAGTCCAACCCAGCTGACCGACCTGTGCGCCATCGCTTCTCTTGCCAGCACGCTCGCACGGCAGGAAAAGACTATCTCCGGAGCTAGGGATCTACTCTATCAGTCCTGAAAAATAGGTTGCAATTTTGGGTGAGTTTGCGAACTCAGTGAGAGACCATCATCGATGGTTCACTCAAATCATGCATTACGCAGATTGCGTACAGCACGGCACAGTAATATTCAATTAACAGTATTATATAACATTTTACAGTAGTCTATAACAGTTTGCAATATCAAATAACAATTTACAATAACATATAACAATTTACAGTATTATGCAACAGTTCACAGTAGCATGTAACAATTTGCAATCTCTCACGTCATCACACAATTCAGTAAGTTTGTAATTCAATCAGTCATGTGTATACAATGCATATGAGACTCCTTTCCAGTTATTCAGTGTTGTGCCCAAGTGCTCACCAAGATTCAATGGGGGCGACGTGATTTCTCCCCTGGGCTCTAGGCACCGTCAAGACAAAGATTCGAGCTCGAGGCTCTTTCCAGTGATAGTAGCAACTTGGGTCACATATCCATTATCTGATCATGCATTTATGCATGCAACGCAGTGTTCAGTAATTCAGTGTATGACTATAAAAGCCCAGTATTGCATTTCTCAGTGTCATGCAGTAGTCCAATCCAATACAGTAGAAGCATACCATTCGATCATGTATATTTCAGTAATCATGCAATTTCACATTTGGCAAGTAATTCACATTGAACATTTAGACAGTCAGGAATTGGAGAAACCAACTAGGTTACTTACCTGTAACTTCCGAGCTATTGCCTGGAGGTCCCAGCAATGTCCGTGGAACGACGATCCAACGACGCCTCTATAACAGTAAAATACAGTCCCATTATTAGGTGCTCAATAAAACGATTCAGTAATGCATATGTCTCAGTGGAATTATGTACAATGCATGTTCACGATTTTTCCCCGGCGCTAAAACCCAATTTTGAACTCTGGTGCCCCATTCTAACTCTTCGCTTAATTGATCGACAATAATTGATCCAATCCTAAAATTCAGTTCAATTTCCTCAATTTATACTCCCTATAGCAATTCCCTATCCATTGGGGTCAAACCTTTATTGAAAATCCCAATTAAATCTCTAATTGTCTCAATTCAATATTTAGGTCACACTATGAACCATAATTGACCTTATTCTCTATGAATCCATACCATTTAAATTAAATTCTAACTCTCATAATTATCCTCAATTGTAGAACTCTTTCTCTAGATCATAAAGAATCGAGAATCACCTCAATCGGAGGTCTATACCATAAGTTATGCCTAATAAACAAACACTCATTCAATCAGAATTTCATCCTCGCCACACTCCACGCCCCCACGTCATGGCGTCTGAAGGTCGCTCATTGCCGTGGCGTGAATGACGCTCGCTGCGGCGTGCGTCCTCTTCCGCTTCGTCGCGACGTAAGTTTAAAGGCTCGTCGCGACGCACATCCAGCGGTCGTCACAAGGGTCGCGTCGACGTCATGACGTCAAGGGTCTCCCATCGCCTTCTCCGATCGATTTTCGCCATTAAAGCTCTCTAAAACCTCCATTAAACATCCTAACTACTCAATCTTTCACAATAAATGCCATAAATACTCAAACAACCATTAATAACAACATTAAAGCCATTAAAACTTACCAATCGAAGATCAATCGACAAATTTCTAAAAAATCACCGTAACCTTAAAATCTTTCAAACTCAACGATAACCCACTCCAAATCCTTCTCAACCTTCATCAATCACGATAAACCAGTTAGGCTATCATAATGAGAAGAAAACTATAGAGAAAGATCGAAGAATCCTCACCCAAGGAAAAATCGAAGAACATCGTGGAGAAGGGGAAGAGAGAAACGATAATGCCTTAGGTAAATTTCCCAAATTTCAAACCTAGCTATTTATAGGCATAGGTCTCCAAATCAGTTCAAATTTCAGTCTCTAAATTTCAATGGCTCAAAATTTTTATTTTCTAATAGTATAACTCTAATTTTTCCATTGCCATTGGACAATCCTTTCAGTACTATACAGTCAATCAGTCGGTCACTCTAAAATTTTCGGTCCGGGCATTTTCTCCCGAATTTCCCAAAAATTTCCTATAAGTCACTATCAGTAATCAATCACTCTTAGACTATTCTAAATCAGTCATTCGAGTCTACTTACTCCAAATTTCTCAATTAATCATAATCCAGTCAGTTCAGTCAGTTTCCAGTTCACAATCCAATCAATTCATACTCACAATTAAAATGTCAAAAAATCATGAATGCATGTACCTACGAATAAATGCATATGCAAGAAACCTGTTCCTCTATAATTAGAGGCTAGTAACATGCTCAATCAGTGAATGCAATGAAACCTATCAGTCTATCCCAATATTACCATAATGCCCTTACTATCAGTAACGGGATGTTACACTTTCCCTTTCTTCTGTTCTTTTTTATGTAAGGTTAATAGTCTTGGTGACATCCTTGATTTTTTGGATTTCTCGAAGTAAAGTGTCTCCCTTTTTCTCTTCAATGACACTTGTTTTACAGACTGCTTCACCTGGCTATCTTCTCTGTGTGAAATCGTCTTAGCTTTCATTGATACCTCTGACGATTTACTCTTCTTTTCTTCTATAGCTTCCTTGTGGGTGTATCCTTTTCATTTAAGCTGCGTCTAACAATACACTCCCCCTTAGTCCTTGCTTTTCCCATAGAATCTGTATCCTCCTTTTCTTGAGATTCAAACCCATTCTACTGATAGTTGTCGCATTGATGATGCTTTTTATATTCATCTTCATTCTGTTTCCTCTGTCAAGAAGGATTCCAGAATCTCTAAAGATTTTTGTCAGCAACATACCATATTGTAAGGCATTAGAGTCTCTCTTCGACTTCATCATAAACCTTAAAATCAAATGTGGAAGATTTATAGGTTGATGATTGAGTAGATGAAACAAGCATTGTTCATCTATCATTGTCACAGCATTCTTTAAACCTATTCTTAGTAGAACACAATGAAAGAGTAGCGCATGCAAAACCCTAGCCTTCGGAACAAGATTTTACGCCTTCTTGTCCTTTGGGTCAATACTCCCATAGAGTTGTCGATTGATTTGTGCTTTCTCTACACTGCTTTTAGTCATCCATTTTGTGGTATGAGACACCTCTACTCCAACACATGGACATTCACTGACCTTCTCTATTAACTCCAATGTCATAACAACCGACAGTGTATCCACCATTGAAACTAAGGTTTCATCTACTACTTTTGCATTCTTCCAGAACTCATATACTTCATTCAGGTAGATTGTTTCACGAACTAAAAGAAGTTTTTCCATCCCACTACATCAATTTCTGGTTTAATATCCATTTGGTTATTCTTCAAGGAGACGAAATCAACATGCCTTTCATAAATAATAGATTGCTCCATTTGTAATCTTTAGACAATAAAAACTAAACACATAAGTATTTTTCTCAAAGTTATGAGGTTACTATCTAAAAATGAGAATGTAAACAGAAAGAATTTGATATCAAGAACAGAGTAATGAAATGTTTTGTTGAGAGTTCTGTAAAAAATCGATTTCAGAGTATATCAAGAATATTCTAGAGTAGGTGATATTATAAAACCTTTGAGAGGATTTCCCTCCTTTTCTTAAAAATTTACTGTCTGTGACCTACCATTACCGTTTCCTTGAAACCTTACAACTTTTTATCTTCCTTACTAAGAAAATCATCTGGGTCATGTCGTGTCAGACGATTGGTCACTCAACACAACCATATTCAAGTTTCATCTAATTTCTCTGAATCTTTCTTCATTCAGAGGCTTAGTGAAGATATCTGCCTATTGATGGTTCGCCTAAACAAATTGTAGACTCATGATTCCCTTCTGTACATAGTCTCGTAGGAAATGATGTCTAACTTTGATATACTTTACCCTTGAGTGTTGTATTGGATTTTTTGATAGGTTGATGGCATTTGTGTTGTCACAATAAATTGGGATCTGTTCTTCTTTTATTGAATAATCTTCTAACTGATACTTGATCCATAATGTCTGTGAGCAACAGTTTGCGGCTGACATATATTCAGCTTCTGCACTAGATAAAGCAATTGAGCTTTACATCTTACTTAACTAGGAAACTAGATTATGGTCAAGAAAGTGATAACCTCCACTTGTGCTCTTTCTATCAATCCTGTCTCTAGCGTAATCAACATCACAGTAGCCAATTAACTTGAAATCTTTACATTTCTCATACATTAAACAAAGATCAGTAGAACCTGAAAGATATCTCAAAATTCTTTTAACAGCAATATAGTGAGATTCTCTAGGATTTGCTTGAAATCTAGCACACAAAGAACCAATAATACCTCTAAAAAGGGTTTGATAAACCTTCTTACTTGTTTCATCCTTAGATAAAAGGTTTGAAGGATGCATAGGAGTAGACATTGGTTCCACTTTTTCCATTCCATATTTAACCTATAGTTCTTTAATATATTTCTATTGATGAATAAAAATATTTTTTTTGGTTTGTTTAATTTGTAAACCAAGAAAGAATTTTAATTCACCCATCATGCTCATTTCAAATTCACTTTTCATCAAATTCTCAAAACTATAACATAGCTTCTTAGATGTTGCACCAAAGATAATATCATCAATATATACTGTACTATGATGAAATCATTCTTAATGCACTTTCTAAATAAAGTCTTATCTACATGTCCTCTACTAAAACCATTTTCAATCAAAAAGGAACTTAGACGATCATACCATACAAAGCTTTATGAAGTTTATAGATATAATCTAGTTTCTTAAAATCTTCAAAACTAGAAGGTTGCTTTACATAAACCTCTTCATCTATAAAACCATTCAAAAAGGCACTTTTCGCATCCATTTGAAACAATTTTATATCATGACAACAACATATGCAAGCAAAATCCTAATAGCTTCTAATCTAGCTACAGGAGCATAAGTTTCATTATAGTCTATTCCTTCTTGCTAATTATAGCCTTGAGCTACTAATCTAACTTTGTTACAACTCACTCTACCTGACTCGTCTAGTTTATTTTAAAAAACTGAATTTTCATCAATATATACTGTACTATGATGAAATCATTCTTAATGCACTTTCTAAATAAAGTCTTATCTACATGTCCTCTACTAAAACCATTTTCAATCAAAAAGGAACTTAGACGATCATACCATAAAAAGCTTTATGAAGTTTATAGATATAATCTGGTTTATTAGAATCTTCAAAACCAGGAGGTTGCTTTACATAAACCTCTTCATCTATAAAACCATTCAAAAAGGCACTTTTCACATCTATTTGAAACAATTTTATATCATGACAACAACATATGCAAGCAAAATCCTAATAGCTTCTAATCTAGCTACAGGAGCATAAGTTTCATTATAGTCTATAGCCTTGAGCTACTAATCTAACTTTGTTACAACTCACTCTACCTGACTCGTCTAGTTTATTTTTAAAAACCCACTTGGTTCCTATGATAGACTTTTTAAAGAGTCTGGGAACTAAAAACCAAACTTTATTCTTAGTAAATTGGTTCAGCTCCTCTTACATGGCTAAAATCCAAGCTTCATCCTGAAGAGCTGAAGTGAATCACACGTTAATACAGCACTTAAAAACACAATAGAATGCACGAGAAGGGGGGGTTGAATTGTGTATTCCCTTTTGAATATCTTTTAGAATTACTTGTTAGAATTAAGATTCTTTATGTAATTCTTATTAATCTGATTGATCAAACTTTTCAATGCTAAGTATATGAATAGTAAATAAAGATCAACTTTGAAACTAAAAGTGAGATAGAGAGTGAGAGTAGTAGACACGCAGATTTATCTTGGTTCACCCCAAACCGTGGGCTACGTCCAGTCCTCAGAGTTTCTTCTGAGATTTCACTATCTCTTCAAACGTTACAGTATTCTTTCACGAGCCTCTTCAGGTCTCTACAACCAAGATTCTTTCACACATAGCCTCTGCGCAGCTATCTGCATAACTTTTATTTTCGAAAATATTTGAACACTCACATGTATGATAACGCTCACTAATTCGCACTTAATCGCTTTTTAAGCTTTGTGTAATTTTTCTCAAAATAGTAAGCACTTCATTTTCGACTTCGACTTGTTTTATAGCCTTCGCCTCTAATCGCTTCTTGATTCTTGAATCTTGAATCTTTAAAGAAAGTTAATCACTTGAGTTACAGAACTAACTCGAATCGACTCTTGCGTCTGTTTCTTTTCTGCGTCTGCGTCTGCGTCTGCGTCTGCGCTCAAGGCTCTTTTGTTTACTGCTCAGATCTACATTTCGTCCTGTGTCTTTTATTGTCTTGTGTCATCTGCGTCAGATCTAACTTTTCAACTTAGTCTCATGTCAACTTCACAAGATATCGCCATCTTCGCTCTGCATCTCAATTCGATCAGATATCGCCTCAGGATCGTTTTATTTTTCTTGTATTTGATCTCACTATGTTTGTTATACATCAAAATCATTTTTATGTAAAGTCATTTTGACTTAACAATCTCCCCCTTTTTGAATATAACAAATTACATACAAGAAAAGAAAAGAAAACAAAACAAAAAAAATACAGATGTTGCAAAACTTATCTTCTTCCCTGCCTTCGTCATTGTGGTCGCACCTTCTTCATCCGAACATCCTCTCCTCTTCTCGATTATTTTCTTCTTTTCCCGCTCTCCCTATTTGTTATAATAAAAATGATTATCGATTCTCGGTTCTTCAAGAATTTCGCTATCATCTTCTTTAGATCATTCACCGCCTCCTTCATGTCATTGAGTTCACCACGTAATTCATCGACTTCATTTGACGAAGAGGCTTGATCTCTTCACGATGGAGGAGCGAAAGGAATTGTAGTAATATAGGCATCGAGGATGGAGTGTAGTCTTCATTAATCTCAAAAGTCGGTGGATCGAATGAATGTTGCGACTTCAGAAGATTTAGATCAAAAGGAACTGGCAAGATCAACAACCTGCCTTCTTGCGAGGATAGGACATGTTCTTCGATGAGCGATTGTATTAAACAAAGGGATAATACGAAGAACTGCGAACAAGGAACTCAATAATGTTCTGTTTTATACTTCCCTATTAGACGGTCTTCCGACGATTTGTATGGTCAGCACTCTTGATCAGGTCTTGTGCGGGAATGCATGCTTTATCAATTTTCCGCACTTCTTCTGCAATCTGATCTGCGATCAGATCATCATCAACATTATCTTCAGGAAATAATTTTGACTTTCCCTTTATAAAATCTTTTGGACACCTTGGTTGAATATCTGGAACAACCTTTATCTCTGTGTTCTCTGTGATTGGGAACATAGTACACGGTGGGCAGGGACGTCTTGAGGGATATGGAAAATAATTAGTAAGCCTCAAAGTATCGTAAAAAGACTTCTCTTTTTCATTTAGTAACTGCCACGTGATACCATTAATCAACATAGGTTGCACCAAAGCTACTATTTTCTTCACTGGTTCAACACCGATTATAATAGCATTGCTCGATTGGTAATAACTTCTACCAATTTGATTTCCAGCCTATATTTCCTCAAGAACTTCGGTAGTTATATACCTTCGACTTGGTTCATCATCGCCAAACTGCATCGCAGCTTGCTTCGGTTGTGTTCCTTAGAAGTCTCCCCAACCGCCATTCTTCTGCTGGTTCCTCCTTTATAATGCCAGTGTCTCATGAACCGTGCTTTCATCCACGGTTCTTCTTGTTGAGCACTAGAATTTCTTGAACTGCATAATGCTGGCTTTACATTTCAACTTGAATAGTATCAACAGCCTCTTTTGTAGACTAACGCCCTCGGCGATTGAGATGCTCTTCTTTTGACTAAACTTCTTAGTCTTTTTCTCTGCTTCAGTTAGTTTTGTTGATTTCTTCACAGGAGATTTTTCTTTAACAGATGTTGCTTTTCTCTTCCTCTCAGTCTCTTTAGATCTTCTGGTCGTATCCTCTTCCAGAATAGAGACTAAGGATCTTGTGGCTTTGGCTGCACAAGATTTAGAAGTTTCTTCTCGCTTTGTTCTCGACAATCTTCTCTTCCTGTTGCCTCGAGTCCCGATTCTTGGAATCTCTTGGCTTTCTTCACAACTTCGCCAAGAGACTTTCTCCTTGTCTCTTTGGCGACTTTGCTTTGCCCTCTCGAGATTGACTTTCTGCGACAAGAGGACTCGCCATTTTCATGAGAAGTCTCCTAGCACTCTCTTTAATTCGCGTGAGACGATTTGATACTTACAAAGATTGAGAACTTGAGACAGAGTCTTCTTCAATATCGCTCCCCTCGCTTCTTGGTTTCTTTGAAGAACTGGCGTGATCTTTGTCTCTCGTATTCGACCCATTCGCGAATAGTATGAGCATCAATCTTGCTCTTCATTGGAATAGTTCGTCTTATACCTTGTGCGGATTTAATCTTCGGATTCCATAAAGATCCTCGTCAAAATCATACCATAAGGATAACTGGAAGTTTCCTTTAACCCTTAACCATATAGTGAAAGATTAAGAAGGGTAGATCTATAGGATTTGATTGAGAAGAAAGAATGACATTGTTCGTCTAAAGTAGTCACCAAATGCCTTGAACCAACTCTAGGAAGAATGCAATTGAACAGATTGCATGCGTAACCCTAGCCTTTGGAATCGATTTGATGTCTTCCTTTCTCTTGAATCATTTGTGCCATAGAGCGCCTCTTGACATCTTCTTCTTTCATTCAATTGAGGACATCCATCCGCCTTGGTAGACAGTTTTCACCAACGGATGGGCAATCGCCATTTCCTTATCAAATCCTTTGTGACAATAACTAATATTCTATCCACAGAGGATACAATAGTGTCTTCTATCAAGACGAGGGTTCTTCCGGAACTCATATACCTCATTTATATAGACAAGTTCTTGTATCTGAAAGAAGTTCTTCCAGCCACTCTTATAATCTCAGGTTCTACATCCATGCCGTCACCCCTTAGTGATTCAAAGTTCACAAGTCTTCCATAAATCATTCTGCTTCCATTGTATAGAGCGAAAGATTATCTTCTGGAAAGCTTTTGAGTGAGAAGATTTTGAGAGAATTGGTAAAGTAGAAATGAACCGTCAGGAGATGATGAAAAGACTGCTATAATATCATCTTCAGTCTACTTATAGGGTTATGGACTGATGGGTTCTCGAATCATTAAGAATCTCGAGTTTATCAGATATTTCCTCAAAAATCTTCCTTGTGAGAAAAGTTACCAACAGAACTCATCAGGTATAACGCCGTTAGTTTCTCACGTTATTGAGGCCTAACCGCTCATTTAGCATCACCATATTGAGATTCGTCTTATCTTACGAAAACGTTCTTCACTCGATGGTTTAGTGAAGATGTCCGCCATTGAAGCTCGTTTCAACAAACTTTAGAAGCACCACCTTTCTCCGAAAGTAGTCTCTCGTGAAATGATGTCCGACTTCTATATGCTTTACTCGAATGCTCTTGAATTGGATTCTTTGATGTTTATTGCCTTTGGTGTTGTCACAATAAATTGGAATCTCCTCCTCCTTAATCGAATAGTGTTCAAGCGATACTTGATCCACAGCGTCGTGAACAAAGAATTGGGCGTATATGTATTCTCGCTTGCGGTTGATAGAGCAATTGAGCTTTGTCTCTTGCTTGACCAGAGACTAGATTTCCTCCAAGAAAGTGACATCCTCCACTTGTGCTCTTTCTTTCGATTCTATCTCGGCATAGTCCGCATCACAAGATCCGATTAACTCAAATCTTTACCTTTCTCAAACATTAAGCAAAGATCGGTAGTACTGCGAGATATCTCAAAATTCTTTTAAAGAAGAAATGAGACTCTCTAGGATCGGCTTGAAATCTTGCACACAAGCATACACTTAATGTAATATCGTGTCTACTTGCTGAAGATACAATAAAGAACCGATCATCCCTCTATATAGGTTTGATCCACCTTCTTACCAAGTTCGTCTTTCAAAAAGGTTTGAAGGATGCATCGAGTTGCCATTGGCTTCACATTATTCATGTCAAACTTATTCAAAGAACTCTTTCACATACTTCGTTGATGAATGAAGATCTTCTCTTTAGTCCGCTTAACTTGCAACCCAAGAAAGAACTTTAATTCACCCATCATACTCATTTCAAATTCTCTTTCATTAGTCTCTCAAACTTTAAACACAACTCTTTTGTAGTAGCACCAAGGATAATATCATCAACGTAGATCATCTAAGATAAAATCATTACGAAAACTCTTTCTAAAGAGCGCCTTATCAACTTGACCTCTGCTGAAACCATTTTCTTTTAAGAAGGTACTCAGACGATCATACCAAGCTCTAGGGCTTGCTTTAGGCCTTATAAGGCTTTGTGAAGTCTATAGACATAATTTGGATTTTAACATCTTCAAAGCCGGAGGTTGTTTCATATAGACTTCTTCGCCTATAAAGCCATTCGAAATGCACTCTTAATATCCATCCAAACAACTTTATATCGTGACAGTTGCATATGCCAACAAAATCCTTATAGCTTCAAGTCTCGCCATCGGAGCATATGTTTCGTTGTAGTCTATTCCTTCTTGCTGATTGTAACCTTGTGCTACTAATCTGGCCTTGTTACTACTCACTCTTCCTGATTCGTCTAACTTATTCTTGAAAACCCATCTTGTTCCTTGATTGGACCAAATTTATACTATAAATTAGGCCCGTTTTCTTTAGTAATTATGCATCTGTTGACTCCTGATTTATGATTTTTATGTTTATTTTGGTCCCGCACATTGAGTTTTGATAAATTGCACATTGTCAGTATTTTGTTGTCATTTGTCATTAATTCTGCATAATCTTTATTGGGACAATTGATACCGCAAATGGGTTGTATTTTGTAGGACCAAAGTAGTCAACAATTAAGAAGTCAACACGCATGAGTTCATTGGGACGAATCGAGACTCTCCATTCGCCGGCTAATTAATGGTGTTTAATTCATTCGCGCGACGAGTGACCAAATTCATTCGCCAGAATAACTCTATCATTCGCCGCAATAATGTCGGGTGACCGGACCAAAATGGCAAAAGTATCCACTGCTTCAATTCTACCCGCATAGCGATTCCCTATAAAACCTTACCATTTAGGGCAAATGAGAAGCGGCCGCCTGATGTTTCTTCTTCGTCTTCTCCAGCTTTCGCTCTTCGCTCACTATTTTCTCTGCTTTGTTTCCTTTTTCTTCTCTGCTTTAGTTTTGATAGTTTTTATATTGTGTTTGTTTGAGTTCGATCGCATTTACGCTCACCGCCTTTCATCTTTTTCATCTCCAAGATTCCACGTTCATTGCCTTCATTTTCCATTCATTGTCGATCATGACTATCGGTGATTCTCCAAAGTGATGATGGAGTCATCCGAGTCATGAGCGGCTAAACTCTTAGTCTCCGGAAATGTAACAGAGGTCCGAGTTCTTGAGCTTCAAGGGTAATCAACACTATTTTAGATTTGGCTATGAACTTGTAACGATCCGAGTTGGTATTATTACGATGTATAACCGATTGAGTCTTGCTATAGTTTAGTAGGACGTTAAACTTTGATTTGTGTTAATGTTTGATTATTGTTGAATGCTGTTTTTAAATACATGGAGTTCATGTATATCGGTTGGATGATTGCATCAATTAATTTAATCTGCCTAGTTGTGTTTGATTAAGTTGGTTGTGTTTTATTCAAATGATTTGTTGCATTAATCATTCATAGCATACACTAAGGGGTTTTAATAAGTTTTAATTAATCGAGTTGATTAATTAATTCTTGGACTTAACGAGTTATTAAGGTTTATTTTCAAACTTAGTGGATTTCAAACCCGATATTATTTTGAACGATGATGACCCAGCTACATTTTCGGAGAGTTTTTATTAATTGTTTTCATCCATTTAATTTCAATTGCCTTATCTTTTCAAAATCCTAAAATATTTATCTTTGCTTTGGTCTAGTTTAATTTTAGATTAATCACTCAAAACCTCCTTTTTATTGCTTTAATTGCATGCATCATTCAAACATTAGGCTAGTCTAGGATCAATTGATGCATTGGTTCCTTGAGAGTCGATCCGAGGTTGCATCCTGTATTGCAATCCTTGGTATAAATTTAATTTGACCGGTTTTCAGGGATCGATTTTAATATTGAACGATAAACCGCCGATCAAATTTTGGCGCCGTTGCCGGGGAATCAAATTAATTGGTTCTCTAGGTTAGCCAGTGTTTGTTTTGATTTTAATTTTGTTTGCATTTTGTTTGCATTGCATAATTTCATTTAATTTCGCATTCTACTTAAGTGTTTTAGTGTTAATCTGTTTGTTATTTCATTACGCTTTGTTTTAAGTGTTTATTCGATTGTTCTTGTTTATTGTGCGTAATTTTAAGTTAATTACATTTTGCCTTGCTTGTGCGTGCTTCTTGGTCGTGATGAGTTCCTCATTCGTCACAAGTTCATCCGTCATTAGCGGAAGTTTATATTCGCCGCAATAACATTACTGCTTTTATTCGATTCGCCGCAATGAAGTTCTTACACGCCGCAAATAACTTGAGTGAATTGAAGCCTTGCTATCCGTTGTCGTTTAGTGAGCTATCTTAGGTGAACTTCTCTTGTGCATGCCCGTAGACTTAGGCTAGTTCATTTTCAACCCGAAATTGAGCGACACCTTGACAACTTAGGAAGAACAAGAGAGAGCAAGAAAGACTTAGAACACTAGATCGATTAGAATCAAATGGTGAACAACAAGAATATCCCGTCAACCACCCGAGATGGAGATCACGGTCTTAACGGTGACCAGAACGCGTAGATGACAACAATGCGAACATCGGGGCGTAGGACCATCCGAGAAGTTACAACCTCGGACGCACACTACGATCCTTTCATCGCTTGCACCTAACTTCGATGTAAATTTCAAGTCAAAGGTTTATTGATTAACTCTCTCCCCAAATTTCACGGTTTAACGGGAGAGGACCCTACATGCATCTTCAGCCCTCACCATGATCCGTCGAGTATGAAGCACAGTAGGAGCACATCTGGACCAGTCTTGTGGAAAGTCTTCCATTTGTCGTTAGAAGGAAAGGCCCGGAGTGGTACATGAGCCTCCCAAGGCATGTTATAATGCCTATCACAGTTGGGCCAACTTATTTAAAGCTTTTCCGAAAAGTATTTTCCAGCTTCTAGGGCGTCGTCAATGAGAAAGGAGATATATTCGCCAAACAAGACTATGACGAGTCCTCAGATGATTTTTGGAATGATTTCAAGATCTGTTGTCTCGGTGCCCCATCATCGGATCCCCGATGAACAAGCTGTTCAATATTTTTATGATGGGGTGAAGAATCAAGAGAAAGGGATGTTGGATGCTGCGTCGGGAGGTTCATTGATTGACCTCACCGCGCCAGAAGCTTGGGCCCTAATTAAGAGAATGGCCTGAATCATCAACGATATAGTGTTCGTGATTCCGGAGCGTTAATGAAGTAGCAGCCATGTCGGCTCAAACTAAGAGGATGGAGAGCCCGAATCAAAGGTGGATTCCTCGAGCATAGGATAACTTCACGCTTATCCTCGATCACTACCGAGCTTAAGAATTTGAATGTGCATCGCCCATCACCTTCCATCAATTAGTCGCACCTAGTTGCGAATCTTGTGGCTCGATGATGCACATTTCAAGTGTTTGTCCCGGCAGATATGAAGAAGTCTCAAGAATGTATCAAGGTAGACAGATCGAAAATGGGACCCGTGTTCCAACACATATAATGAGGGATGGAGATCCCACCCAAATTTTAGTTGGAGGAATAACGCGGAAGAGCACCCAACCGCTTTCAAAGAAGGGAGTGGAGCCGACAATCTACAAACCAGTTCAGGATCAACAAGCGTTGACGAAGGCAACAACCACCGCCACCCAAGGAGGACACCAACCAACCGCTGCATGGTATGATGACGTTGATGAAAGAGGAACGAACTTCCACAAAGAAATCAATTCAACGCCATCGCAAACCTCATCCAACAGACTCGACTAAGAATGCTGCCCGCTTTAGTGCCTTGGAGAAACGCATGGATCAATGGGAAACCAAGGCCGAGAACTTGAACTCATATGTCACTCAATTGTCTAATAATTTGAGTGACAACCAAGCTAAAGTAATGGGACCATTCCTCCAACACGGTGATTAACCCAAGAGTTTAAATGCAATTGAGTTGAGGAGGAAAGAAAGTGCATTTCAACATTCTCAAGAAGAAGAATGCACCGAGGAAATTGAGGTTGAAGAAGCGCCTCAAGTGAGAGAGAAGCAAGCTGTGCGATCAGAGAGTGATCGCGAAGAGGAATTGTTGAGAAATAAGAAGCAATCACCAATTGAGGATAAAGAGCAATCATCGAGCATATTAGGAAGAAGAACCGATAAGGATAAATCGAGCAAAATGACCCCGCCAAGAAGGAAGTCAACTTAAGGGACCTCCTTTCCGAACTCATATCGATGAGCAAGAAGGTCAATGAGCTAAAACATGAAAAGGAAATTATTGACCTGTTTGAGAAGGTTGAAGTCAACGTGCCCTGCTGGATTTGATTAAAAAATGCCCGCCTATGCTAAGTATCCAAGGACCATGCACCAACAAGCGTAAATTTAGGCCCAACGAACGTGTCCAAGTGAGCTCAAATGTGTCGGCTTTATTTAAGCCCCAAATCCGGTCAGTGCCAAGACCGGGCTCATTTACCATTCCTTGTGTTATAGGAAAGGTAACAATTGGGAGAGCATTATTGATTTGGGAGCAGCAATTAATGTTATGCGAAATCATTTATGAGGTCCCTGAGTGAAGAGCATAAAGCCTACATCAGTAGTGTTGCAATTGGCCGACAGATCCTTCAGACATCCTGTGGGCATTATTGAGGATATCTTGGTCCAAGTCAAAGGATTAGTGTTTCCTGCAGATTTCTACGTTCTAGATATGTCTTCTGAAGTTGTGCAGGACACTTCCTTGATCCTCGGACGACCCTTCCTTCGGACTGCAAGTACTATGATTAGTATGAAGGAAGGGGAGATCACCATGGAAGTTGGTGATCAACAAGTTAGCTTCAACATGTATGAAGCTATGAAGCATCCTCATGAAGATTATTCCCTACTGGGTGTTAACATGCTTAGCGTTCTTTCTACTCAATCAAACTATGATAAGGATCTGCACGATAAGTCATCTAATCTTGAATTGTGTTCGCTCAGCACCCAAGGGAATTCTTCGATTGATCCTTTCAATTGTCCAGAAAAATGCAGAAACCTTTTTTCCCTTGAGCTTCCTAAGTTGGTCCCTTCCATTTTACAACCCCCAGAGTTAGAACTAAAGCCCTTACCTCACTCATTGAAATACGCTTTTCTAGAGCCCAATAATAAATTACCAGTCATAATTGCAAATTCTTTATCTGAGCTTGAAGAAAAGCAACTTTTGAAAGTGTTGACAGAGCATAAGCACGCAATAGGGTGGTCATTAGCAGACATACCTGGGATTAGCCCGGCCCTTTGCACTCATAGGATATTGTTGAATGAGGGTTCCAAGACGGTAAGGCAACCCCAATAAGATTAAACCCGCTTAATCTCGGATGTAGTAAAAAGGAAATCACAAAGTCATAAGTCTTTGGGATTATTTATCCGATCTCGACAAAGAATGGGTCACCCCATTCATGTGGTTCAAAAAAGTGGGATCACTGTGGTGAAAATGAGAGGATGAACTCATCCCTACTAGAGTGCAAAATTAATGGCAAGTTTGTATTGACTATCGCAAATTAAACGACGCCACTCGAAAGGATCACTTTCCTTGCCATTCATCGACCGGATGCTAGAAAGGTTAGTCGGAAATCACGTTCTTCGCTTCTTAGATGGTTTCTGGGTACTTCCAAGTACCCATTGCTACCGAGGACCAAGATAAGACCACATTTACTTGTCCTTCGCACCTTTATGATCGCAGATGCCTTTTGGTTTATGTAATGCCCCGTACCTTCCAAATGATGTGTGATGGCATCTTCTGCGATTTTTGGAAGAAAGTATGGAAGTCTTCATGGATGATTTCACAGTTCACGGCGATTCATTCAATTCTGTCTCTTTAACCCGACTAAAGTTCTTAAGAGATGCATCGAGAAGAACTTGATCCTTAACTTTGAAAATGCCATTTTATGGTAAATGAGGGTATTGTGCTCGGACATTTGATTTCAAAGAAAGGAATTGAAGTCGATAAAGCTAAAATCGAAGTCATATCTTCCTCGCTTTATCCTACTGCGTCCCGAGATATCGTCGTTCTTAGGTCATGCAGATTTTACAAAGCGATTTATTAAGGATTTTAGCAAAATCGCCCTTCCTCTTTCAAAACTTTTGCAAAAAGATGAGAAATTTGAGTTTGATGCTTCATGTAAAAAGGCTTTTGATACACTTAAAGTTAAACTTATTTCCCCTCCTATTCTGGTTGCCCCTGTTTGGCATCTGCCTTTTGAACTTTCGTGTGATGCTTCCAATTATGCTGTGGGAGCCATGTTAGGACAACATGAGGAGAAGTTAACTCGAGTTATTGCATCGCCTCGTAACTTTAGATCCACTCGAGCCAATTACACCACAACTGAAAAAGAACTCTTTGCAATAATCTTCGCATTAGAAAAATTCCGGCAGTATTTGCTCGATTCCCATGTCATCATTTTCACTGATCACGCAGCTGTTAAGTACCTCTTAACGAAGCCACAATCGAAACCCAGATTGATCCGTTGGACTTTGCTTCTTCAAGAGTTTGATATTGAGATTAAAGATCGAGCTGGTGCCGCAAACCAAGTAGCTGACCATCTGAGTAGACTACCACAAAATACTAAAGGAGTGGACTCTTCCGATCTGACTTGTGATTCTTTTCCGGACTCATCACGTGTGCAGCAGCTCAAGGAGCCTTGGTATGCGCATATTGTCAATTACTTAATGACAAATTTAACTCCTGTCTGTATGACTCGGGGGCAGGCTCAGAAATTGAAGAGTGAAGCTCGGCATTACATTTGGGACGAGCCTTACCTTTGGAAGATATGCAGTGACCAAGTGATTCGTCGATGTGTCACTGATGAAGAATTCAATGACATACTATCGGCTTGCCACTCCATGGTTTGTGGGGACATTTCGGTCTTAGAAGAACAAATAGAAAAGTTTTGGATTGAGTTCTTCCGGCCTACAATTTTGAGACTCTTTCCATTTTGCCTAGCGTGCGACAAGTGTCAACGTTTCGGAGGGTTAGGGAAGCGCCATGAGATGCCGCAACAACCAATGATGTTCTGCGAAATTTTTGATGTTTGGGGTATCGACTTCATGGGGCCGTTTCTCCCATCGTTCGGGTTCGTGTATATTCTCTTAGGGGTAGACTATGTTTCGAAATGGATCGAGGCTATTCCCACTAGACAAGATGACGCTTGTGACGATCACGAAATTCCTCAAATCCAATATTTTACGTCGGTTTGGAATTCCCAAAGCGGTGGTGGTGATCGTGGAACCCATTTTGCAACCGGATTATTACTAACTTGCTTTCCAAATTTGGAGTTACCCATAAGGTCTCTACCGCCTACCACCCACAAACTAATGGTCAAGGTAAGTTTCAAACAGAGAGGTTAAGCACATTTGGAAAGGATAGTCAAGCCTCTAAAAGGATTGAGTCTGCGTTTAGAGGAAGCACTATGGGCGTGTCGCTTATAAATCCCAATAGGAATGTCCCCATACCGTTGATTTATGGAAAGGCACATCATTTACACGTGGAGCTAGAGCATAAGGCCTATTAGGCGGTAAAACAATGCAACATGGATTTTGACCTATCGGGAATGGAAAGGAAACTCCAAATGCAAAATTAGAGGAGTCGACTTGAAGCATATGAGCACTCTCGGCTCTACAAGGAAAAGGCAAAACTGATACATGACAAGATGCTTCTCCGAAAGACTTTTAAGGAAGGCGACAAAGTGCTCTTGTATAAAGCCCGCTTCACATTCAAACCTGGCAAATTCAATCATCGTTGGGAAGGACCTTATTTGGTAGTTAAAGTACATAATTTTGGTATGATAGAACTTTTGCAGGAACAAACTGGCGCACGATTTCAGGTCAATGGACATCTGCTCAAGCTCTATCATGGGACTCCTCAACCATTTGTAATTATCAGGTTACTTCTTTCCTCACTTGTTTATCTGTTATATGTCTCGCTTTTGTTGCCAATTTTATCATTGTGATTCATTGTTTAAATGTGGAGGAAAGACCTAATCAATAGACTTAGATGTAGTTAGGTAGGATTTGTTGTTCTATTACAAATAGTTTGAATCAAGTTTTCCCTTTTGTCACTCTAGGATCTTTCTAGTTTGTTAAGGAATGATTAAATTGAAGTTATTGGTTAAAATGTGGGATATTTTGGGCTTTTCGCATGCAATCTCATCTGTTCGCTTGCGCTAATATAGGGTTTTCGTTTTGTTACTTGCTGACTAGCGGCTTCGTCATCATGCGAAGACGGACATCTTTACCCTCTAGATCGTTGGACATCTCTTTTGTCCGAGGCCCTTTTGGTCTTTTCTTCTCTCGCGCCCTTACATTTTGCTACAACCTTATTTCTTCTCCTTCTCCCTCTTTCTCTTTCTCTCGCTCGATCTCTTGTTTCTTCGCTGCCTCTATCGAAGTTGTCTCCTTCCCTCCGTAGACATCTCCTTCAAAGTCTCCCTCCCTAATCGACTCTCGTAAGCCTCTTTTCTTTTATTTCTCTCTTTGTTCACTTTCATTTTCATTGGTAATGTTTAGTTAGGTATCGAGAAGCGTTGTTCGCTCCATGTGGATCTGAACCACCGCTCGTCGCGACGAAGTTCATAATTCGCCGCAGCGATCCTTCTTGTTCGTCATGACGAAGTTCATAATTCGCCGCAATAACGTTCTTGTTAAATCGCCACAAATGCTGCGGACCTAATTCGGGTGATTCAATGTGATTTTGCTCGTTAAATTTTGTTTCAGTTAATTGTAATTGCAGGACCATGTCTCACACTCACAATGCTAGCAGCAGCGAGAAACCTCCCCCTCTTGCCCCCTCTGCGGTTTCGTCTCGTGAATCTCCTCCTCCTGCGATTGCCCCAGCTCCCTCCGAGGTGACCCTGCTTCGAGCGGAAATCCTTCGTCTTGAGACTCAACTGGAGGCTGACCGTGAGACTTTCCGCTCCATACAGAACATGATTACCCTCATCTTTCGTTACCGTTCCGCCTCCGGTCCACGGCTGCTCCTAACCCTTTTCGTCTAGTTCCACCTCACCTCCTTTTTCGTGCTCCTCGTGCCGCTGTCCCTCCCGAACCGCCCGTCGAGGATGATCCTCTGTTTAGATTAACATGTTGTTTTTGTTTTTGCTGAATTCTCTGGTTTCTTGATGTCTTTTGTTCTTCGGATTCTTCATTTCGTCCACACTTTTGAGTTTAAGGATATATCCACATTTCTTTTTTATCTGCTTTTATGGTCTCCTCTATGCCCTACTATTTTAGCCATTGTGGACAATGCCATGTTTAAGTGTGGGGAGCCATTCCCTTTATATTTTGCATTGTACACCTTTAGAACATTATGCATAATTTTGTGGCCACTGCTTTAACTGATAAATTTGGTCCCCAAATCAAACAATTTCTGCACTTGTTCTTTTGTGCCTTGCATGCAAAGCATTTATAAGTTTCAACTTGATACTTGAGTTTTGTAAAATGCTCTCCATTCTTGAACGATAATTGGATCGACAAAATTTTAACTTTTGAAGTTTTCAAAACTAAGTAAATGGGAGCATGCTAACAAGGTAGCATTTTAAGTTTTAAGACTTGAGATTGATCATTGAGACAAAACCTTGTTGGAAGGATATTCGAGCCAAAATTTTCTTCTATATTTTGTGTGTGCATCTGCTTAGTCCATTCTTCTCTAGAACTTGTGTCAATTTTTACTCAAAGCTTGATGGACTAGATTTTTGTGGATATGATAGAGCGTTCTTTCTTTCACTCTTTCCCCAAACACCAACCCTTAAACACTTTTTTCCTCTTGCTAGCCCTTGAGCCTTTTCTATGAGCATTTGCATACATTCTTAGATGATGTCGGTGTACGTGTTTGGATTAAAAAAAGGTATTGGAAAATGGAAAAGTGTTAGTCTTGTGTATCCCAAAAGGGATAATAATGTGTTGTATCCCAAAAGGGATTAACATCTCAAATGAGATAGCCACAATTTTATAAAAAAAAGTGTGTATATTCAATTTATTTTAGTGTAGTGTTTTAGTTTCTTTGTTGACATCGATTCCTCACTTTATCGCATGCTCATATTTTTTTTCTTTCTTTCACATCATCCATTCATTTAGCCTTCCGCTCATTACAACCCTTAAAGACCTCTTGATCTTCAAATTGATAGTCCTTGTAGTGGAGAAATAAAATTGATACAAGCTTCATGGTAGGAGATGTATTAAGTAGATTGAGAGAAAATATCCCTACTATACAAGTGAGTTGAGCGTAAACACCATATCTGAGTGATTCTCATTGTTCAATCTCTTGTGCTTAAATTCTTTCAATGTTTGTTTTATTAGCACTCTTTCAATTTGTTGCGTTCGACTTACGATAAAGTGGATTGAGTCAATTTTAGTTATTGTTTGAACATGGGCAAAATTTTCTTTTACTCTTGTACCTTTTGACTCTTATAAGCTTTGTTCAGAGTACAAAGGTTTAAGTGTGGGGATTTGATTGGACCAAATTTATACTATAAATTAGGCCCGTTTTCTTTAGTAATTATGCATCTGTTGACTCACGATTTATGATTTTATGTTTATTTTGGTCCCGCACATTGAGTTTTGATAAATTGCACATTGTCGATTTTGTTGTCATTTGTCATTAATTACGCATAATCTTTATTGGGACAATTGATCTGCAAATGGGTTGTATTTTGTAGGACCAAAGTAGTCAACAATTAAGAAGTCAACACGCATGCGAGTTATTTGGGACGAATCGAGACTCTCCATTCGCCATGGCTAATTAATGGTGTTTAATTCATTATTGCGACGAGTGACCAAATTCATTCGCCATGGCGAACTACGATCGTCGCCAGCGGCGAATGTCGGGTGACCGGACCAAAATGGAAAAAGTATCCACTTATTTGACCCGCCCGCATAGATTCCTATAAAACCTTACCATTTAGGGCAAATGAAAGCGGCCTTCTGATGTTTCTTCTTCGTCTTCTCCGATTTTCTTCGTTCACTATTTTCTCTGTTTGTTTCCTTTTCTTCTCTGTTTTAGTTTTGATAGTTTTTATATTGTGTTTGTTTCAGGTTCAGTCGCAGACGACGTTCACCGCCTTCATCTTTTTCATCTCCAAAGATTCCAAGTTATTTGTCTTCATTTTCCATTCGTAAATCGATCATGACTATCGGTGATTCTCCAAAGATGATGGAGTCATCCGGAGTCATGAGCGGCTAAACTCTTAGTCTCCCGGAAATGTAACAGAGGTCTGAGTTCTTCGAGCTTCAAGGGGTAATCAACACTATTTTAGATTTCGGTTATGAACTTGTAACGATCCGAGTTGGTATTATTACAGTGTATAACCGATTGAGTCTTGCTATAGTTTAGTAGGACGTTAAACTTTGATTTGTGTTAATGTTTGATTATTGTTGAATGCTGTTTTTAAATACATGGAGTTCATGTATATCAGTTGGATGATTGCATCAATTAATTTAATCTGCCTAGTTGTGTTTGATTAAGTTGGTTGTGTTTTTATTCAAATGATTTGTTGCATTAATCATTCATAGCATACACTAAGGGGTTTTAACAAGTTTTAATTAATCGAGTTGATTAATTAATTCTTGGACTTAACGAGTTGTTAAGGTTTATTTTCGAAACTTAGTGGATTTCAAACCCGATATTATTTTGAGCGATGATGACCCGAGCTACATTTTCGGAGAGTTTTTATTAATTGTTTTCATCCATTTAATTTCAATTGCCTTATCTTTTCAAAATCCTAAAATATTTATCTTTGCTTTGGTCTAGTTTAATTTTAGATTAATCACTCAAAACCTCCTTTTTATTGCTTTAATTGCATGCATCATTCAAACATTAGGCTAGTCTAGGATCAATTGATGCATTGGTTCCTTGAGAGTCGACGAGGTTGCATCCTCATGTTGCAATCCTTGGTATAAATTTAATTTGACGGTTTCGTGGATCGATTTTAATATTGAACGATAAACCGCCGATCATTCCTATAATGGATTTCTTAGGAGGTTTTGGAACTAAGGACCAGACGTTATTCCTTGTGAATTGGTTCATCTCTTCTTGCATGGCTAACACCCAAGCTTCGTCTTGAAGAGCTTCCTCAACCTTCTTAGGTTCTACTTGGAGATAAAAGCTACATTAGCTTCTCGTGCGAATCTGGACCTTGTCCTAACTCCTTCTCGAGGTCTCACCGATAATTAACTCTTCGGATGAGAACTTTTATACTTCGATCTCGCCTTAGTTCTATAGTTTCGGAATATCTTCAATCTTATTCTCATGAGTGTCGGCGAGGGAGTTTACGAGGCATCATCTAGGTTCTTTGAAGGACCTTCAATCTCCATGTCATCTTCCTTATGGGTTTGAGAACTATCATCAAATTTGACATGGATCGTCTCTTCAACGATCTTTGAAGTCGGGTTGTAAACTTCGAAATGCCTTAGGCGATAATGAGTAACCTAGAAATATTCCTAGATAGGTCTTTGAATCGAATTTATCCAACAGCTCTCTCGTATTCGTAATGGAACATTTGCACCAATGGATGAAAGTAGGATATGCTTGGTCTTCTTCCATTCCATAACTCGTAAGGAGTTTTCTTGAACATAGGTCGCAATAAGATCCTATTCGAATATAGCATCTTTGTATTCACAATTTACGCCTGAAATACTTAGGAAGATTAAGTCTCACATAGCATAGTCCTTGCCATCTCTTGAATCGTCCTATTCTTTCTCTCAACAACTCCATTACATTACGGGTTCTAGGGCCGAAGTTGTGGAAATTCCATTCTCCTCACGAAAACTCTAAACTTCTCATTCTCAAATTCTCCGCCATGATCACTCCGGATACTAGCTATAGACATTCCTTTTCATTCAGTAACTTTACGGATAGAGTTCTAAAGTACTTAAAAGACTCATCTTTGTGTGATAAAACAATATCCAACAAAATCGAGTAAAATCATCAACAATGATAAGTCCATATTTCTTTCTCGCTAAGACTTAATGTCCTTGTAGGACCAAACAAATCCATATGTAATAGTTCTAAAGGTCTTGAAGAAGTTACAAAATTTTAGAAGAGAAAGAGGTTTTAACTTTGTTTTCCTTTCAAACAATTTTCACAGAAAAATTCTTTGTCAAAACTTATTTTGGTAAACCTCTTACCAAATCATGTTTTACCAATTTTTAAATATGTTTCAAAGAGACATGACCTAGCTTTTATGCAGATTAGTCTTTCTTCTTGGAAGATAGAAAACATGAGATATTTTGACTTTGAAAATCTTCTAAGTTGATTTTGTAAAGGTTGTTTCTTCTCTTGGCGAGAAAAGTATAGACCCATCTTTGTTTACGACTTCACAAAGATTTTGATTGAATGTAACTATAAAACCGTAATCACACAACCGACTCACACTAATCAAGTTATGCTTTAGACCATCAACAAGCGAGACATTATTTATGCATGCAAAGGAATCTTTACCTATTTTCCGATTCCAATGATTTTGCCTCGCCGGTTGTCTCCGAAAGTTCTTGATCCTCCTTCTTATCTTGAAGGTCTAGGAACATAGACCTTCTTTCATCATGTCGCGAGCATCCACCGCCTAAATACCAATGGTGCTTGCCGTATCTTCGAAGGAAGGATATCTGCAGGAGAAACTATTTTATTTCTTGGTACCCAAATTTTCTTGGGTCCTTTATGGTTAGTAGTATGCACATGATATGATCTTTGATGCATATTACTGGACGTTGATTAAAATATGTTATCCTATTTCTTCCTTTTGAGAGACAAATTTATTACGAGGCCGAGTATTGTTTCGATAAACCTAATCCAATCTTATCACTAGGATGTCTACATTTTCCTAGCATATCATTCATTTTCTTTGTACTCTCTGTGAAAGTAACTAGATCGGTGATAGATTCTTGATCCTCGGTTTGAGTTGATTAATCTCATCGATCCGCTCTCTGAGTTTCCTTTTAACTTCTAACACCTTTTTTAAGCAAATATTTTCTCTCTATTTTCTCGAGATTTCTAATATTCTCTCAGATACTTTTTCTTCAACAGCTTGTCTTTGTTTGAGAATAGCATGAGAATCTTCTAATAGTTCTGAATATGCATCATGCAAATTTTCGTAGTCGATTTTACCTCCTCATCACTATCTTCCTCGGCCATTAGGCAAATGTTTGCATGTTACGATGACTTCGGGCTCAGATCTCGATTGAGATGAATCTAGGTCCTCCCATGTTGCCATCATGCTTTTCTTGCCTTCTCTACTCTTCTTGGGTTTCTTCTTGAGTAGGGCATTGGACTTATAGTGTCCAGCTGATTGCACTAGTAACAAATGATAGAAGACTTTTCCGCTTAGCTTCATCTTTTCCATTCTTTACAATGTCCGGTTACTACGGGCTTCTTCTTCCACATCGTCTTATCTTTACGGAAATGAAAGATAATTCGTCATCTTCATCACTCGATTCTGAATCTGATTGGCTAGAGTTGTCATCCCTTAATTCTTCAATTTTCAATGCTTTTGATGACTTCCTCCTTCTCTGAGTCTTACGATTCTTTTGTCCATCCTTCAGTGCTATTCACTTCTCTCGCTTGGGCTTATCTTCAGTGTTGACTTCAACTTCATGAATCTTTAAGGATCCCAGCAACTCATCTAGCTTTAATATGCTCAAGTCTTTGGCTTCTTGCCCGCCAGAACTTTTGGTCTCCATCTCTTGGGAAGACTTCTTAGAATCTTGCGAACGTGGTCTTGATTATTGTATGTCCTTCCAAGAGCTTTCAATCCATTGATAATTGTTTGAAATCTTCCAAACATTTGATCAATAGATTCTTCATCTTCCATCTTGAAAAGTTCATATTGATGTACAAGAATACTTATCTTGGATTCCTTAACTTGACTTGTGCCTTCATGAGCAATGGACAATGTGTCCCATTTCTTTTCTTTGTGTCGCAACCATGCACTTTATCGTACTCGCTTCTACTTAGGGCTGCGTTAAGAAAAATTTCACCTTTGAATTGAGTTGTATTCTTGCTTTACGATCGGTATCCATCCGCTTCGTGGAATAGAACTACCTTCGTCATCTACGGTATATAGGGTTCGTTCTATTACGTCCCAAAGGTCTACATGTGTAGATTCGATGAATAACCGCATCCTATCTTTCCAGTAATGATAGTCTTCTCCATTGAATGCTGGAGGTCTAGTGACTGAGGCTCCTTCAGCGATGTATACATGTGACTCCGCCATTATCTTTAATCCACACTTCGCCAAAGTGATTCTTGGATACCAGGCTCTGATACCAATTGAAGTGAATCACACGTTAATACAGCACTTAAAAACACAATAGAATGCACGAGAAGGGGGGGTTGAATTGTGTATTCCCCTTTTTGAATATCTTTTAGAATTACTTGTTAGAATTAAGATTCTTTATAGAATTCTTATTAATCCTGATTGATCAAACTTTTCAATGCTAAGTATATGAATAGTAAATAAAGATCAACTTTGAAACTAAAAGTGAGATAGAGTGAGAGTAGTAGACATGCAGATTTATCTGGTTCACCCCAAACCGTGGGCTACGTCCGATCCTCGAGTTTCTTACGAGATTTCACTATCTCTTCAAACGTTCTGATATTCTTTCACGAGCCTCTTGGTCTCTACAACTAGTATTCTTTCACACTTAGCCTCTGCAGTTATCTGCATAACTTTTCTTTTGTAAAATATTTGAACACTCTGTTACAGAAGGATAGCGTTAAGCTAATTCGCACTTAATCGCTTTTTTGCTTTGTGTAATTTTTCTCAAAACAACAAGCACTTCAGTTTTCGACTTCGACTTGTATTTATAGCCTTCGTCTCTAACTGCTTCTTGATTCTTGAATCTTGAATCTTTAAAGAAACGGTTAATCAGTTGAGTTCTGTAATTAACTCGAACTGACTCTTGCGTCTGTTTCTTTTCTGCGTCTCACGCTCGCTTTTGTTTACTGCGTCAGTATCTACATTTGTGTCTCGTCTTTTATTGTCTTGTGTCATCTGCAAGGCTCATATCGACTTTTTCAACTTAGTCTCATGTCAACTTCGCTCAGATACGTCATCTTCGCTCATCTCTGAATTCATCTCAGATAATGCCTCATGATCAGTATTGTTTTTCTTGTATTTGATCTCACTATGTTTGTTATACATCAAAATCATTTTTATGTAAAGTCATTTTGACTTAACAAGAGCTTCATCAATTTTCTTAGGCTCTATTTCAGAAATAAAAGCTACATTTGCTTCTCTTCTGAATTTAGACCTAGTTCTCACACCTTCTAAAGTTTTTCCTATAATTAGATTTTCTGGGTGAGTAGATTTATATTTCTAGTCCTTTTTCAGACTAAGTTTTCTAGGAACATCTTCTACTTTATCTAGAGGTACATCTGACGGTGACACTTCTACACTATCAACTAAGGGTACTGATAGGGTTTCATTATCAGTATCATTACTTGTTGGACCCCGAACCTTGAGTGACAATTTGACTTAGTAATATGAATGATAAAGTGGATGAGTTGATTGAAATTGAGTTGAAAATTATGACAAAAAAAAAGAGAAAGAGTGAAAATATGAAAAATTATGAAATAGTTGACTTTTTGGCCTTTGAAAGTTGACTTTTGATTGAGGCATAATTTGAGAAAATGGTCTTCTGTAAATTTGTAGGTTATGTTAAGAGCTTTCTGTAGCCATAAAGTTTGATATTTTTCGATATCGGGAGTGAAAGTTATGATCAGTCAAAGTTTATGGTAGATAAGGTTGACTTTTGACTATGAATATGATTGAATCTTTGACTGAGAAATTAACCTAGTTAGAGGTTAATTTAACTTTGATGTTCTTCATAAAAATTGAAGGGTTTGTTTAAATCTTTATTTTGATATAAAGTATGCAATTTTTTGATCTCGGAATAATAAGTTATAATTTTTACAAGTTTATATTATGGTTTTAACATGAATATTAGAGGATAGTATCTTTGACCGGAAAATGGACTCCCGTAGGAGTCGAATTGATGTTTATGTCCTTCGTGGAAGATTTAGAGCTTCCCTCAAGCTTTCTATAGAGACTAAGTTTGTCAAAATTGGAGTTCGGGAGTAAGAGTTAAGAATTTTGGAAGTTTTGGATTTTTATGTGAAAAAAAAGTACCCCATCACTAGGCAACGCGTCACCGTGGCGACTGTACTAATCTGACGCTTTTTCTCTTTAGTTTTCTTGATTCTCCTCCAATCGACCTTTGTTCCTTTGTTTTGCTCATATCTTTTCCGTCCGACATCCGATTGAGTTGATTCTTGCGGCGTTGGATTCCTAAGACAATTATCTACATCCTCATATAAATTTGTGAATTTTTGAGATTAAATTAATGGTGATTAATTTAATCAAAGTTAGTCAGGAAATTTTTCGAGCATGATTCAGTATTTTGTGAAATTCGGGATCTGTAGAGATCCGATTGAAGCAATTCTTAAGGCGAAATAAAGATAAGACAAAGGGATACAAATCATATGAAGACATGAAATGTCAATTTTGCCCCTAAGACTTTTAATTTCTGAATTTAAGTTCGGATTAGGGTGAAATTTTTGGTTTAGGAACACCTGAGAGTATTTTGAGCATAACTTTTGATCTGGGAATCGAAATGAGGCGATTCTTGTTTTGAATTAAACTAGAGACATAAGGATATAATTGTTATGAAGACATTGAGTTTCAATTCTGAGATTAAGAATGTAAAATTTTGGACGGAAATAATCGTATATGAAAAATGTGTTAGAATATGGTTATTCCCGAACTGTTTTGCGCATAACTTTTGGTATAGTGATCCGAATTGAACGCGGTTGGTGGCGTTGGATTCTTATAATTGAGAGGAACATTTCTCTAGAAGGAAGTTTGGACAAATTTCTTCAGCTTGATAGTGCGAATCAACCCGCAAGTAAGCATGACTTTAAGCTTTGAATGGAGGGTAAAATGGTCAATTAACCATTATTTAATGAAACAAACATGAGGGATGTCGTTTTGAGCAATTAAAAGCCACGAAAGTGGCTCGGAATTTCATAAGAAAAGAAAAGAAAATAAGAAGGAGAAGAAGAATGAAGAAGTTTCGGTTGGGAGAAAAGAAGAGGGAGAAAGGTAAGCTTTGATTTTTCTACTTATTTCTTAAGGCTTTTGGGATTTTTCCAAGATGGAAAAGAGTGGAGAATGATGAGAGCTTCCTAAGGAACCAAGAAAATTCGAATTTGGTGGAGAAATGAGGTAAGAGAAAATTTTTAACTATGAGTTTTTGTTGAGTTTTTGATTGAGAAATATAGATAATGATATGGGTTTGTGATTTATGAAGTTGATTTTGATATATATGTTTTAGGTTGGGTTTAATTTTGGATGGAAATTTGATTTAGGTTTAGGCTTAATTTTATGATTAAGAATTTTGTGAAATTTTGGTGTAGAATTATAGATAATGATATGGGTTTGTAGAATATGAGGTTAATTTTAAAGAAATTGTATTTTATGGTATTGAATTTGGATAAATTGGTTTAGGCCAATTTTAAGATTTGGGGAATTTTGAAATTGAGGATCTAGATATTTTGGAATTAGTGTGAATTGATGAATTGTGAAGTTAGTTTTGAAAATTAAGTTATTTATGAGATTGAATTTGAGTGTATTAGTTTAGGTCAAATTTTTGAAATTGGGGATTTTAGAAATTCTGATTTTAGAAAGCTTTGAAGTATGATGTTTATGAATTTCCGATAGTTAATTTTGGGAATTTCGCAATTTATGATGTGGAATTTGGATTTTATGGCTTAGGTCAATTTTAATTTGGAAGAATAAAGGAAGCGTTGGTCAAATTGATGATCGGGACGAATTCCTAGCGTCATTTTGAGGTGGGTAGCATATTTATATTTTGATTTATAGGCAATATACGAACTTTCAAAATGAAAGAAAGCAAAAGTTTGGATTTTGATAAATTATTGTAAACGTTTGAAAATAAGAATTGATTAAGAATTTTGAAATTTTGATTACCGATTGTTTTCTGAAAAATTATTATAAACTTAAATTCATTGTTTTAAATGATTTGATATATTGATAGAAATTTCGAAAATGCATTTGTTGTGTATGCATTGACAAATTATGCAAATTGTTGCATCGATTGTTTGAATAAATTAAATTATATGAAGTATTTGAATTGTGAGTGTGTTTGTGTTCGTGTTTTGAAAAAGTGCCTTGAACAATTTGAAAGTTTCAATTCGAAATATGTGTTATGTGGGTTTGGTAGGTCCTTTGTAAGTCGGCGTTGTCTCTATTTGTATAGCCTTCTCCCTACGCTTCGCTAGTGGCACGGAGTCTCGATTCCGGACTCCCTCTACGGCTACACTGGACCGCTATGCGGACCTGATTTGTGTTGGATGCCGCGGTATAACCCGCAAACACACGCTAGGTGGGAAATGCTAGCCAGTGTGGGGTCCAACATTAATAAAGTGTAATACGTTACTGTTTGGACCGAGCTGACCATTACGATATGTTATGTGTTTTAATTTGTTACGTGTCTTTGCATTCATGTTTAAAATTGAGGAATAAAAGTGAATTTTGTTATGAAAAGTTTGAAAAATTGAAAGGTTTGAGGAAACCGTTTTGAAAAATTACAAAGTTTGAAAAATTAGCCCTTTTGGCAAAAAGCTTATGAAAATTGATTTACGCTTATTTGTCGATTTATAAATGTGTTATCCACGAGCTTGAGCTCGCTCCCTTTCATCCCCATCTCCGTGTTTGACGGAGATCGGATGAAAGAATGTGAAAACGTTTGGTTCGTTTTGCATCGTTTGCATTGTATTATGAATTGAGATTTGAAATATTTTGTAAATGGTGTGAATTATCGTTAAGTAAATGATTATAATGTATTTGAGCATGTATTTCGAATGTATGAAGATTATGAATTAATGTATGAGAGTATGAGATTGCATATGGAATTGTGTATGATTATGATGATGTAAGTAAATTATGGGTTGTATATGAGTGAATTGAGATATGGATGTTTTCGATGATGTTTGAGAATTATTGGAGTGTTAGGTATAGATGTGTGTTTCTACCGGTGTTTGGATTCCGGACGGGGAGTCCGATGACTTTGTGTGATTCTGAATTTTGTGAAGTGTATTTTACCTTTGCAGGAAATTTTGGGATAGGATAAATCAGCACCGTTATCTTTGCGAAATTTCGATAAAATTAGAATAAAATGTAATTTAAGATTTGTATGGATAAGTAAGAATATGATCAGACTTAGAGTTCTGCATGAGAATGATTTTCCAAAAGTGGAATTTGGTTGTGTGATTTGAATGAGGTTGACTAATGAGGTAAGAAATGAGAATAAGAAAAAAAATTATTATACCTGAATTTGGATAGTCTAGGTTTTCCAACGCGATTATGTTGATGTCGGATGTGTTCTGCTTGATTTCGTTTCACTTCGAAATCTATTCGTTTGATTCGATTAGTTATTGCTTCCACTTTCATTTGCTTCCGTTTCGATTCTGTATTCGCTTCGCATTTGCTTTGCTTCCACTTGCATTGTGATTCGAGTTAGTGTTTGCTATTGGCTTCCGCATTTTGTTTCCGCTTCGATATTTCGATGTGAAATTTCTGTTCCCATTCGATTCCGTTTTCTCCGTTTTTCGTTTTCCGGTTGGGATCTGATTTTCGGATCGGGTTCCAACATTTATGGTATTAGAGCCCAGTATTAGGATCTTAACTGGGCATATAAGATTGATAAGAGTGTGTGAGGATAAGATTGAATTAGTGAGGATATGCTAAGTGATTATTTGATTTTTTTGACAAGAAGTATGATTGTCTTCAGGAATGTGAAATTGATGTGCATGACTATTTGACGAATTCAAGTGATTGGTTCGATTTGGGTGTCAAAAATATGATTGATTAGAAACATGTGTTTGTGAAACTTGAGATGTGAATTGCAAAATGAAAAGGGAGAAATTGATATAGCTTGTACTTCTGTGAGATGAGAGTATGACTATTTGAAAGATGACATGGTGATAAAGATTAAATGATGATTGAACCATATTAGGGTTCCTTAAGAAATGGACCATTAATTTGTGTCCATATATGAAGAAATAATGAGTTATAGATATAGTGTTTTGATATGATATGAGTGGTATATGATTTAAGGAAGTGAAAATTGCGAAGAGATTGAAAATATGTATTATGAGTAATTTAGATAAAAGAGTAATTGATTATGAGTTTTGGAAAGAAATTTGTAAGAAAGTGCTTGATTATCATTGTTTAGAAAGAAATTTATGCAAGAATGAGTTACTTGGAGTTTAAGTAAGTATGAATTTCGAGGACGAAATTCTTTTAAGAGGGGGAGAAATGTTGGACCCCGAACCTTGAGTGACAATTTGACTTAGTAATATGAATGATAAAGTGGATGAGTTGATTGAAATTGAGTTGAAAATCATGAAAAAAAAAGAGAAAGAGTGAAAATATGAAAAATTGTGAAATAATTGACTTTTTGGCCTTTGAAAGTTGACTTTTGATTTAGGCATAATTTGAGAAAATGGTCTTCTGGAAATTTGTAGGTTATGTTAAGAGCTTACTGTAGCCATAAAATTTGATATTTTTCGATATCGGGAGTGAAAGTTATGATCAGTCAAAGTTTATGGTAGATAAGGTTGACTTTTGACTTTAAGTATGACTGAATATTTGACTGAGAAATTAACCTAGTTAGAGGTTAATTTAGCTTTGATGTTCTTCATGAAAATTAAAGGGTTTGTTTTGATCTTTTTTTCGATATAAAGTATGCAAATTTTCGATCTCGGAATAATAAGTTATTATTTTTACAAGTTTATATTATGGTTTTAGCATGAATATTAGAGGATAGTATCTTTGACTGGAAAATGGACTCCTATAGGAGTTGAATTGATGTTTATGTCCTTCGTGGAAGATTTAGAGCTTCCCTCAAGCTTTCTATAGAGACTAAGTTTGTCAAAATTGGAGTTCGGGAGTAAGAGTTATGAATTTAGGAAGTTTTGGATTTTTATGTGAAAAAAAAGTACCCCCGTCACTAGGGCAACGCATCGCCGTAGTGATGGCGAGCGTTCAGCTTGCGTCACTAAGGCGACGCGTCGCCAGGGCGATCGTGCCCTAATACGACACCGTTTTGCTCCTTTAGTTTTCTTGATTCCTCCTCCAATCCGACCTTTGTCCACTGTTTTGCTCATATCTTTTCCGTCCGATATCCGATTGAGTTGATTCTTACGGAGTTGGATTCCTAAGACAATTATCTACATCCTCATATAAATTTGTGAAATTTTGAGATTAAATTAATGGTGATTAATTTAATCAAAGTTAGTCAGGAAATTTTCCGAACATGATTCAGTATTTTGTGAAATTCGGGATCTGTAGAGATCCGATTGAAGCGATTCTTGAGGCAAAATAAAGATAAGACAAAGGGATACAAATCATATGAAGACATGAAATGTCAATTTTGCCCCTAAGACTTTTAATTTCTGAATTTAAATTCAGATTAGGGTGAAATTTTTGGATTAGAAACACCTGAGAGTATTTTGAGCATAACTTTTGATCTGGGAATTGAAATGATGCGATTCTTATTTTGAATTAAACTAGAGACATAAGGATATAATTGTTATGAAGACATTGAGTTTCAATTCTGAGATTAAGAATGTAAACTTTTGGACGGAAATAATCGTATATGAAAAATGTGTTAGAATATGGATATTCCCGAACTGTTTTGCGCATAACTTTTATTATAGTGATCCGAATTGAGCGCGGTTGGTGGCGTTGGATTCGTATGATTGAGAGGAACATTTCTCTAGAAGGAAGTTTGGACAAATTCTTTCAGCTTGATAGTGCGAATCAACCCGCAAGTAAGCATGACTTTAAGCTTTGAATGGAGGGTAAAATGGTCAATTAACCATCATTTAATGAAACACACATGAGGGATGTCGTTTTGAGCAATTAAAAGCCACGAAAGTGGCTGGGAATTTCATAAGAAAAGAAAAGAAAATAAGAAGGAGAAGAAGAATGAAGAAGTTTCGGTTGGGAGAAAAGAAGAGGGAGAAAGGTAAGCTTTGATTTTCTACTTATTTCTTAAGGCTTTTGGGATTTTCCAAGATGGAAAAGAGTGGAGAATGATGAGAGCTTCCTAAGGAACCAAGAAAATTGAATTTGGTGGAGAAATGAGGTAAGAGAAAATTTTCAACTATGAGTTTTGTTGAGTTTTGATTGAGAAATATAGATAATGATATGGGTTTGTGATTTATGAAGTTGATTTTGATATATATGTTTTAGGTTGGGTTTAATTTTGGATGGAAATTTGATTTAGGTTTAGGCTTAATTTTATGATTAAGAATTTTGTGAAATTTTGGTGTAGAATTATAGATAATGATATGGGTTTGTAGAATATGAGGTTAATTTTAAAGAAATTGTATTTTATGGTATTGAATTTGGATAAATTGGTTTAGGCCAATTTTAAGATTTGGAGAATTTTGAAATTGAGGATCTAGATATTTTGGAATTAGTGTGAATTGATGAATTGTGAAGTTAGTTTTGAAAATTAAGTTATTTATGAGATTGAATTTAAGTGTATTGGTTTAGGTCGAATTTTTGAAATTGGGGATTTTAGAAATTCTGATTTTAGAAAGCTTGGAAGTATGATATTTATGAATTTCCGATAGTTAATTTTTGGAATTTCGCAATTTATGATGTGGAATTTGGATTTTATGGCTTAGGTCAATTTTAATTTGGAAGAATAAAGGAAGCGTTGATCAAATTGATGATCGGGATGAATTCCTAGCGTCATTTTGAGGTGGGTAGCATATTTATATTTTGATTTATAGGCAATATACGAGCTTTCAAAATGAAAGAAAGCAAAAGTTTGGATTTTGATAAATTATTGTAAACGTTTGAAAATAAGAATTGATTAAGAATTTTGAAATTTTGATTTTTGACTGTTTTCTGAAAAATTATTATAAACTTAAATTCATTGTTTTAAATGATTTGATATATTGATAGAAATTTCTGAAAATGCATTTGTTGTGTATGCATTGACAAATTATGCAAATTGTTGCATCGATTGTTTGAATAAATTAAATTATATGAAGTATTTGAATTGTGAGTGTGTTTGTGTTCGTGTTTTTGAAAAAGTGCCTTGGGCAATTTGAAAGTTTCAATTCTGAAATATGTGTTATGTGGGTTTGGTAGGTCCTTTGTGAGTCAGTACACTGTCTCTATTTGTATAGCCTTCTCCCGGCTGCCCGCTAGTGGCACGGAGCTCCGATTTCGGACTCCCTCCACGGCTACACTGGACCGCTATGCGAACCTGATTTGTGTTGGATGCCGCGGTATAACCCATGAAACACACACCGGGAGGGAAATGCTAGCCAGTGTGGGGTCCAACATTAAGAAAGTGTAATACGCCTGTTTGGACCGAGCAGCACCATTATGATATGTTATGTGTTTTAATTTGTTCTGTGTGCTTTGCATTCATGTTTAAAATTGAGGAATAAAAAGTGAATTTTGTTATGAAAAGTTTGAAAAATTGAAAGGTTTGAGGAAACCGTTTTGAAAAATTACAAAGTTTGAAAAATTAGCCCTTTTGGCAAAAAGCTTATGAAAAATTGATTTCTGCTTATTTGTCGATTTATAAATGTGTTATCCACGAGCTTCCGAGCTCACCCCCCCTTTCATCCCCATCTCCGTGTTTGACGGTGAGATCGGATAAAAAATGTGAAGGCGTTTGGTTCGTTTTTGCATCGTTTGCATTGTATTATGAATTGAGATTTGAAATATTTTGTAAATGGTGTGAATTATCGTTAAGTAAATGATTATAATGTATTTCGAGCATATATTTCCGAATGTATGAAGATTATGAATTAATGTATGAGAGTATGAGATTGCATATGGAATTGTGTATGATTATGATGATGTAAGTAAATTATGGGTTGTATATGAGTGAATTGAGATATGGATGTTTTCGATGATGTTTGAGAATTATTGGAGTGTTAGGTATAGATGTGTGTTTACGCGGTGTTTGGATTAGGACGGGAGTCCGATGACTTTGTGTGATTCTGAATTTTATGAAGTGTATTTTACCTTTGCAGAAATTTTGGGATAGGATAAATGCAAATGTAGTTATCTTTAGAAATTTTGATAAAATTAGAATAAAATGTAATTTAAGATTTGTATGGATAAGTAAGAATATGATCGGACTTAGAGTTCTGCATGAGAATGATTTTCCAAAAGTGGAATTTGGTTGTGTGATTTGAATGAGGTTGACTAATGAGGTAAGAAATGAGAATAAGAAAAGAAAAAATTATTATACCGAATTTGGATAGTCTAGGTTTTCCAACGCGATTATGTTCATTCGATAAGTTTTCTTTGATTATTGTTTCGGATGTCGGATGTGTTCTCGCTTGATTTCGTTTCTCTTGAAATCTATTCGTTTGATTCGATTAATTCTTGCTTAGCTTTCATTTGCTTAGTTTGATTACGTATTAAACCGCATTTGCTTTGCTTCCGCTTGCGTTGTGATTCGAGTTAGTGTTTGTTATTGGCTTCCGCATTTTGTTTCCGCTTCGATATTTCGATGCGAAATTTCCGTTCCCATTCGATTCCTTTTTCTCCGTTTTTCATTTTCCGGTTGGGATCCGATTTCCGGATCGGGTCCCAACATTACTTCTATCTGGTTGAGAACCATCATCAAATTTGACATGAATGGATTCTTCAACAGATTTAGAAGCAAGATTATAAACCCTATAAGCTTTAAAAGATAATGAATATCCTAGAAAAATTCCAAAATAGACTTTAGAATCAAATTTATCTAAAGTTTCTTTTGTATTCAATATAGTAGACTTGCATCCAAATGGATGGAAGTAAGAAATATTAGGCTTCCTTCCTTTCGATAACTCATATGGAGTTTTATTCAACCATGGTCGCAGAAGTATTCTATTTAAAATATAACAAGTTGTATTTACAGTTTCTACCCAAAAATACTTAAAAATATTCATTTCACAAAGCATGGTTCTTGCAATTTCCTGAATCGTCTTGTTTTTTTTTTTTCTGCAACTCCATTCTGTTGTAGAGTTCTAGGAGCAGAAAAATTATGAAAAATTTCATTTTCTTCATAGAATATTCTGAATTTTTCATTTTCGAATTCACCACCATGATCACTTCTAATTCCAGCAATAGAAACTCCTTTTTCATTCTGTAACTTTTTGGAAAGAACTTTAAAACAATTAAAAGACTCATCCTTATGTGACAAAAATAATATCGAACAAAATCTAGTGAAGTCATCAACAATTATGAGACCATACCTCTTTCTACCAATACTTAATGTCATAGTTGGACCAAATAAATCTATATGTAACAACTCTAGAGGTTTAGACGAAGTTACAATATTTTTAGAAGAAAAAGATGTTTTCACCTTATGACAACTTTCACAAAAGAAATCCTTGTTAAAACTTATTTTTGATAAACCTCTTACCAAATCATGTTTAATCAACTTGGAAATATGTTTAAAACTAACATGACCTAGCTTTTTATGCCAAATCAGTTTTTCTTCACCTATTGATATAAAACAAGAAATATTTTGACCTTGCAAATCTTCTAAATTAATCTTATAAAGATTATTTCGTCTTTTGACAGAAAAGAATATGGAACTGTCCTTGTTTTTTACTACACAAGAGTTTTGATTAAAGGATACTTCAAAGCCAGAATCACATAATTGACTTACACTAATCAAGTTATGTTTTAAGCCTTCAACTAGCAGAACATTATCAATAGATGCAAAGGAATCTTTACCGATTTTGTTGATTCCAACTTTTTTGCCCTGCTGGTTGTCTCCACAAATTACTGATCCTCCCTTCTTATTTTGAAGATCTAGGAACATAGACTTTCTTCCCGTCATGTGTTGCGAATATCCACTATCCAAATACCATTAGTACTGGTTGCTTTTTCCAAGGAAGGAGATCTGCATTAGATATTATGTTCCTTTTAGATAACCAAATTTTCTTGGGTCCTTTGGAGTTAGTCTTATAATTATTCATAGAATGATAACAAAAAGACTAGTGATATTTGTTTCTATAAGGAACAAAATTTTTTTTGTAATGAGTATTGTTTTTAGTAAACCCTAGACCACTCTTATCATTAGGGTGTCTATATCTCCCAATCATGTCATTCATTTTCTTCGTACTTTCAGTAAAGGTTGATAAATCTGCTGAGAGAGAATTAATCATTCGTTTCAACTGACTAATTTCCTCAGATCTATCTGTGGTTTCTTTTTTCTTTATATCATCCACTTATTTCTTGAGGCAGACGTTTTCTTTCTCTAACGCTTCCGTGTTCTTCAAGATTTCGACAAACTTTCTTTTTAAGGATTTATACTACTTTAGTATAATATGTGAATCTTCTAATAATTCTAAGTATGCATCTTGGAGTTCATTAAACTTAGAAGTTACCTCCTCGTCACCTTCGTTTTTGGCTACCAAGCATACATATGCTTGTACTGAAGTTTCTGAATCAGAATCAGATTCGGATGAATCCAAATCTTCCTAAGTTTCCATCATACTCTTTTTATTTTCTTTATTCTTCTTCGAACTTCTTCTAAGCAACAGACATTCAGACTTGTAGTGTCTTAGTTTGTTGCATTCGTAGCAAATGATAGAGGTCTTCTTGTTCTTGATTTCATCTTTGCTATTTTTCTTAAAAGAAAAATCTTTGTTTCCTTTTTTTTTTCTTCTTCCACTTTCTTCTGATCTTCTTTGAGATAAAAGATAATTCATCATCGTCTTCACTTGAATCTTGTTCAGATTCACTGGTGTCATCATTCTTGATCTCTTCGATATTTAATGCTTTTGACGATGAACTTTTATTTCTCTGAGCCTTGTGATTTTTTTGACCAACCTTTATTGTTATCGATTTGTCTCTCCTAGGTTTATCTTTAGCATCAAGCTCTACTTCATGTATCTTCAAAGAACCAAGCGATTCATCTAGCTTTAATTTGCTCAAGTCCTTGGCTTCTTATACTGCAGTGACTTTAGGTCTCCATCTTTTAGGCAGATTTATGAGAATCTTCTTGACATAGTCTTGATTATCGTAGATTCTTCCTAGAGCTTTAAATTCATTAACAATAGTTTGAAATCGTCCAAACATTTGATCAATAGACTCATCTTCTTTCATTTTAAACAGCTCATATTGATGTACAAGAATGCTGATCTTGAACTCTTTCACCTGGTTTGTGCCTTCATGTGCAATGGATAAAGTATCCCACGTCTCCTTCGCAGTTTCACATCCATAAACTTTATCGTATTCACTTCTGCTTAACACACAACTCAGAAAGAATTTGGCCTTTGAGTTTAGTTGAAATCTAGCTTTGTGATCGGCTGACCATCTGGTACGAGGAATAGTATTTTCATCATCATCTACTGGTACGTATGGTCCATTCTCGATGATATCCTAAAGATCAACGTGTGTCGATTCGATGAAGAGCCGCATCCTGTCCTTCCAATAATGATAATCCTCACCATTGAACGTAGGAAGTCTTGTGACGGAGGTGCCTTCAGCTATAAAAACATGTCATTCAGCCATAGATCTTTGTTCTCACTTTGTATAGGTGGTTCTTGAAAATCGAGCTTTGATACCAATTGAAGTAAATCACACGTTAATATAGAACTCACGTACAATATACGAAGTACACAAGAAGGGGGGGTTGAATTGTGTATTCTTTTCATGAATGCAAATACTTTGATATTTCTTGAAAAGGAAACTTTTTCAAATGTTAAAGAGTACCACAAATGTTATACAAAAATAGTTACATAGTTAAATCGTAAATAGCTTCTATAAACTTGTATAAGAATAAGAGAAATTAAAAGTAAAGAGTTAGTAGATACATGCTATGATTTTTATACTGGTTCACCCCAAACCTTGGGTTACGTCCAGTCCTTAGAGTTCTTATGAGATTTCACTATATTTCGTCAAATTTACAAGTATTCTTTCTTCCCTTCCAGAGCCTCTTCAGGTCTCTTACATTGAGTATTCTTTCTGCTATCTTAGCCTCTCCAGGCTTTTAGTCTTTTCTTTCTCTCACTAGAAAGATATTGTGAGCTTTTGTTACAGTAGAGTTTGCTCTTGTGTATCGCACTTTGAATACATATTTTTTGTAAGTAATAACTTGAAAACTAAAAGATTGTTCAGTCTTTAACTATTACTAATATTTATAGCCTAAGTCTCCAACTGCTTTTTGCTTCTTGATAATTGCTTCTTACTTCTTGCTTCTTATAAACCGTTATTCAGTTGAGTTCTATAACCAACTCTAACTGACTAGCTATCGGCATACTAGAGTATCTTCATCTTTGTCTCGTCTGTGTTTTGAACTTCTTCTGTGTTTTGAACTTCTTCTATGTTTTGAACTTCTTCTATGTTTTGAACTTTTTCATTATTTTAAACTTCTTCTGTGTTTTGCATTTCTTCTGTGTTTTACGCTTCTTCTGTGTTTTGCAGTTCTTCTGTGTTTTCAACTTCTTCTATATTTTGCGTTTCTTCTATGTTTTGCGCTTCTTTTGTGTTTTGAACTTCTTCTATGTTTTGAAATTCTTCTGTGTTTTAAACTTCTTTTGTGTTTTGAACTTCTTCTATGTTTTGAACTTCTTCTGCGTTTTGAACTTCTTCTGTGTTTTGAACTTCTTTTATGTTTTGCATTTCTTTTGTGTTTTCAACTTCTTCTGTGTTTTCCTGCACTCTTAATACACGCATCAAAACAATTCATGTATTTCTAACATTATTATTATTTGATTATCAACAAAATTAATAAACGTGAAGTCTTTTTGACTTAACATTACCAACCATATTGCTATTGATCCTCGACATTATGTTCAATTTGTTCCCCCTTAACCACATAGGGTTGATTTCTATCTATTTTAATATCCAATTCCTGATCCATCGGTATCCTTTTTTGCACTTCAAGTTCACCAATTTCTATTTTCCCCTCTGTATTATTCTCATCTAGCCCCATTAATTCTCCATAATCTCCCCTAACAAAAGATTTCCCTATTGGTTTTCATGTTTTGCCCTGAACTTGTAAGGAAGGTTTCCAATGATAAGTAACCATGACTTTATCCTCCTTTAGAGAATTTCCATCTGCCAACTTTAAAATGGGAATATAATCTTAGGCTCTTAGTCTTGGACCCCGAATTTTTCTCAAATTTGTGAATTTTAATTTGACATTAAACGAAAAAATTGAGGTGACTTAGTCGTGTGTAAAGGAAGAGAAAATTTATGAATTTGAATGATTATGTTTCAGGTTTGATGTGAACAATGCTAATTTGAATGAATTAAGATGATATGTTGAGGTTAATACGTGAAATGGGTGTTCTTGAGTTCAATGAAATTGATGAGAGGTTCTAGGTAAATTTTATGTGTATTATGAAATATTTATCAGAAAAAGTTAAAGTGAATGGGTTGATTGAAATGGAGTTGAAGAGTATGAAATAAATAGTGAAAGAGTGAGAATTTGAAGAATTGAGAAAGTTTGACTTTTGATCATAGAGAGTTGAATTTTGATTTAGGTAACATTTGAGAAAATGATCTTCATGAAACTTGTAGATTATGTTGAAAGCTTTCTGTCGCCTTAAAGTTTGATAATTTTCGATATCGGGAGTGAAAGTTATGATCAGTCAAAGTTAAGTATTTGTGAAAATGTTCATAAGTGTATATTTAGGTGTGTAATGTGATTTGAGGCAAATTATGGACAAATATGTTTTGAATGGAGTTCAGTGATCTACATGAAAGATATAGAAGATGATCCTAGTTTTTTAATGATGTACAATATACTATTTCTGGTTGTGGAATTTAGAAGATATGAAACTTCAAAGTTGGATGTGATATGGGATGATAAATTCTGGCATAACTTTGAATGAGAAATTGACCTAGTTAGAGGTTGCTACTGCTTTTAAGTCCTTCATGAAAATTATAGAATATGTTTTGACCTTTCCATTGATTTAAAGTATGAAATTTTTGGAGCACGGAATAAGAAGTTATGACTTTTGGACATTTCGGTTATTTGTATGTCGTTTTGACTCCTCCTGTTTTTGTTATTTCATTCCCAATCTGAACCCCCTTTTTCGATATATTGCTTATAATTTCTTTGTCCGACATCCGATCGAGTTAGTTTTCAAAGCGTTGGATTCCTAAGATAATGACCTACATCATGATGGGAAATTATGATTGTTTTGAGATTAAATTGAAAGAGATTGATTGAATCAAAGTGAGTTAGACATTTTCTAAGCATGGTACAGTATTTATGATGATATCTTGAGTTGTACAGATCCAATTAAGTTGATTCTTGTTTCTAAATAAATTAGAGACATGGGACTACAAGTTATCTGAAGAAACCGAATTTTAATTCAGTCCCTAAGATTTATCAATTTCTGAATTGAAGTATTAACGTTATAAGAATATATTAGGGCATTTTGGGCATGACACTTAAGTTAAGAGTTATAAGGCTTATAGGGGAGGGCAAAATAGACATTCCCACCCATTAAAGAGTATGAATTAAAAGAGGAAGAATTGGGATTTAGAGAAAAACGAAGAGAGGAAACCGTGGAGGAAGAAGAAGAGAAGAAGAGGGAGAGAGCTAGGTTTGACGATTTTGAAGATTTTGAATCCAAATCAAGTAAGTATAAGCATCTTTTCTCTTGATTTGTTGAATGAATCATGTTTAGTGATCGTTTGAAGAGAAAATGGGGTTGAATGTGGGTAGGATGATATTGATGATCGGTATTCTAGGGTTTTTGATTTTGTTATGTTTGTGAATGATTTTGGGTTGGAATGAGTTAGAACTGAAGCTTAGGACATGATTTAAGGTTTAGGTGTATTGCATTGGCAAAATGTTAAGATTTGTGGAAGAAAAAGTTGGAAAATCGGGTTCGGGAAACCTCTTCCAGACCCGCACGTCGCGACGTGCTTATGAGCACGCCGCGGCGTGCGAAGGTCTGCACGCCGCGACGTGCAAAGGTGTGCACGCAGCGGTGAAAACAATAGTGCACACCGCGGCATGCGAGGAGGTGTTCACCGTGGCGCACACGGGCCGTTCGCCGCGGCGAGCGTAGTCTTCGTCGTAGCGAGCCCTAGTTTTCCAACACAATTATATTTTGGTATTTTGGGCATATCTTTCGCTGTAGAGGTCCAAATGAAGTGATTTTTGATTCGTTGTAAACTAGAGATATTGAGCTACATGTTTTGTGAAGAAATGAAATTGAACTTCAGTCTCTAAGAATCTTAAATTTTGGTTGAAAGTTGGGTATAGATTTTAGTCTCTACATAAGGATAGTCCCTTTATGTTTGGAGTATCACTTTCGGATTTCTGAAACAAATTGAATGTTTTTAGAGTCTTTAGAAACTTAAGTCAATGGGGAAGAAATTTAGTTTTCTTGGAATTTATGGGTCCTCAAAATTGTATTGTTATTGAATAGGATTTTTACATTTTGATAAAGGAAATCAAGGAAGGCAAGGGGATCACGAGGAGAGGCATCTTTTAAGCATGGATCCAAGCAAGGAAATTCAGGTGGGTTTCATGTTTATAATTTAGTAATGAGCCACTTAAGTTTTCTCCCCAATCAAGAATGATTTCAATTACTTCATAAATATCGTTTTGTTTCTATTGAATGATTTGCAAAATTTCTACTTGTTTCAGCATATGAACTTTTTCTGATGAATTTCAAAATAAAGATGAGAATGCATTGAACATTTTACGTTATGCCTTGGAAAATTTATGAAATTTTGTATATTCGAAAAAAGAAAGAAAAGAGCATGAAAAGCATGAAATGATTTGAGCATGATATGAATACGTGCTTGGTTTGGGCGAGAGAGGAACGTTTCGTTAGTCACATGCACGTCGACGTATAGCCTTCTCCCGGCTGCCCGCTTGAGGCCACGAGATCCTAAGAAATCGGACTCGTTTTGTTCACGGTATAAACTTCGGTTTATCCGTTTTGTTCCACGGAACTCTCGAGCCATTTGTTTGTGCATTGCATCTTTGAATTGTCAAGTATGTGCATAAATTGAGTGTTTGGTATTGATGGATAAATGCATATGCTGTGTTGATGTGATAACAATATTCAACTATGAGCTTTAAACTCAAAATTCAAATTTGACTGAGATTTTGGGAATAAACGTTTTACAAACTCATTATGACTTTTATAAGAAAAATGAACTTTTCAACGGTTTTGCTTATTCTTCGTTACAAACCTGTTACCCATGAGCTTTGTGCTCACCCCCTCTTTTATCCCCAATCTCCAGGTAATCGTAGGAGATCGGATGAGGGAGAGACAAGATGTTCGTTCGACATGTTTGCGATCTTTGTATTTTGTGAAAATGCCACTATGAGTTGTATAAGGATTTGATTTACAAATTGTATATGAATTGTGATGAATTATGAGATTGTGTATATATTTGAGTATGAAATGATATGAGAAAATGTGAATGGGTTTTGAATGTTGAATTGAGATATGAATGTGTTTTGGATTCCAGATGGGGTGTCCGATGATACTGATTATTGTGTGAGAAATATAGAAGTGTATTTTGAACCCTTTGCAGGTTTGTGTGAGTTAAAATGCAGCCGTTATGCTACCAAAATTTGTATGATCAAAGAAAGATAAGGATTAGATTTATGATTTTGTTAACAAGAATGGGATATAGCATGATTATGATTTGAGTTTTTGTTTAAGGATGTGATTTGTATAAGATTGAATAAAGCGAATAAGGAAAGAAAAGAAAATTTTATACTAGTTTTGAATTTGGTTTAGTCTTAAGGATTTCCAACGCGACGTTTTTCTAAAGAGTATTATTTTCGGATGTCGGATCCGTTTCCATGCTGTCTCGGAATTCAATTTGCTTCCACTTTCATTTCGCATTTCGATTTCGTTGTTTCTATTGATTTCTGCATTTCCTTATTTATGTCGCCTTCGGATTCACATTATCCGATGTGCATTCGCTTTGTTTTCGATCGCTTTCGTTTCATTTTTCGGTTGGGGTTCGGCCTCCGGATCGAGTCCCAACACTTAGTGGTCCAATATTCTAGTGGAATATTATGGATGTTCACCTATAGAGACATGTTCTTAACTCTAATTTTTTTTAGTTCCATACTAGGTTGCCAATTTTGGAGAAATAATGGAAGTTATGAACTGTGACATGGTCCTTCTTTGAACCCATGTTTGTATTATAGGAAAAGGTGGGTGTTTATCCATAAAGAAGCCAATGATCACTGCTTCCCAATTTTTTTCTCCCTCCTGCAAGATGTCAAGACATGGGGCCACTATCAGCTTCCCATCAACTTCCACTAGGGAACTGTAGAAAAGAGATGATTCAGAGCTTTCCCCTACAACTTGTTTCTAGATTCTCCTAGTTCCTCCAATGTTTTAGTAAGTTGTTGAGGCTGGTTTGGGTGGGTTTGGATGAGTAACTGAGGTGGGTGCTTGCCTCCAAATATTGGGAGCAAGGGCCGAGGGATTTTAGATAATAGAGCTTTGATAGAGGATGAGGATGAAGGGGAATGGATGTTAGGGTTTTTGATAGCTTATGGCAGATCTGGGGGTGATTTAGCATAGGAGGATGGTGAAAAGCACGAGGGTAAAAGGAGAAAATCAACAAGGTTAGGAGGTGAGTGGTCAGATATTGTGAGAAAGAAGCCTAATTTTGGTAAGGTAGTTGTAGTGCAGGGGATGGAACAGAAAATGTTGGTCTAGAAACGGTAATGTGAAGAGGGCAGGAAAAGGTTTTGCGAAGGAAGGACAACACTACCCTTAGTCTAAAGGAGGTGTAGGAAGGAGGATGGAGGAAAGAGAAAGTCTGATTTGTAGATGAACAAGGATGTAAATGAAGAAAAGAGAGCTTCAGCCGAAGGAGCAAAGACAGGGGAGAAGAATGAAGGTTTAAACTCAATCTGAGCTCTAAATCCTGTGTTGACATTAGATAATTGGGTATGATATGATACGAGGAATCTTTTCTTTGTTCTTACACTAATGAAAACCGCAGTGTTTAATTGTTTGATAGACTCTTGATGAGGACTCTTTCGCGTAAAACCTTGCGATTACAACTATATGAAATCAAAAATAGTGAATTAGTGTAGTAGATTACCTTTTAAAACATATAATTTATAAGTTTTTGTATATTTTTAAAATTTAATATATTTAAAATTAATAACTGTAAGTTATATAATAAAAATAATATAAAAAACACATCCACTAAAATTAGTTAAGTAGAAGTAAATTAATCAAAAGAAATTGGGTTTGATTATTATCGCTAATTTATTAGGAACTATGCCTTCGTATGAGAACAAAAATAAGAGATCAACAAATTTGATGAATGTGCGAAAAGGTGCATGTTTGAATCCCAATCTCAATTTATCTCGTTTATAGGAGAATTCTTGGGTTTTAGACTCTATATGCATACTGTGCTAGTGAAATTCAACTTTTACTTTCTTTTTTACCTTACAAGCCAAAAACATAAACGGAAAACAAGTCAAAGATTGAACTTACCAGAGCAAAAATGTGACTTAATTGTTCTTTGAGAGGATAAAAGAATAACTTAATGTTCAACTGTTGTTTAAGTGCACAATTCATGTTGTCTACCTAAAAAGGAATGTATCCCCCAAGTTTTAATTCATGAATTACAATTTTCAATTGTAAAATATTGTAACAATTGCAGATAATATAAATACAATTATAAAAATGAATATAAGCACAAAAATTGCAAAACATAAGTGTAATCATGATAAATTGTAGAAATATATGAATATAATTATGTCTAATTAAAAGAACAATACATACCATAATTTTAATATCAACATTGTAACTATAATTGAAAACACAATTTAAAATCTTAATTTCACCATAACAATTTCGTTCTTCCCTAATTTAACAAGGAATCAATTAATTGTCCTTCTCAAAATAAGATATTGCCAAATAATTATTTAAGTGTAGGTCCATAATTTTCCTCTTGACTCTAGCCATGATTTAAGCTAAAGGAAATATGTCAATAGAATAAAGTCAACTTTTATATCGCATACATGCACGTTTTTAGTCAAGAAATCTCTAGACCCTGCCTTTCAGCAGGACTTATATTGGGTGTCATTGTTATTATTCCTTAACTAAGTTTAATTGACCTTCGTTTATGTAACCATGGTTTTATTATAACTTGACTTCTAAACCACAACAAGTAATTGTACTTATGGCCTAATTATATGAGTGATGGCCTTTGTGATCATCATAACCAGGGCCCTCATGATCATCATAATTTTATATTATCATAAATTATTTATTGCTATACATAAGTAATTTAATTAATATAAGCTATGATATTCATAAAAATCATTAAAATAATGACTCACATTTTTAAAAATAGTTATACCATTTATAAGCCTTATCTTTTTATGCTCTAATGGAGTTATAATTTTAAGATTATATTTAATAGGAAAATTGTTTTAAATTAAAATTTTTTCTCATTTTTACAATATTAAATAAAATTATGATCGACAATTAAAGTCTAGTCTAATCTGATCCAAAATTATCAGGCTAAGATTGAGTTAATTGAGTTTTAGTTCGAGTTTAAACTTGGAGGGCTAGCTTGAATGCCCTCATCAAAACAATATTTTTTTAGCGTAATTGCATAAAGTGATGTCATTTTAGTCTATAAATTTAAGAACTTAAGATTAAAATAACATCATTTTGGGCAACTGCATCAAAACAATCTCATTTTAAGGCGGTTTGATTGAGCTCATTTATTTTGGTCAATTGCATCAAAATGATGTCATTTTAAAGCAGTTTGATTGAGTTTGATTGAGCTTAGTGTAGATGAGCTAAAGGCAAAACTGACCTAAAACAACCCATTACTAAGCCTAGCAACAATTGCAGATTATATTAATAAAAAAATTAAAGTTTTAATTTACTGCAAATATATTCCACATGGTTTTACAAAGTCAAAGATGCTGTTTTTCTCCTCCTTCTCCGACCTCTCTCTTCTCTGAATTATAGACGTCTCTTTTGAGTTCTTCTACTAACTCTCTAAACATCAAGCACTTTTGGTCTTCTGTCTTCCCCTATTGAAAGCCCGCCTTTAAACCTAGGTGATAAGTCACCTAATGCATCCCCAACCCATTCCCAACCACTAGAGGGAGAGAAGTTTCTGCCTCTCCCTCATGCCTTTCAATCCCTCCATACTTTCTAGAAGGAAGAGAAGCAGACATGGAGTCGTGTGGCGGTAGCTAATTTGCTCCATATTGAACTTGAAAAGTAGACGCTGCTATCTAATGATGCAACCAATGAGCTTAGTAAAGAAATAGATGTAGATAGAAAAAATAATCTAATTGATAATAGGGAGACAGGTATAACCTCTGGGGAGATAAGTGATAAACAGCAAGATCCCAATGAGTGGAATGATACCGGGATTAGAAATAAAAAATCTAGGTGATAGACTAGGTCCACTCGACCATAATGGTATGTATAATCTGGAATATGCGGGGCCTTAATTTCCCCAATAAATAAATAATGTTAAAGGATTACATTTTTGCTAGACAAACTTTTTTTGTTAGTTTAATGGAAATCAAAATAAAGGAGAATGCTCTCTATAATGGCTTAAAATGTTTCCCAATAGAATGGACAATCTTGAATAACCATTCTAAACACTCTAATGGTCGAGTTATTATTACTTTTGACCCTACTTATTTGATGCTCAGTAACTGGTTCTATTATGAGCAATTACTGCATTGTGATTTATTACTCAAATATGATAATGTCCCACTATCTATCACAGTGGTATATGCAGCCAATTAGGAATTCCAATGGGCTAGCTTGTGGAAAGATTTACATGACATTAGTTCACATATCTCGATTCCCTAGATGATTGCTAGAGACTTCAACTACTTGCTGTCATAACTAAATCTTTAGGAGGAACTGGAATAATGCATGTCAATATCAAAGAACTAACAACACTAACATCTATGTTTGGACTAGTTGATCTTAAATTTCAGGGCCCATTATACGCATGGAGTAATCATCAACAAGGCCATTAGTGGAGATAGAGGAAGCTAGATAGGTGCCTTGTAAACAATTGGTGACTTGTGCAAATGATTATCACCTATTCAATGTTTGGGGAGTCATTATTCTTATATTATACACCTCTCATTGTTTATATTAAGAATAAACCCAAAAAAAGATACGCACCCTTCAAATTCTTTAATTCCCTACTAAATCATGCTCAACTAGATGCAATAGTTGGGGCAACCGTTCAAAGACAAGCCCAAGGGTCTAATGCATTTCAGTTTATGCAAACATTGAAGAATATCAAAACTAAATGTGTAAAACTAATGAAGCAATGTTTTGACCCTTTGAAACTTATTAAATAATAGGCTATGGAGAATGTTGCCTTAACTAAGAAGTTGCTTGCTAATAATCCCACTGATCTTGTACTGATAGCCAAGGAGAAGACATAATTGAACAAATATATGAAGGCAATTGAATACTTCAGTTGTAGCGCCCCCTTACCGTAGAGTATCCACCGGGACGCCTGTAGGTCATACCGATACATACCCTATGATGAGGGTATACTACGATACGATACGATCACTTCTAATATAACCTCATGGCATCAATAATAATAAAGCAGTATGATCATATTCACTGAATTTTAAAACCAAAAGGTAACCTTCATTTCAATTCATAAAACCCTAAGTACAACATCCGGTCATTTTTACAACTGAACAAGTCCAAAATAGACAGTAATAACTCTTATCTAGGTCATCCTCAAAATATCCCAAAGGATCCCCAGCTGACCGACCTGTGGGCCATGCTCCTCTCGCCGGCACACACACAGCAGGAAAAGTCTCAAAACCTGGAGCTAGGAGTCACACTACCGCTGTCCTGAAAAATAGTCGCAATTTGGGTGAGTTTGCGAAACTCAATGAGTAACCATCATCGATGGTTCACTCAATTCATGCATTATGCAGAATTGCGTACAAAGCAACAGATATCATATTTAGAATCATAAATTCAGAAGTTCATAAAACCATAATAACACATTTGCATTTAATCCTATTTCAAACTCACAACACAATCACAGACTTACAGCACAATCGTAGACTGAATGCATAATGATTTCCATTTCATTTTAGCGTTGTGACTGGGCATCAGAATTATCCCATTTCGGGCACATTACATCACTCAGAAATCGCGTTTTCGAGGGTAGAAGAGCCCTCTGGGTATGCACTACTGCCCACGCGCACTAGGGATAGGAGAGCCCTCCGGGTATGCACTAATCCCTTTTCACTTATCACAATAGACGAGCTTATAGTTACAATCAGATCAGAATGTGCTCCAGTCACAACTGTCAGTTACTGATTTCTTTTCATACCTAGCATGCGATCACAATTTTGAAAACATATTTCATACGAATCATTTACTCAAAATCACAGATAGTTACACACAAAGCATATAACACATCAGAGATTGAGAAACCAACTAGGTTACTCACCTTTAAACTTCTGAGCTACTGTCGGGAAGTCTCAGCTGCGTCAGAGGAAAGACGCTCCACTTGAGCCTCTATCAAAATCAGAACATTCGAATATTACTAAATTGACCAATTTCCATAATCAAATATGCAAATATATCAAATAATGTACGTACTATGCACGTTAAGACATTTCTGACACAGATCCGAATTTCCCGATCTCATATTCTAAATCCCGAGTTCAAAATCTCTAAATTGAAATCCATTAATATCTAATTGCATCATCAAATTCCTAATCCCCATTTATTAGAAATCTCCAATTACAAATTCGGAAAACAATCTCCCTCGTCGCGGCGTCCATTCCCTCGCTGCGGCGAACAATCCCTTCTTCGCCGTGGTGTACGCGTTGCGCACGTCGCGATGTGGACCGAAATTCCTCGTCACGGCTCGCTCCCGCACTCGTCGCGGCATGCCTGCGTCTCCTCGCTCGCCGCGGCGTGTTCTTCGTGCACCGCGGCGTGCGATCGCAGATTCGCCCAGAAAACCCAGAATTTCCCAGATTTTCTGATACAAATCCATCCTAAACCCTTTTAAACACTTCAAAACATTATTCTACACTTATCATTACTCATCCCTAACCTTAAACCCACCAAATAACCATTATTCAACAAATACCCAAATCAAAATCACATTTTTACCCTAAAACCTATATCATCCGAAACTTTCTAACTCTTACACAATTAATCACTTAATTTCATGCTTCAATTAAAAGATTAAACACATAAATAAGTTACAACTTACTTGATTAAGCTTTAAACTTTTCCAAATCACCAAGAAAATCCAAATCTCAAGCTATACGACACCCACGGCAACTCCCAAACCAAAACTCATCTTCATCCTCTCTAATGCCACACTAAATGATAGATTCAAGGATGAAGGAGGAAGAACTAGCAAGAAGAGAACACTCGAGAGAGGAAATCACGATGGAGGAAGAAGAAATCTTCAAGCTTTTCTCTCAAAACAAGCAAATATCGTGGATCATAGATTTCAAAGGCATAGGTTTAAATACTAAGACTTGATAAGGCTTGTTTGGCAATTTATTGCCACAAGTCCAATTCGAACAACCTCTATCCAATTTCAAATTCTAATTTCTCCTGTATCCAATGGTTCATACCCTAATTCCTCAAATCATAATTTAAATTACCTCATATAAATTGTCAATCAAATTCGGAACCAGACTCACAATTAATCAGTCACTAAACCATTTTTCCCGATTCTCCGGTCCGGACCCGATACTCTAAAAATTCTGAAAAAATTCCTATAAATCCTCAAAATTAGAAAACATCTAATCACATACTCAAATTTCAAATTCTCAATTCCTAAATTCAATTTGACTCTCAATTCATAAATCAAAGCTCTAAAATATCAAATTCACTAATCAAAACACAATTTACCTTAAATCACAAATTCTCCCTTTCACAAATCAAAGCACACTTAACCTTAATCATAAAGTCTCCAATATCACAAGCAAGTCGGAAATCCGTCATACATGCATGTACATACATATGCTTATGCAATGCTAAACATTTATCAATGATGTAGAGGCTACGAATGCAAAATGCGCATACAGAATACGTATAAGGTGAACTGTACCCATCCCATCGGTGACGGGATGTTACAATTCTCCCCTCCTAACAAAAATTTTGTCCCGAATTTTCTTACCTGACTAATCGAACAAGTGAGGATACTGCTTCCTCATGTGCTCCTCAGTCTCCCAATTTGCCTCCTCTAATGAATGGTTCTTCCAAAGGACTTTCACCAATGGAATCACCCTGCTCCGCAACTGCTTGACCCTCGATCCAATAATCCGCACCGGCTCCTCAACATAACTCAGATCACTAGCTATCTCAATCTCCTGAGCCGGAATCACATGAGTCGGGTCAGATCGGTAACTCCGGAGCATACTCACGTGGAACACATCGTGCAACTGGGACATCTCACTCGGCAAAGCTAATCTGTAGCCTAACGGTCCAATCCTCTCGGTAATCTCATATGGACCGATATACCGAGGACTCAACTTGCCCTTACGGCCAAATCTGAGAACTCCTCTCTACGGAGACACTCTGAGGAACACTCTATCTCCCACAGCATACTCCATCTCTCTCCGATGGTGATCCACATAACTCTTACGCTTATCTTGGCGCCGCTTTAATGCGACTCAATCACCGTACCTTATCTATCGTATCTGGATCACTCGGACCCTCTAACATCCTCATACCCTCTTCATCCCAGTAAAGAGGGGATCTGCACGGACGTCCATACAACGCCTCATACGGTGCCATACCAATGCTACTCTGGTATTGATTATTATACGCAAACTCTACCAGAGGCAAATACTGATCCCATGTACCTCGGAACTCTAAGACACAGGCTCTCAACATATCCTCAACAGTCTGAATAGTCCTCTCACTCTGCCCATCTATCTGAGGATGAAAAGATGTGCTGAAGTTCAATCTCGAACCCATAGCTGACTGCAAACTCCTCCAGAACCTCGAAGTAAACCTGGGATCCCTATCTGACACTATCGATACTGGGACCCCATACAGTCGAACTATCTCTGCTACATACTTCTGGGCCAACTGATCGAGGGTATTGCTCTCCCTCACTGGTAAAAAGTGAGCCGATTTAGTCAACCGGTCCACTATGACCCAGATAGCATCACACTGCCTCGGCGTCCTGGGCAACCCCATCATAAAATCCATCGTAATGCGCTCCCATTTCCACTCCAGAATGGGTAATAAATGCAATCTCCCAACTGGGGCCTGGTGCTCAGCCTTAACCTGCTGGCACGTCAAACACCGAGAAACGAACTCCGCCACATGCCTCTTCATACCTGGCCACCAGAAATGCAACTTAAGAGTGCGGTACATCTTGGTGACACCAGGATGTATGGCATAAGCAGCCAAATGAGCCTCCTCCAAGATCTCATGCCTCAGATCCTCCACATCAGGAACACACAGCCTCTGACCCATCCACAAAGTACCATCTCTCAGCTCAAACTCAGACTGCCATCCTGATCTAACTCTATCCATCAATCTCCCCAATGCTGGATCCCGATCCTGAACTCTCCTGATCCGATCATGCAATACCGGCCTGAGTCTCAAAGTTGCAATCAGAGCTCCATCTTGACTCAAATTCATCTGCACATTAAGAGCTCTTAACTGAACTAAGCACGGTAACCTCGAAACCAGAATCTGAGCTGCACTACCATACGATCTCCTACTCAACGCATCAGCCACCACATTAGCCTTCCCTGGGTGGTACTCAATAATGCAGTCATAGTCCTTAAGCAACTCTAACCATCTCCTCTGCCTCAGATTCAGCTCCCGCTAACTCAGCAAATATCTCAAGCTCTTATGATCGGTGAAGATCTGGAATGTCTCCCCATACAAATAATGTCTCCAGATCTTCAGAGCAAACACCACTGCTGCTAACTCCAAGTCATGCACAGGATAATTAATCTCATGGGCTCTCAACTGTCTCGATGCATATGCTATAACTCTCCTATGCTGCATCAGCACACAACCTAAACCCTGCTGCGAAGCATCACTATAAACCTCGAAACCTCCTGCTCCAGATGGTAGGGCTAACACCGGCGCCGTAGTCAACCGATGTATCAACTCCTCGAAACTCCTCTGGCACTCATCTGTCCATCTAAAGGTCACACTCTTCCTCAAAAGTCTTGTCAAAGGGGCGGAGATCACAGAAAACCCCTCGACAAACCTCCGATAATATCCTGCCAATCCGAGGAAACTCCTCAACTCTGACACGTTCCTCAGAATCTCCCAACTCCTCACTGCCTCAATCTTGTGAGGATCTACCCGGATACCCTCACCAGACACGATGTGGCCTAGGAACACCACCTCATCCAGCCAAAATTCACACTTAGTGAATTTAGCATACAACTGCCTATCTCTCATAATCTGCAACACTATCCTCAGATGCTCCGCATGCTCCTGTTTAGACCTCGAATACACCAAAATATCATCGATGAATACGATCACAAACTGATCCAGGAATGGCTGAAAGACCCTATTCAACAAGGCCATGAAGGCTGCCGGGGTATTAGTCAACCCGAACGGCATCACTAAGAACTCGTAATGCCTATACCTGCTCCTGAAAGCACTCTTAGGCACATCGGCCTCTGCGATCCTCAACTAATAGTAACCGGATCTCAAATCTAACTTGGTAAACACCTGAGCTCCCTGCAACTGATCAAATAGATCATCGATCCTAGGCAGTGGGTACTTATTCTTAACAGTAACCCTATTAAGCTGCCTATAATCGATGCAAAGCCTCATAGTCCCATCTTTCTTCTTCACAAACAATACCGGAGCTCCCTACGGCGAAACACTCGGCCTAATAAACCCCTTATCCAACAATTCCTGCAACTGAGCCTTAAGCTCCCTCAGTTCCACCGGTGCCATCCTATACGGAGGTATCGATATAGGAGCGGTACCTGGAACGAGGTCAATCTCGAACTCCGTCTCCCGATCCGGTGGCAAACCCAGTAACTCCTCGGGAAACACATCTGAAAACTCTCTAATCACAGGGACATCCTGCAGACTCTGCTGTACTCTAGAATCCACCACATGCGCCAAATAGGCCTCACAGCCACCTCTCATCAACCGCAGAGCACTCAGAAACGAAATCATCCTGGTTGGCTGTAACATCCCGTTATCGAAGTGACGGGTATATCTAAAAATTGGATCGAATCAGGAGTTAGAGTGCGAGCAAATGTGAATTTTACATGATACATGCATCATAATTTCTATAGTCATCGGTAAATGATTATTGATGGCATAAGTATATTAATATACGTACATGTATGACATTTTCCGATTGAATTGTGGAAATATTGGAAATTGTGTGATAAGTGTATAAATGAGTTTCGAATAGGGAATTGGAATGAGAAAATTGAATTTAGAAGATTGAATTATGAGATTGGAGTGTAGGAATATGTAATTCCAAATTTTGTGAATTTATGAAACTTTTTCTAGAATTTTTAGAGAATCGAGACCGGACCAGAAAAATGGTATAGTGACTGATTAATTGAATTCCGGGTCCGAGATTTATTGACAATTGATATGAGACAAATTGAGTTGTGATTTTAAGAGTTATTATTAATTATTATTGCGAATCGGGAGAAATTAGAATCAGAAATTGGATTGAGGTGGTTCAGAATTGGGACTTGTAGCAAACAAGCCCTAAGTCATTTTATATATATATGTCTAAAGCATCGATTTAAATTGTTTTTGCTTTCAAAATGATTGAGTTTAGCCGGGTGGAGAGTAGCTTGGATTTGGAGATTCTTGGAGGATTTTCAAAGGGTTGAAAGCTAGAATCAAGTAAGCTTCTTCTTCTTTATGATTTGAATCGTTTAATTTGATCATTGAGTGAGTAACGAAATCGTTATAAGGATTTGAAAGTTTCGGAAGTTAGGTTTTGAGAAAAACGTTGATTTTGATTTGGGTTTTTAATGAATAATGGTTATTTGATGGATTTAAGGTTAGAAATGAGTTGAGTGTAGTATATGTAGTTGATTGGGAGTGATCTGGAGTGTTTTGGACGGATTTAAACCAGAAGATCTGAGAAATTTCTGGGTTTCGGACGATTTTCTGGGTTCGCACGTCGCGATGTGTGATGAACACGCCTCGGCGAGCCAACCCAGCGTGCACGTCGTGACGATAAGGAAATAATTTAATTGGTGCGCCGCGACGAGCGAGATAAGTCCGCACGTCGCGACGAGCGAGATAAGTCCGCACGTCGCGACGAGCGGAGGATTTTACGCCGCGGCGAGAGGTATGGATTCGTCGCGGCGAGGACATGTGAACCCGAAGAGAAATGGTTTATTTTTATAGGAAATTTTGAGGATTAATTTTCTTATGAGTTTGGTTATTGGATCAATTGATTTTTGAGACTAAGAATTGCATATGGGAGAATGAAATTAAGTGATTTTAAGGTGATTGTCACAAGCAATGAGTTTGAGGTTTAATTTCAATTGAATTGGTTCCTTGATGATTAATTGGATTTTAGAGACTGATTAATTGGATTTTAGAGGCTAAGATTTTGTGAATTGATAAGTTGAGAATTTGGAATTTAATCAGATGATTATCGGAATCTAGTGGCAGTGAACAGTGAATGTGATTTCAATTGAAATGTGACTTTAGAGTATGAAAATTTGTAAATTGAATTATGATATTTGGAATTTTTATGAATTAGAGTGAAAGAGGATTGAGTTGGGAATATTTAGGGAATGTCATAACATGTACAATACTCAGTGTATTTGCTACATTTGCATTTTTTTTTAATATTGGAAATTGTGCAATGAGTGATAATCGATTATTACGATTGTTTTAGAGGCACCGATGGAGCAATTCCACAGGCGGTGCTAAGACTTCAGTGTGTAGCTTCGGAAGTGCGGTGAGTAACCTAGTTGGTTTCTCAACCTATATATGTTACATTTGTGTACATATGCCATGTGGAATCTGGATGGATATGTGTGATCGTTTTGATTGATTTGAACCATGGGTGTTGAAATATTGGATTGAGATATGGAAGTGCAAAATGTGAATAAATGTGCATAAATGCAATAGTGAATCGAATTGTAAAAGTGTTAGAGTAATAATTGAAATGTGTATATGATCGAAATATCGGACTAAAGGTCCGAAGAAATTTGAAATGACTGAAAAGTGGATAGTGAACATATGCATTCATGCATAGTTAAATGATCAGATTTAATGATAGTTGTGGACCGAGACGCCATCGAATATTTGAGGATGCCACGATAAAACCCATGAACACACGCCGATAAAAAACTGCAAACACCTACGGTGGGGTGTGGGGTCTATTAATGTGAAAGGGATTAGTGCATACCCAAAGGGATCTCCTATCCCTAAAGTGAGTTGGCGATAGTGCATACCGGAGGCTCTCCTACTTGCCAAAAATATGATTTCACATTCTTGAGCGAAGCTTGAGCTCGAGGGAGTTAGTGCATACCCGAGAGGGCTCTCCTACTCCTAGACAAAATTGAATCTCGATCAGCGATATGCGCTCAGTCACAACAACAAAATGAGAATGAAAAGTGTCACACGTGCATCATAAATATGTGAATGATTAAATGTGATATTTGCGAAAGGCGTCGCCTTATCGTGTGAAATTGGTAATGCATGAATTATTTGAAATGTGATATTATGCGATGCAATGTGAATTGACTATATATGCATGAGTTGGGTAAACCATCGATGATGGTTTCTCACCGAGTTCATAAACTCACCCAACATTGCAATTATTTTTCAGAATCAAGAGTACCCGTTAGATCAGCGGGAGTATGATCGTTGCTAGCAAGGCGAGTATCGGGTCGGGATCGGTGTCGTCACATCTGCATTAGTATAATGTTTTGTTCGATGGGCCTAGCTTAATAAATGAAAAAAGTGTATTGTGTTTGTGATTCTTTGAAATGTGTTCGAAATCGCATTGGAACCCAATTAGGTCATGCCTTTACGTTTATGTCTTGAATAAGCACCATTGAGTGCTAATTAGTGACCGAGTGTTTGGTAATTGAAAATATTTTTATGATAAGTCGAGCCCAAAGTGTTTATTGATTTCAGCGCGTTTAACTGTTTTGAAAAAAAAGTGCAATAATGAGTTTTAAAAGGTAATATACGCTTTAAGATGTAAGCCTCATGAGTCACGGACTCGGATGTCCTTTGTAGATGTCGGGTTCGGTCTCATGGGAGTTAGTGCTACATTTGTGGTATCGAGCCCGTACAATCTTACATGGGCTTTCGAGAAAAATGTGTCAAAGTGCATACATTCAAGTCATGTCACCAACAGATAGTGACAACTGATCCCCAGTCTAGCATATGAGTCGCACGCATGAGCCTGTACTAGTGGTTTAAGTGATGAGAAAAAGAGAATACGTTAGAATGTGATTAAAAGGAAATTGTGAATATTGTGAAATAAAAAAAAAGTGTATGGTTCGATTTGACAAATGAGGATTTGGTGTATTGGTATTAGTGTATATGTTATGAAAAGCAACATCCGTGTTATACTGGAGTGTATCTTGGAATGGAAAAATAGATATGAATGTATAGTGGTGAATTGATAGAGGGAAATAGCGATATGATGAAATTGGTAATATTGATAGTGTATAAACAAAGTGAATGGAAATAAAATGTCCTGCGATTTATAGAGAATACAATTGGGTTTGACTTCGGTGATAAGAGTTATGAATAGGGCTTTGTGACTTAAAGTCAGAATGTGTTAAGTGGGAAATTGAGAATGATTGTAATATGAATCAATAATGAAAGGATTGAAATGTATGAAAATGATAATGGAAGATGAAATAGATGTCAAGGTTAAGTTGATTTGCCTATAGGAACGCACATCTGATTATGGGGGTACCATGGTTAGCGAGTTAGTGGATAACCGCCAGTCATAGTTCTTGTAGTGTAAAGTTCGGTTTGAGTTAGAATGAGAAGTCAAAGCGTTTATAGTGATTTATTGGAATGTGTTGAGATTGTAAATAGGATATAAATGGAATTATAGATTGGACAGTGTAAGTGATTAATGGGTGAATTATTTCACATCTGTCTCTCGATATTGATGAAACGATTTAGATGATATGTGCCTCAATGAACAGTATTAACAAGGATGTTCTGATTTATTGGAACTGAGGCTTAATTGATCCTTATGGGATATAATGAGTATAGTTGAAATTGATTTCTGAAGGCATTGAGAATGACTGACAAGAAATGTGGTGAATGTAAATGATTAGGAATTTCATAAGTGGTATTGATAAAAATAGATAGAAATCTTCTACAAAGAGGAGTTCCCCTGAATTGGGTTGAGTTGATTAAATGATTCAATTAGAGATAAATTTGAAATGAATGAAAAGTTATTATTGGGAGTCTAAATCCTGGCGGAGACTCAAGAGTAAGAAATAAAACATGTGACTGAAAGGATGTATATTATGCTAAGGTAAAGAATCTGACTGTGTAATAGGATTATGGAACAGTGAAAAGACATTGGATGCGTAATTGGAAAAATATATATATATATATATATATATATATATCAGTTCGCGAATATTGGTGTAAAAATGTTCGGAAAGTACAATTGGAAATGATAAATGTGTTATCGATCTAGTTTAAAATGAGAGTGACTAAATTGAATTATGTGGAAAAAATTAGTGTAAAGGAATAGGTGTTAGATTATACTAAGATGAAACTGAGAAAGTTATAAGAGAATTGTTCCTCATTGGAGACAATCGATAATTAGAAAATTATATGAAGTGATCATGTGTATGAAGAGTTTACTATGCTCTCAAGATTAAAATGTCTCAATCGTATTTAGAGTGAATAATGACTATGAGCATAGATGAGTAATTGAATGCATTTGAAAAATGAAATGTATGAATTGGCACAGTTGAGGAAATTGTTTATTATGCAAGTGTCGTAAGAATGAATCTTAGTTGATCAAATAAATAGTGATTTAACTAGTATTCGAATATGGCACATTGGGAGACTTAGTGTTGATAGAGATGATGATAACATGCGAAATTTGCAAGGGACATGTGTATATGAGACATTTGGAGATTTTGTAATATTTACCAAAGTGTCCCAAAAGGACTATGATGCAATCTGTGGAAATAGTATAAAGTGATTATATGTGTATAGGATAAATATAATCTCATGGGTTGAATTGTGATTTGATGGTGATAGATATTATCTTGGTTATTGTTTGGAAAATTTAGAGACCTATTTGCACGAAATGTGTTTAGATGTATCTATGGATCTGTAAGTGATAATGATTGAGATATTAGTAAATCGAGAGTAGTGAAAAGATTATGCGATTGAAGTATTTCGAATTTGAAAGATTTGAGCAATTATGTGTTTGAGTATTTCAAAATTAAGTTAGTTATGCAATGTGAAGTATTGAATCGGAAAATTTGATGGCGAAAATTTCAATTTGAGCGATAAGTTTTTTTAAAACCTATTGTGACTCGAGTGTGAGTATCGCATCAAAGATGGGACAAAAAGGAAATATTAATGGTAATTGAATTCCAAATCGGATGTGTGTGTGCAAAAAGGATTGGCAAAGGTGATTGAGGAATTGAAAATGAATTCAACTTTTGAGAAAATGATTGATAGGATGAATTAAGAAATATGGGTAATACCCATGAAGGAACTATTAGAGGAATTGTAAGGAACGATCAAAGCTTTATGTTGAATAAGAGTGCATTGGAAGGGTAATAAAAGTAGAGTGTGACATCGAGTAATTGTTTGTGTGAATAACCAATGACTTGATTGGAGATAAATGTGAAATCGATATTATAGAGTTCATAGGATGTGAGGTTGATGTACGATTCAAATTGATTGAGTGCATATTAATTGCTTATTGGTGTTACCATTGGTAAAGTGTATAAGGGTCAAAGGTGTACTCTATAAGAGACGATGTAAATCGGTGAAATGAATCTGAAATAGGAATTGTGAAATCATAGTTCATGTCAATGAATTGAATTGATTTTATCGAGGTAATTGATTGTGTTAATTTCAGTGAATTGGCATAAATAGAATTCTGTATTGATATAGTGGGAAACAGTGTTATAGTGATCGGAATAAATCTCTCGTCTTCCTAATTGATCGTATGTGAAATTTTGAGGACGAAATTTTTATTAGGAGGGTAGAATTGTAACATCCCGTTATCGAAGTGACGGGTATATCTGAAAATTGGATCGGGTCAGGTTAGAGTACAGGCAAATGTGAATTTTACATGATACATGCATCATAATTTCTATAGTCATCGGTAAATGATTATTGATGGCATAAGTATATTAATATACGTACATGTATGACATTTTCCGATTGAATTGTGGAAAAATTGGAAATTGTGTGATAAGTGTATAAATGAGTTTCGAATAGGGAATTGGAATGAGAAAATTGAATTTAGAAGATTGAATTATGAGATTGGAGTGTAGGAATATGTAATTCCAAATTTTGTGAATTTATGAAAATTTTTCTAGAATTTTTAGAGAATCGAGACTGGACCGGAAAAATGGTATAGTGACTGATTAATTGAATTCCTGGTCCGAGATTTATTGACAATTGATATGAGACAAATTGAGTTGTGATTTTAAGAGTTATTATTAATTGTTATTGCGAATCGGGAGAAATTAGAATCAGAAATTGGATTGAGGTGGTTCAGAATTGGGACTTGTAGCAAACAAGCCTAAGTCATTATATATATATATGTCTAAAGCATCGATTTAAATTGTTTTGCTTTCAAAATGATTGAGTTTCGCCGTGGGTGGAGAGTAGCTTGGATTTGGAGATTCTTGGAGGATTTTCAAAGGGTTGAAAGCTAGAATCAAGTAAGCTTCTTCTTCTTTATGATTTGAATCGTTTAATTTGATCATTGAGTGAGTAACGAAATCGTTATAAGGATTTGAAAGTTTCGGAAGTTAGGTTTTGAGAAAAACGTTGATTTTGATTTGGGTTTTTAATGAATAATGGTTATTTGATGGATTTAAGGTTAGAAATGAGTTGAGTGTAGTATATGTAGTTGATTGGGAGTGATCTGGAGTGTTTTGGACGGATTTAAACCAGAAGATTTGAGAAATTTCTGGGTTTCGGACGATTTTCTGGGTTCGCACATCGCGACGTGTGATGAACACGCCTCGGCGAGCCAACCCAGCGTGCACGTCGCGACGATAAGGAAATAATTTAATTGGTGCGCCGCGACGAGCGAGATAAGTCCGCACGTCGCGACGAGCAGCAGCGCACGTCGCGACGAGCGGAGGATTTTACGCCGCGACGAGAGGTATGGATTCGTCGCGGTGAGGACATGTGAACCCGAAGAGAAATGGTTTATTTTTATAGGAAATTTTGAGGATTAATTTTCTTATGAGTTTGGTTATTGGATCAATTGATTTTTGAGACTAAGAATTGCATATGGGAGAATGAAATTAAGTGATTTTAAGGTGATTGTTACAAGTAATGAGTTTGAGGTTTAATTTCAATTGAATTGGTTCCTTGATGATTAATTGGATTTTAGAGACTGATTAATTGGATTTTAGAGGCTAAGATTTTGTGAATTGATAAGATGAGAATTTGGAATTTAATCGATGATTATCTAATCTAGTGGCGATGAGCAGTGAATGTGATTTCAATTGAAATGTGACTTTAGAGTATGAAAATTTGTAAATTGAATTATGATATTTGGAATTATTATGAATTAGAGTGAAAGAGGATTGAGTTGGAATATTTAGGGAATGTCATAACATGTACAATACTCAGTGTATTTGCTACATTTGCATTTTTTAATATTGGAAATTGTGCAATGAGTGATATTCGATTATTACGATTGTTTTAGAGGCACCGATGGAGCAATTCCACAGGCGGTGCTAAGACTTCAGTGCTGTAGCTTCGGAAGTGCGGTGAGTAACCTAGTTGGTTTCTCAACCTATATATGTTACATTTGTGTACATATGCCATGTGGAGATCTGGATGGATATGTGTGATCGTTTTGATTGATTTGAACCATGGGTGTTGAAATATTGGATGAGATATGGAAGTGCAAAATGTGAATAAATGTGCATAAATGCAATAGTGAATCGAATTGTAAAAGTGTTAGAGTAATAATTGAAATGTGTATATGATCGAAATACGGACTAAAGGTCCAAGAAATGTGAAATATTGAAAAGTGGATAGTGAACATATGCATTCATGCATAGTTAAATGATCGATTTAATGATAGTTGTGGACCGACACGCCATTGAATATTTGAGGATGCAGCGATAAAACCCAAGAACACACGCCGCATGAAACTCACAAACACCTACGGGTGGGGTGTGGGGTCTATTGTGAAAGGGATTAGTGCATACCCAGAGGGCTCTCCTATCCCTAAAGTGAGTGGGCGATAGTGCATACCCAGAGGGCTCTCTACTTGCCAAAATATGATTTCATTCTTGAACCGAAGCTTGAGCTCGAGGGAGTTAGTGCATACCAGAGGACTCTCCTACTCCTAGACAAAATTGAATCTTGATCACCGATATGCGCTCGGTCACAACAACAAAATGAGAATGAAAAGTGTCACACGTGCATCATAAATATGTGAATGATTAAATGTGATATTTGCGAAAGGCGTCGCCTTATAATGTGAAATTGGTAATGCATGAATTATTTGAAATGTGATATTATGCGATGCAATGTGAATTGACTATATATGCATGAGTTGGGTAAACCATCGATGATGGTTTCTCACTGAGTTCGCAAACTCACCCAACATTGCAATTATTTTTCAGGAACTGAAGAGTACCCTGTTAGATCAATGGGAGTATGATCGTTGCTAGCAAGGCGATATCGGGTCGGGATCGATGTCGTCACATCTGCATTAGTATAATGTTTTGTTGATGGGCCTAGCAATAAATGAAAAAAAAGTGTATTGTGTTTGTGATTCTTTGAAATGTGTTTAGAAATCGCATTGGAACCCAATTAGGTCATGCCTTTACGCTTTATGTCTTGAATAAGCACCATTGAGTGCTAATTAGTGATTTGAGTGTTTGGTAATTGAAAATATTTTTATGATAAGTCGAGCCCAAAGTGTTTATTGATTTCGCGCGTTTAAGCTGTTTTGAAAAGAAAAGTGCAATAATGAGTTTTAAAAGGTAATGTCTGCTTTAGCATGCCGCCCTCGCGGGTCACGGACTCGGATGTCACTGTAGATGTCGGGTTCGGGTCTCGCGGGAGTTGGAGTGCTACTGCACCGCCGACTAACACCTCAAATCTGACCCTCGGTGACCAGAGACTCTAGCACGACCTCCTTTGTATAACAATCTATAATCGCTCTATGGGCAGTGAGCCAGTCTATCCCCAAAATCACATCAATCTCGAAGGGCAACCTAATCAAGTCACTTGCGCAGCTCCATTGATCAATCAAATCGGACACTCCTTGCAGACCTCTCCCAAAACTGTGGTACTACCCAAAGGTGTACTCACCTGCAACCCATACTGAAGCATCTCCCTATACACATGCAATCTTCATGCCACATGCGGTGTAATAAATGAATGCGTGGACCCTGGATCTATCAATGCAAACACCTCAAAGCCAGAGAGCAGAAGCAAACCTGCAACCACATCTGGAAAATCCTGGGCCTCCTGCCGGTTCATAGCATAGACCCTGGCCTGGGACTGCGGCCGACTACCACGACTCTCAGATCCCACAAAAGAATCTTCAGCTCCACTCCGAGTTACGCCTCGCCCCACGAATCCGGTCCACTATCATGGCTCTGCTGCACGATCGTCTTCTCTGGCTCTCCCACTCGAAACAGACTGAGCTCCCAAAATCTCTGGACAGTGTCGGATCTGATGCTCCATCGAGCCACATCTCAAACAAGCTCCAATGAACCTCCAGCACTCCCCACTATGCCTCAACTCACAAAACTCACACAATAGAGGAAGCTGGCCGAAGCCTCTACCACTACCACTGCTACCCGACTGACCAAATCCTCTCGGCCGTAACCAGGCGCTGGGACCTCCCGAAAATCTGAGCACTCAAGGCGTCTGCTAAAGCTCCTACCAGAGCTGCCCTGACTATCATTGGATCTCTTACTCTGAGATCCCTGACTAACCTCAACTCGACTCTGCCTCAAGAGCTGCTCAATCCTGACAGCAGCTGACCTCAGCTCCACAAAGGTACCCATATCAGACCGGGCTAACCTGGTACGAATCTCCAGATTCAGCCCTCCCTCGAATCTCCGGCACCTATCTGCCTCAGAGGAAATCAAAACAGATGCATACGCAGACAACTCATTGAACCTGACCTCATAGTCGGCCACTGCCAAAGACCCCTGTCTCAAATCTAGAAACTCCTGCATCTTCATCTCCATGTAAACCTTGGGCGTATAGTTATCCTGAAAAGCTCTCAGAAAATTCGCCCAAGTCAGAACACAGGGTCTGGTGGAACTACCCAGGACAGTCTTCCACCACTGATACGCTGGACCCTAAAGCAACGAAACAGCATAGTCAAAACGCTCATCGGGGTCGCAGTCCATCTGATCTAGGACCCGCTCGGTCCTCTCCAACCAACCTCGGCCTCGGCGAGTGCAATGCCGCCATAGAAATCCACAGCCCCCTGCTTGCGCAAACGATCATACCTCCGTTCCCGTCTCATGGGAACTATAGGAGTCTGCTCCTCATACACAGGCACAGAAGACTTTCTACTAGCTCCTACTGATCCTTGGTCAGCTGAGTGATCTACCTGATCACCAAAGACGGATGACCTACAATAAAATCACAATTCTGGTCAATTTCTTACTTTTCGTAAGAAATTCAAGCCTAAAATACACTATGCCCAAAAGATGCCAAACCATGTTTTGATACCACCAATGTAGCGCCCCCTTATCGTAGAGTATCCACTGGGACGCCCGTAGGTCATATCGATACATACCCTACGATGAGGGTATACTACGATACGATACGAACACTTCTAATATAACCTCATGGCATCAATAATAATAAAGTAGTATGATCATATTCACTAAATTTTAAAACCAAAAGGTAACCTTCATTTCAATTCATAAAACCCTAAGTACAACATCCGGTCATTTTTACAACTTAACAAGTCCAAAATAGACAGTAATAACTCTTATCTAGGTCATCCTCAAAATATCCCAAAGGATCCCCAGCTGACTGACCTGTGGGCCATGCTCCTCTCACCGACACACACACAGCAGGAAAAGTCTCAAAACCTGGAGCTAGGAGTCACACTACCGTTGTCCTGAAAAATAGTCGCAATTTGAGTGAGTTTGCGAAACTCAATGAGTAACCATCATCGATGGTTCACTCAATTTATGCATTACGCAGAATTGAGTACAAAGCAACAGATATCATATTTAGAATCATAAATTCAGAAGTTCATAAAACCATAATCACACATTTGCATTTAATCCTATTTCAAACTCACAACACAATCACAGACTCACAGCACAATCGTAGACTGAATGCATAATGATTTCCATTTCATTTTAGCGTTGTGACTGGGCATCAGAATTATCCCATTTCTGGGCACATTACACATCACTCAGAAATCGCGTTTTCGAGGGTAGGAGAGCCCTCTGGGTATGCACTACTGCCCACGCGCACTAGGGATAGGAGAGCCCTCCGGGTATGCACTAATCCCTTTTCACTTATCACAATAGACGAGCTTATAGTTCCAATCAGATCAGAATGTGCTCCAGTCACAACTGTCAGTTACTGATTTCTATTCATACCTAGCATGCGATCACAATTTTCAAAAACATATTTCATACGAATCATTTACTCAGAATCACAGATAGTTACACACAAAGCATATAACACATCAGAGATTGAGAAACCAACTAGGTTACTCACCTCTAAACTTCGAGCTCTTGCGGAAGTCTCAATTGCGTCAGAGGAACGACGCTCCACTTGAGCTTCTATCAAAATCAGAACATTCGAATATTACTAAATTGACCAATTTCCATAATCAAATATGCAAATATATCAAATAATGTACGTACTATGCACGTTAAGACATTTTCGACACAGATCCAAATTTCCCGATCTCATATTCTAAATCCTGAGTTCTGTTAGCGATCTAGAAGGGGGGGTTGAATAGATCTTAAAACTCTTTGATAATTTCTACAAGAAAATCATAAGTTAAAACACACAAAAACAATTTTGATAAACTTAATTGAAAAGTGTAAGGAAGAAGATCAAACCTTGTTTTTATAGAGGTTCGGTCTAAGACCTCGTCCTCTACCTAAGCTCCCACTTAGGATTTTGCCAATCACTTTATTGCACACTTTGTAGTTGAGTGTGAACTTTTACAATCCCGCTTGATTTCGGCTCAAGCTACCTTTACACTCGATTTGTCTTCCGCACAAATCCTACCGACACCGCTTGATTTTCTACTCAAGCAACCTTTACACTCGATTTGTCTTCTGAGACAAATCCTACCTCACGTGACCTTTTCACTCGTCACTTAAATTGTAATAAAACAATACAAAGAATGAAGAACAAATGCTCAAAACAATTTGTAACAATATAAGAGCAATAATGAGCAATTTGAAGCAATATGAGAGTATCTGAGCTTATGGCACTTCTATATTCTTCATCAATCATCCACCCTTTATATAAGAAGAAATATAGTGTTGGGAACTCATATAGCCGTTGCTTGATTGTTATAGCCATTACTTAATTCTCTCCTTCCATTTTTGGCTAATTGGACCGTTGGAGTTGATCTGCTACATACATAAGTCGACTTGTCAATTCATAAGTCGACTTGTTTCAACCATTTACTAAAAATTCATCTCCGCTCTCCAATAAGTCGACTTGTTATATATAAGTCGACTTGTTTATCTCGATAAGTCGACTTGTTTCCTATAAGTCGACTTGTTTACCTCGATAAGTCGACTTGTTTCCTATAAATCGACTTGTTTAGCCATCTATGATAACATCCCACCAAATTCTCTACAAACCTCATGTTTTATGTCATTTTCACTTGAGGACAACTCCCATCTGATTCTTCAATGATTTGTCACTAACTCATCTTGATTTGCACAATTCTTTTGTTGAATATCAATCCAAAATACCTTAAACAATTCTATACATTTTATTATTATCAAAACATAAGTGGAATTAATTTGTCAACCACCATTGGTCCAACAATCTCCCCTTTTGATAATGACAAAATACTTAGAAATTGTTTAAGAAATGAAAACAAAGAAACATTGATCAAGGTTTTATACCTTGTCATTTTGGTTAGAAGTCTCCCCTCAATCATATAAATCATAACCTTGAAAATCAATTAAAATTTTAACAAACTCCCTCTTAATCAAGTAACAAAAGGAAATCCAATTTCTCATTTTCTCCCCTTTTGTCATAATCAAAATAACTAATACAAATCAACAATCGATGAAATATCGCAATCACATTAAATAGAAACAAGTCATCAAACACAAATAGTCTCGAATCAAACACACTCCCCCTCAATCAAATGACGGTGACTAAAAGATACCAATTATCAATTTTCAATATTACTCCCCCTTTTTGTCATAATTAAAAACCAATATGAAAAATGAAAAAATAGCCACAAAACAGCAAACACAAATAAAGGCAATAGTCATAACATAACAGTCACAAGAAGTACCACACACTTGAAATAGCATAAGAATCCGTGTAGACATAATTCGACTTGTTTGCAGATTTGTCACCAATTAGTCAACAATTGGTTGATTTTCATTCCTTGCTTGTACCTACAACTGAAGCATCATTTCTTCTCATTGGTACCCAAGCCATCTTGGGTCCATTTTGGTTAGTCAGGTAAATCACATTAGAAGGTATATTCCCTTTTTCTACCTAAATTTTCTTGACCCTAATACATCTCCTAGTGCTTTTGCAAACAAGTTGTATGTGACCATCTTTCAAACATCTAGCACATTTAGCAACTTGTCCATCTTTAGTGAATTTAGAAATCAATGAACAATCTCTATTAAAAGGATCATATCCCAAACCATGTTTAGAAATAGTATATCTTTGTAAAGACAACAACTCTTCAAATTTTGCATTTTCACCACCAAATTTTCCAACCACATAAGAAAACTCCTTTCTAAGTCTTTCAAGCTCACAAATAAGATTTTCCTTTTCAATAAGACATGCAGAATGATCTTCCTTAGGACAATCTAAATCATCAATCGTCTCATGTAAAGCATTATTTTCAGCAACCAATTCACGTATTTTCTTTCTTAATTTTTTGTTAATCTCAATGGCTTCTTCAAAATCAGTTTGCAAAGCATCAAAAGAATCTCTAAGATCTTGATAGGTTAAAGTTACCTCATCTTCATCATCGCTAGTCAAGGAGTTACTTGCCATGAGAGCTAGGTTGTTCTCATCGTTGCTTTGGTAAGCTTCCTCGTCATCACTCCAAGTTGCTACTAGACTTGTTTTCTTCTTTCCTTTGTCATACCGTCATTTTTCTGAATAGACGAAGAGCTTTTGCATTCTCTAGCGATGTGACCTCTTTTCCGCACTTCCAAAGATTCTTCATGTTCCTTTTTCCTCATAGCCTTTATTTCTCTTTTCCGTGGTGTACCTTTTCCTTTCCTCAATTTCTCCACCATGTAATTCTTTTCTTCTATTTTTGAGAAGTCCTTTGAACTTTCTCAGATTTCGAGCATACATCGCTACTTCATCATCATCTTCTTCTTCATCTATTTCTTCATCACTCTCATAAAAAGAAGAGACATTAGCTTTTAAAGTAATCGACTTTTGTGGCTTACCTCTTCCCCCTCTCGATTTGAGAATAATCTCATAGTTGATGAGTGATCCCACCAAAGCGTTGAATTCCAGATGGTTGAGATCCTTTGACTCCATAATTGCGGTGACTTGAGAATCCCATTCCTTGGCGGTGAGCGAAGAATCTTCTTCACCTTCTCGCTATCCGTCATATGCTTCCCAAGGTTGCCTAATTCATTTATGATTTCTGCAAAACGGTCAAGCATTGTAGAAATTGACTCACCTTCCTTCATGATGAACATCTCGTAGTCGTGGAGAAGCATGTTGATCTTTGTCTCCCGTACTTGATTTGTCCCTTCATGAGTTACTCGAAGTCTCTCCACATTTCCTTGGCAGTGGTGCAAGAATTTACCGGTTTCTTTCCTCAACCGTTAATGCACAATATATCACTTCATAGCTTTGGCGTTGATGTACGCTTGCCTCCAATCGTTATCATCATACTCCAGCTCGTTTTAACTCACCATTTTCTTTTAACGGTGGTTGAGGACCAAGATAATTATCTTCAATATTCTACTCCTCGCTAATGATGTGGTACTTATAGGATTTTTCCAAGAAGAATAGTTAGTACCATTAAATAAAGGAGGCGATAATTTGTGTTACCTTCTTCCGCTAGTTTATTGTGTGCCATCCCCGGATACTTCTTCTCTGATACCAATTGTTAGCGATCTAGAAGGGGTTGAATAGATCTTAAAACTCTTTGATAATTTCTACAAGAAAATCGAAGTTAAAACACAAAAACAATTTTGATAAACTTAATTGAAAAGTGTAAGGAAGAAGATCAAACCTTGTTTTTATAGAGGTTCGATGCTAAGACCTACGTCCTCTACCTAAGCTCCCACTTAGGATTTTGCCAATCACTTTATTGCACACTTTGTAGTTGAGTGTGAACTTTTTACAATCCCGCTTGATTTCGGCTCAAGCTACCTTTACACTCGATTTGTCTTCCGCACAAATCCTACCGACACCGCTGATTTTCGCTCAAGCAACCTTTACACTCGATTTGTCTTACGGCACAAATCCTACCTCACGTGACCTTTTCACTCGTCACTTAAATTGTAATAAAACAATACAAAGAATGAAGAACAAATGCTCAAAACAATTTGTAACAATATAAGAGCAATAATGAGCAATTTGAAGCAATATGAGAGTATCGAGCTTATGGCACTTCTCATATTCTTCATCAATCATCCACCCTTTATATAAGAAGAAATATAGCTGTTGGGAACTCATATAGCCGTTGCTTGATTGTTATAGCCGTTGCTTAATTCTCTCCTTCCATTTTGGCTAATTGGACCGTTGGAGTTGATCGCTACATACATAAGTCGACTTGTCGAATTCATAAGTCGACTTGTTTTAACCATTTACTGAAAAATTCATCTTCGCTCTCCAATAAGTCGACTTGTTATATATAAGTCGACTTGTTTATCTCGATAAGTCGACTTGTTTCCTATAAATCGACTTGTTTACCTCGATAAGTCGACTTGTTTCCTATAAATCGACTTGTTTAGCCATCTATGATAACATCCCACCAAATTCTCTACAAACCTCATGTTTTATGTCATTTTCACTTAGAGGACAACTCCCATCTGATTCTTCAATGATTTGTCACTAACTTATCTTGATTTGCACAATTCTTTTGTTGAATATCAATCCAAAATACCTGAAACAATTTCTTAAACAATTCTATACATTTTATTATTATCAAAACATAAGTGGAATTAATTTGGCAACCACCATTGGTCCAACAAGTTCAAAATCTCTAAATTGAAATCCATTCGTATCTAATTGCATCATCAAATTCCTAATCCCCATTTATTAGAAATCTCCAATTACAAATTCGGAAAACAATCTCCCTCGCCGCGGCAAGCCCCTTTACTTCACGCCTTCGCCGCGGCGTCCGCTCGCCTTGCCACGGCGAACAATCCCTTCTTCGCCATGGCGTACGCATTGCGCACGTCGCGACGTGGACCGAAATTCCTCGCCGCGGCGCGCTCCCGCGCTCGTCGCGGCGTACCTGCGTCTCCTCGCTCGCCGCGGCGTGTTCTTCGTGCACCGCGGCGTGCGATCGCAGATTCGCCCAGAATTTCCCAGAATTTCTGATACAAATCCATCCTAAACCCTTTTAAACACTTCAAAACATTATTCTACACTTAGCATTACTCATCCCTAACCTTAAACCCACCAAATAACCATTATTCAACAAATACCCAAATCAAAATCACATTTTTACCCTAAAACCTATATCATCCGAAACTTTCTAACTCTTACACAATTAATAACTTAATTTCATGCTTCAATCAAAAGATTAAACACATAAATAAGTTACAACTTACTTGATTAAGCTTTAAACTTTTCCAAGTCACCAAGAAAATCCAAATCTCAAGCTATACGAAACCCACGGTAACTCCCAAACCAAAACTCATCTTCATCCTCTCTAATGCCACACTAAATGATAGATTCAAGGATGAAGGAGGAAGAACTAGCAAGAAGAGAACACTCGAGAGAGGAAATCACGATGGAGGAAGAAGAAATCTTCAAGCTTTTCTCTCAAAACAAGCAAATATCGTGGATCATAGATTTCAAAGGCATAGGTTTAAATACTAAGACTTGATAAGGCTTGTTTGGCAATTTATTGCCACAAGTCCAATTCGAACAACCTCTATCCAATTTCAAATTCTAATTTCTCCCGTATCCAATGGTTCATACCCTAATTCCTCAAATCATAATCAAAATTACCTCATATAAATTGTCAATCAAATTCGGAACCAGACTTACAATTAATCAGTCACTAAACCATTTTTCCCGGTTCTCCGGTCCGGACTCGATACTCTAAAAATTCCAGAAAAATTCCTATAAATCTTCAAAATTAGAAAACATCTATTCACATACTCAAATTTCAAATTCTCAATTCCTAAATTCAATTTGACTCTCAATTCATAAATCAAAGCTTTAAAATATCAAATTCACTAATCAAAACACAATTTACCTTAAATCACAAATTCTCCCTTTCACAAATCAAAGCACACTTAACCTTAATCATAAAGTCTCCAATATCACAAGCAAGTCGGAAATCCGTCATACATGCATGTACATACATATGCTTATGCAATGCTAAACATTTATCAATGATGTAGAGGCTACGAATGCAAAATGCGCATACAGAATACGTATGAGGTGAACTGTACCCATCCCATCGGTGACGGGATGTTACATCAGTAATCAGTTAAATCAAAAGTTCCAAGTTATATGGCTCCAACACGAAGTCAATGGCAAGAGGAAATAAGATAATATAACTTGAAGATGAGTAAGGCAGAATGATACATGAGTAGTATGCATTGAAAGAGGTAGCCATATTTTATGTAGATAAATGGAGTCTCTTCACCCACCTCTTGCCTTCCTATTAATATTATCACTAGCATGGCTAGGTTTATAAACTAGAATCATCATTCTACCTTAGTCAAAGAGGTCACAAGTGAGGAGATCGAATTAGTATTGTTCTCCTTCCACCCTGATACGTAACTAGGTCCTGATGGTTTCAATGCTGATTTTTTCAAGGAAAATGGATTCTCTTACAAACTCAAGTCGTTAGAGCAGAGCAAGAATTCTTCAAGAGTGGCAGGTTACGTACAAAAGTGAATAAGACTTATCTGGTCTTAATTCCCAAAATCCTAAGAGGCTAAATGTTTATTGACCACTATCTTGCTACAATGTGGTGTATAAGATCATCTCCAAAATCCTTGCTATTAGATTGAAGGAAACTTTACTCAAGTCAAGATATGTATGTCCTTTGTAGAAGTATGGGTGATAATATAATGTTAGCACAAGAATTATTCAAAGACTACAACACTAAATAACAAGTAAGAAGATGTACTCTCAAAATAGACTTCACTAATGCATATGACATTATGGAATGGAGCTTCATTATTGATTCACTTCTCACACTTGGATATCCTAACAAGTTCGTCAATTGGATCCTTGCTTGTATTTCTACTATGTCTTATTCCATCCTATTGAATAGGGAACCTCAGCTAGAGGAATTGGACAGGGAGATCTACTATCTCCTTATCTCTTTGTAATTGCTATGGAAGTGCTTCAAAAAATGACTCAGTTATGTAATGCGGAAAGTAGAAACTTCAAATATCGTCATCAATATAAAGAAAAACATATCACTAAACTCTCTTTTACAGATGATTTGCTCATGTTATATGCTAATGATACAACTTCAATTGGAGTACTCTTAACTTCCTTATAGAGATTCCAAGAAGTATCTGGGATAACATTCAATCCAAAAAAGAGCTTAACGTACTTATCTACACAGAGCAGTGAAGCCTTATCTAATGTGCTCATGAGGGTAAGTCTAGCCATTCATCAATTACCTCTAAACTATTTAGGTGTCCTCATCTCTACTACGAAGCTGAAAGAAGTTGAATGAAAACTGCTCATTGATAAGGTTTGTAGAAAAATTTATAATTCGAGCAACAAATATTTCTCTTATGATGGTATATTGCAACTTGCCATTTCCATTCTTAATAATCTGCATATTTATTGGTTGTCATATTTAACAATCCCCAAAGGTGTTTTAAAGAAGATAGACAGGAGTATAAGAGATTCATATGGCATGGACATAATTCCAATATGAAGAAACTTTCTAAGGTTAATGGGGTTACTATTTGTCTTCCAAAAGAAAATGGTGGCTTGGGGATGAATTCAGCTTTTAAAATGAACAAGCTTTTGTTAGCAAAATGGCTATGGAGACTTTGTTGTGATAAGGAAAGTCTTTGGGTCAAATGGGTTCATGTGTTCCATGTCAAACATCACAACATATGGTCAATTTCTCCAAAAACTTCTTAGTCTTACACTTTTCAACAAATGTTACTCACTAGGTCATTTATGCATCCTTATATCAAGCACTATGTCAGAGATGGGCAAAACACCAACTTCTAGTTTTACAACTGGCATCTACTGGGACCTCTATATAACACTCCTTTTTTTCCTATTTTGAAAGGCTCAATTCCAGAAGATACCAAGGTGCAGATACTCATTCAAAATAACATCTAGGTGTGGCCATTCTATATAAGCATATGAACTATGCCAATTGCAAAGCAGATGCCAATTTATATACTAGATCTGGAGCAGGCAGATGAAGTTAGATGGGAGTTACACTCATCACATGAATTTATAACACAATCGTGTAAACAACTACTATTTAGTCCACTCACCAGATTTCCTTTTCATAAGTTAATATAGGGATCTAAAATTGCACAAGCTCACTCGTTTATACCCTGATTAGCAAATGAGAAGAAACTGGGAAATAGAGATATGATAAATTTTTTGACTCCAAACAGATCTTGCCCCTTATGCAGTGGGGAAGCTGAGTCTTTAAATCATCTCTTCTTTGGCTACTCGTGCACAAGATTGATATGGGGTAAGTTTCTCTGCATTTTTAATCTACTTGATAGAAATATTTCTTGGCAAGATTGATTGTAGTAGGCTAATGATTTACACTAGAATAGTAAAATGGATCATAGAACATTCAAGATTGGCTTTGCCATGTTAGTAAATTTTATTTAGAGAATGAGAAACACCAAGGTCTTTGGGACAACAGAAGAATGCAGGAAATTTAGCTGGAATGAGTTTTATCTCGAGCCACAGATGACTATCCTATCAACACCCTCTTTGCAAGATATTTATGATCAACTCAGGCAAACAGTTGAGTATTTAGTAAGAGCTAGTACTTAGTTAAGAAAATTGTGTAGTTAGTTATATATTTTGTATAGACTCTAACTATAAGAGTTGTATATCCTCCTATATACTTTCCATCTTTTTTTTGATTGAATATATTCTTTACTTAACTTTTCCCAAAAGAATATATTCCGTGCTTTATTTTATAGTTAATGTTGTAGATAAGGAGTGTCAAATAATCAAGTCATATTCCAAGCTATCATATCGTGGATTACTACAAATTTAAAGTAAAATATGAAAACTATTTTAAAATCATTTAGTTAATTAATGAATTAAAAATGAGAAAACAAATGTTTTTAAAAAATAAGACAAAGATGACTCGATGGGCGATTTTGCTATAGTAGTTTAATATACCCAACTATTAAAGCTTTCCAAGAAATATTATTTCTCTTAGGAATTTTGTTGAACAACTTCTTCTCTTGAAGGTAGATTGTTATGAAAATATTCACTATAATCAAATTCCAAGAGATGGTGATTTTATAAAGAAATTAATAAAAATCTTTTAATCTCTATTAATAAGGCTAATATAAGTATGATATTTAAGAACTGACAAAATATTCATATTCTCAGTGAATCACTAATTTTTCCTATCAATGAATAAGAAATGGGGCCACCTTTGTTAGTGGATTCTAAAGACAACTACCAATTTTAAAGAAGATTTAGTAAGGCCTAAAGTATAAAGGCTTTTAATACTTTAAAAACATGCTACTTAATTGATGTGAGTAACATTAAGCATGCAAATGATCTATTGCATATGCCTAATGGAACAATTACAAGAGCTAGAATTAATAAGCTTAAAGAGCCTTTCAATTGGTTGATTCAATATGTATATGCAGATCAAGTTTCAAAGAGCATGTCAAAAACTACTTTAAAAGCTTATTTGACCAAAAGAAAGACCAAGTATTGGTTAACGTGATCTAAGGTAAGATTAGAGAAGAAGTTGAAGCAGAGGATTCATCTTGGCATAATGGAGTCTCACGAAGTCCCTCTATGAACATGAGAAGATAAAGAGCAAGTTAAACATTACCTTATAAACATATACACGCCAAGTCATGTTAATGTCACAATTAGTTCTTGAAGAGATAGCTAACATATGAGTAGGTCATATCCCATGTCATTTGGATTAAAATTTTAGTATTAAATATCATTTGGAATATAATTATGTCCTAGGCCTATCTTCACCATAAAATCCTAATTCTATATTATTTAAAGAGCATTTAGAAACATACTAAAATTATTGGATTTTTAATAAAATCCTTAATCTTGGTTGAATTTCATAACTAACAAAATAATTCTATCATTGTCGTGTTCAAAATATTATGTAAACTTGGTTCTTAATTTTTTGACAATCAAGGGTTATATCTTATAGTTTGGTTTAGTTTTCTTGGTAAGATCTCAATCTTGTTCAAGTTTCTTAAGATTTAATATTGGGTGGAAGTATATTTATTAATATTAAAGCTTAGCTCTAAATTAGGTTTAGTTGTCCTCTCAATTCATTTCATTTAATTTGTATTCTATTTTTCATCTACATTTTCCTCATAACTCCTAATTTTCCTTTTGAAACTTCTTATTGTTTCTAAAGTTTTAACGAAAATTAGATTTTATCATCTTTTATTTTGAGTTTTTCTGTCTCTTCTTCTTGTGTTAGCATTCTTCTTTATTTAATTTATTGTTTAATGTCTTTTATATCAAATTGTTCCAAACTAAAAAATTTTACTATTATTTGATCAAAATTTTACTATTATGACATAAAATTCAATTTTGGTTCACACATCTGCATTAGTGCAACTTAGTGATCCTTAAAATTGTTCTTTATTGCAATATTGTTTAATTAGTTTAATTCCTATTAAAAAAGAAAGGAAGTGCATATATAATTTAGTAAAGAAATTGATCCAAATATATTTTTCAATTGTATAATCAATTATAGCTATTCTTATGGATGAATTTAAACAAAATCAAAGTTATTTGAACCAATTAAATCATCGTTACTCTTTCCCTGTTTCATTTAATTCTCATGCTTCTTGCATAACTTGCAAATTGTTTCTTCCCTTAACCATTGGTTTTCAATTTTTTTTCTAAATTTTACAAGGTCGTAATCTTTGAATGATTTTATTTAGTTATTTAAATAACTTGAGAAGGAAGAAAATAACGATAAATTAGCACCAAGAAAATCCAATAAAAGATTGAACATGAATAGTTTGATACCTTTTCAGAGTGTACTTATAAGTGAGTCATTTTACTAACTTCTCAAAACTTTTTAATAATTCTTTTAAAGATGGTTCAGTACGAAAGGAAGAAAAAGAAAATGTTCTTTATACAAGCTATGAAACGATAACTTGGGATGATGAATATGATGTATAATGATATGAAAGATATGTTGGAGAAACAATCCCATTAAATTATTGAATTATAAAGGAAAAAACAATATTGATTCCCTAATAAGGGGGGCATACTAAATGAAATCTAACACCCTAATAGAAGTTAATGATGAGAATGATGAGATTTAAGTGTTGATAAAGTTAACCTAGCATCTGAGATTGAAGGGAATATATTTTGGCTTAATAGATGAGTTAGATATAAATGGGAGCTTAAAAGATAGACTAAAGGTCAATATGGAGTGGTTATAAATCTTTGTAGTATAAAAATTAAATATTTTCATTTAAAGGTAGAAATAATATATAAGCTTATTCAATGTGAGAAGAATATATAGTTGATTTTATTGCCATAACTATTCGAGGAGAAGAAAGTAATGCTAGTCATTATAGAATTTACTAATTATTTTATTTTTGGTAGAATCAATTGGTGACCAATAAGAGAAGGAATCATAAGAGAGACTTATAATGAATTGAAAGCTCTTATAAGAAGGAAATTTATTAATCATTATTATGAGATATTTGTGTAATAAATTACGAAATCTTTTTCAAAGTACAAAAGTATTGATAATTAGCATAAAGAGATTAAAGTAGCCATCATTCAAGCTAATGTAAAGGAGGATAGAGAAGTAACTATGGCAAGAATTTTGAATGATTTGAGTAGAGATATAGTTAATATGGTAAAGTTATAACAATATATTGAGTTATAAGAGATCACATATAAGACTATGAAGGCGGAGAGATAATTGATATAAATAAGACACAGAGGAGTATTAAAGTACCCAACTGATCTTAGTAATGCTCAGTGCCTTAATTGAAAAAGAGAAGATAAAGTTTCTTTTAAGAAAAAAGTTGAGCCATCAAAACTACAAAGGATGTTTACAATAAAGTTAAAAGGTAAAATTAGTTCTCAATTCCCTCTTTTTTAAAAAGTAGATGAATTGATTAATAAGATAAGAGTACAGGCATTAATTTTTCAAAAATAAAAGCGATAGCTAAAAGAAAAAGTTTATAAAACCTAACCCAGTAATTAAGACTTTATATCCTCATCTATATCTTGAAAAATAAAGGAATTAGCTATTTTGAACATGACAAGGTTGTGCTTTAGTAGATATTAACTAGTTCCTCTTTGGTTTACTTTTGAAGATCCATTTGTTATTGGGAAATGGAAAAACTTTAGCAATGTGATCTTAGATGCTAATGTTTGAGCCTTTGTCTCTTTGTACATTATTTTTTAAGCATAAAACACAAGTCATCTAATTGTTACATTAATAATATACTTTATAAGTGATCTCTAATCTATAAAATCAGTTCAACAATACTCCTTCTTCTTAACACCTCAAAAAGTTTTACATATAGATTTTTAATCCTCTTGCAATGTAGATATTAAAAATTTTGTTATTTAAACATATGAATTGTATCTTAATGCCCAAATAAGAGAGTTATGACCATAAGGGATGATGGAGAGGTGGAGAATGAGATTGATTTTGATCAAAAAGAATCAATTCAACCATATGATGATTTTAGTGATGATGGTGTTTAACATGTTATTAAAGGTTAAATGATTGTTACTAGGAGAGTATTAAGTATTCAAATTAAGGATGATGAACTAGAGCAACAAAAGGATAGAATATTCCATACTAGGTGCCATATTAATAACAATGTATTTAGTATGATCACTGATAGAGGAAGCTGCATTAATGTATTTTGCAATATGCTCACAGAAATGTTAAGGATTCCTATTGTGAAACATTTAAAGTCATACATGCTTTTTGTAGCTTAATGAATGTGGGGATCCCAGAGTGAATAATCAGGTTTTGATTTCTATTTCTATTAAGAGATATAAAGGTGAGGTACTATATGAAAAAAATACTTTTATATTTTTTTTAAAATAGAAAATTGAATTAATGAAAGAAGAGTAAAATTACAAAGTCATAAGACAAAGCAGTACCCTTAGCATACAAGACAATAGAAGAAACTACTACATCATAGAAATAGATGGAAAATTAGAGATTCGTTAGTACTCCCATAACGTCTGCATGTTGCTTCCATTCAAAATTCCTCTTTTCAAATATCTAGCATGACATACCAATGGCAACTTTCTATTACGACTGCCAAAGGCCCACAATCTAGAAGATCAACCTTCAACAATCTTTTATATATGTAAAGCAGAGTAAACATTAGATCTGCATCTTAAATGGAGTTTCTTTGATAAAACAATCTCATGAATTTCAGACATTATTAAAGAGATCAAACTTTCTTTTGTAGAAGATTTTTACTGGAATCGTCGAAAATTCCATTCTCTCCAAAGCAAGTATAGACAAACACCTAAGACAATAATGTTAATTGGTCTTTTGAAAGCTGAATATGAAGAGAGAAAATTAGTAATATCAACAATATCTGACCCTGGATCTGTTCAAGAACATAAGGCAGAGATGTATTGCCATATTGATTTGTTAAAGGGGCATTCGAAGAAAAGGTGAATACAAGATTCAATCTGCAGAGAACACATGGGACAATATTTATCCATTTGCCAATATAGAATTTGGTCAGCTGTGGAAAGCTTATTCTAAATGGCTAACCATAAGATGAAAGAAATCCTTGGCATTAAATGTCTACTCCATGCCATAGCTGCCTAAGGAATAGCAGTTTTATGTCTACGAAAGTTGTCATAGATGAGTCTATTAGTCAATTTGTTTATAGAAATACCTTTCTAGAAGAAGGTGTCAGATTCTTGAGGTGTTGGGGGATAGTTGGGCTAAAGGTAGCATAGACTTCTAGGAAAACTCCATGAGTTTCTATCAAGGAAAGCTATCATCCGTGTTTTTAATAGGAACAATGGGGAAGCTCTAGAAGGATTCACCTATTAAATTAAGGGGCCCCTACTAGACCAATTGTCATACCATAGAGAAACCAAACATCCATATTTAATAATACATGAAGTCTCCTGTTGAATATCATCCCTTAACTTCAATAGTTGATTGAGAAAAAAAGAATGTGTAGTTTTCGATTGAATCACCCATATGTTGTTTCCTTTAAGGAAGTAAACATGTAACCACTTTATCCACAGATTTTTCTTGTCTTCCAATATCCACCAAAATATTTTAAGAATCAAAGAACGATTAGAAGTTTAATGGATAAAATATTCAAACCTCCTGCGTCCTTTGAAAAGTAAATATCGGCCCATTTCACCTTTGCTGTGCCAGGGTTGCCAATCTAATGACTCCATAAGAAGGTTCTAAGAATCCTTTCAATCTCTTTGATAATGCTTTAAGATAAGAAAATGTGGGAGCTCCAATACACATGCAAAGAATTAAGAATTGATTTGACAAGCTAAAGTTTACCCGCATAAAAAGTGACTTGTTCACCTAAGATTTAATTGTTTTCTGTATCCTTTCTAATAGAGGCGACAATCAACATAGTTAAGCCTCTTTGTTGACACTGGGAGATCAAGGTAAAGTAGTAGGGGATTTCGCAACTTCATGCCCATTGCCTCAGTAATGGAGGATTCCAAGGTAGCAACTCCTTTTGACAATAGAAAATGGCTTTTGATCAAGTTTATTTGTAGCCCAAAGACAAGTTTAAAGACACTAAGAGCATGCATAAAAGTTGGTATAGACTCTAAATCAGCCCTGTAAAACAAAAGAATTGGATACATTCTATTGGGAAGGCTACGGTAATATAATAGAAAACTTATATATGATGACTTTAAGAATATGTGTAAATTATAATGGATAACAAGCCAAATACTCTTATACCTTTAACACTCAGATATTTTTATTAGGACCAATTCAAAATGAAAAGAGAATAAAGAAAGAAAAAGAAGTGAGAGCAAAAAAAGAATAGTGAGATTGAGTAGTTCAAAAGAAAAATAGTTATTGATGAGAAAAACAAGAAAAAAAATGAGTTACTAAGTAAAAGGGAGTGATATCATAAGTATTTTTTCTATTAGCTAGCCTATGATTGTACTCTTATTTAAGATGCTAATTTTAATATTGATAGACTTAGCACATCTCTCCCTACCGTTACTTCTTTATTATAGGAAAATCCTGATGTGTTGACTGATAATGTTGATAATGGATTATCACTAATTAAAGGGATTAAGCATCAAATTAATTTTTTATTAGGGTTTGTAATTCCTAATAACCCACTTGAGGAGACAAATAAGCTTCAAGGGCAAATGGAGTAGGTGATGGCTAAAGGAAAGTAAAGAAAAGTAAGAGTTTTTATATAATTCCAGTGCTTCTAGTACCTTAAGAAGGATAGTGCTTAATAGATGTGTGTTGATCATAGAGCTCTCGATAACATAACGATAAAGTATAACAATCTAATTTCTAGGTTAGATAATATGCTTGATGAATTACATGATTGTATATTTTTCTAAAATTGATTTAAAAAGTAGATAAATATAAGGAAGGTGATGAATGGAAAATAGTCTTTAAGATTAAATATGGGCTCTATAAGTGATTAATTACGTCATTTGATCTTACTAATATACCTATAATTTCATGAGAATGATGATTCATGTGTGTGTATATATAGGAATATTTATAACTATATATTTTAATAAAATTATAGTGTACAATAAGAGTTTACAAGATTATATTTATCACTTGGGATGTGTCTTTTATGTGTTAAGAAAGAAATATTCATATGCTAATTGAGATGTGTGTTTCATGTGTTAAGAAACAAAATTCATATGCTAATCTTAAACATGTACTTTTTTGTATGGAGAATATTATGTTTCTTGGTTATATTGTTCATATAAAACATATTGAGGTAGATAAGGAAAGGTTAAAGTCATTAAGGAATGGATAAAATTGTCAAGAAATCCATAAGTTTTAATTAGGGTAGTGAATAAGAGAGCACATTAAATGTTATTAAGGAAAGATTATATTTAGCACCTTTATTTTCATTACCTGAGTTTAACATAACTTTTAAGATTGAATGTGATACGTTAGGAATAGATATTAGAGCTATTATGATGCAAGACAAGAGGTCAATCTCCTACTTTAATGAGAAACCCAATAGGGTATCATTAAACTATCTAACTTGTGACAAAGAGTTTTATGTATTAGTGAGAGCATAAAAGATGTGACAACATTACCTATAAATCAAGAGGTTTTCTATACATACTAACTATGAATAGTTGAAACATCTTTAGAGAAATGTAAATTAACCAAACTTCATGGTAGATGGATGAAATTCATTACATGTCATCAATTATAGATAGCATAAAAAAGAATATGGTTGTTGATGCCTTATTTCGAAGTTAAGCTTTTCTTACTTCTTATAATGCAAAGTTCTTAGGATTTGAATAAGTGAAGGAATTGTATGATGGTGACTATAATTTTGGTAATTTATACTTTTCATGTGGAAAAAGGGTGTTCAATATATTTTATATACATAATGAATCTTTGTTTCATGGGAATAAACTATATATGCCTAATTGTTCTATGTATGAATCACATAGTGGGGGTTTGATGGGTGAATTTAACATTAAAAAAATGTTCGATGTGCTATGTGAGCATTTTTATTAAAAAGATGAAACAGGGTGTAGAGAGTATATAGTTAGTGCATCACTTATAAAAAATGCTAAATTCATAGATTTTGTCACATAGACTCTATATGCCTTTACTTGTACTAAGTGAATCATGATAGATGTTTTAAGAACTTTGTAGCACAATTATCTAGATCAAAGAAGGGTAAGGACTCTATATTCTTTATATTTTTTATTTCTTCTAAGAAAATTATTGATGAAACCAATATTGTTGATTTTTTCTTTAAAGAAGTAATGCGATTATATGAGGTTCTTAATAGTGTAATGAGTGATCATGATACTAAGTTTCTTAGTTACTTTTAAATTTTTTTGGATAAGTTAGGAATGAAATTATTATTTTCCACCATTAATCACTGTTAAACTGAGGTAAAAACTAATGTGGTAAATAAGAATTTAACCACTTTAGTTTGTACTATTGGCCAAAGGAACTTCAAGCATTATAAAGATTGCTCACCATTTGTTGAGTTTGCTCACTCATCTTCTGTTCATACACCTTTTAAGATTTTTCGTGGTTTTAACCCATTAGATTATTTGGATTTTTTTACTTTATTATTTTAATATGTAACTTTCTTTTTCTTTCTTTATGTTGGTCTATCGAAAATAACCTCTCCATCAATTAAGGTAAGGATACACACATATGATTATTTGCATTTATTACCTTTACCTATTAATGAAAGAGTTAGTTTGGATGGATATAAGATAAATAAGATTGTAAAATAACTTCATAAGCGTGTAGCGTATAAAATAGAAAAGAAGAATAGACAATATTTATCTAAGACTAATAAGGATAAAAAGTGTGTTATCATTGAATATGATGGTTGGCTTTTGGTGTATATAAGAAATGACATATTTTTATGATAGAGGCAGTCTAAGTTGAAACCAATAACTAATTGTCAATTTCAAGTCATTGAGACAAATATTGGTAATGTTTACAAATTAGAGCATCCTGTTGAGTGTAATGTTAGTGCTACTTTTGATGTTCTTAATTTTTCTCCTTTCAATATAGAAGATTATTCGAGGTTAAATCCTCCTAAGGAGAGGGCAAATGATGTGAGTGCAACTATCCTAAAAAAGGATCTATTTTATATTCCTAATGGAACAATTAAAAAAGTTACGGTTAAGAAGCTTGAAAAGGATTTGATTGGGATGATTCAAGATGTATATATAGATTAATCTTCAAGAATATTAAAACTACTTTAGGAACCATTGGATTTGAATGAAGATTATGCACTAGTTAACATGATCCAAGTTGAGGTTGCAGAAGATGTGGATTTAAACGATTGTTCTTTATCAAAGCACAACCTTATACATACATGTGTGCTAGCCTTTATCCCTTGTTTAGACATGAGAAGACAAATGGCAAGTTGAACACAACCCTATGCATAGGTATGTGCTATAATATATACCTTCATAATAAGTTTTTAAAGGCATAATTTCATATATAATTAGGTTAAAGCCCATTTTATTTGGCATCAATTCCATTGTATTATATGGTTGGAACATGGTCATGTTTCATACTGTATTTTCTTTAAAACCTTAATTTTATTTTTTAAGGAGAATTTTGAAAATTTTTGTAAGTATTAGTTTTTTATATATAAGGGTTAGAGCTCTTTTATAACTTATTATTAATTGAACTTCAAAACTCATTAAAGAATTATTTATTTATGATGTACAAAATATTATATGACACTAGTTTTTAATTATTTATAGTCAACAACTTAATTCCTTATAAATCTGATTTAACTTTCATGGTAATATCTTAATCTTATTTATGGTTTCCTAAAATTTAGTTCTAAATGGGTTTATATTACTTATGACCAGTACAAATATGATCGATAAATTTTATTTTTGATGGTGTCATTTAGAAAGAAGAATATTTTTGAAGAAATTAAAAATTGCATTAAACTATTTTGTAAGAGAGGTACAAGAGGTCTACATTGGAAAACATAATAGAATAAGGACTTAAGATTCAAAACAACAAGAACTAAGATGTTCTGTTAACTAACACCAGTTTAAAGAGGAACCAAAAGTACAACCAACTGACACTTCAATAGGCAAATAGATATGAATTTGGAGCCTATTTAGTGAGGCACCCTAGACTTGATTAACAGAAATTATAGGTGATCTTGGTTATCGGGATTTAAATGGATCAAATATTTTGGCATAAATGTTATTCTTGTGTGAAGACTATCCATTCTTTATATATGATAGTTTGGTGTTTAGCTTGCCCTTAGAACATCTTTTTTTTTCTTCCTCTCTACAAGTAGATTGCATTTCTATGTGTTATTTTAAATGTAATAGCATCCCTTTTATAGGTGAAATGACTCTCACATGCCCATACAATCATCTTAAACCACTTATAAGGGGAGAGGTTGTGATTCTACAAAGATGAGTTACACCATTCTAGATATATTTTTAGTATCCTCAAGGTTATAGAAGGAGTAGGATTTGGTGGTACAAAATTTTCCTAAAGAAAGCACTACCAAGGAGTTTGCCTTTGAGAGTGAACCAATTGTAAATGCAACTCCAAGATTAGACTAAGGTACCACACTAGCTTAGACTAAGTGACATTAAGGACATGATTGATTAACAACTGCTTACATAAGGTATTGGAGTAGTTGTCATCTTTATTCAATCTTTAAAGAATTATTTCCTCCCTCTCATGATAAATATGAGTATCTAAGATCCTATTGATAAGAGGGCCTCTAGGATTTGTCTTACAATTTACATTTAAGACATAATTGATAATAGCATCCTAGGGGATTAGATTGTGTAACACAATGAGTTCTAAAATATTCCTTAATACGCCAAGCTCAATCCAATTGTCAAACTAAAATTTTGTAGCTAACCTATTTCTATTCTTAAGTTTTATCGCCCTTTTTAATTAAGTATATATCAATAAGGTTTTGAAGCAAAGTCTATAAAGCATTTGTTCTCAAATTAAGGGTCTAAAAGTGAGCTTTATGTATGTGGAGTTCATGTAACCATCTAAGCTATTGTGCCTTTTTGTCCTGAACCAATCTTTATATCCTCTTAATAAACAACTCTTTATTAGTTAGTATTATAGGAAATATACATAAACCATATTCATCTTTTGTCAAGCTGAGATCCTCCTATTTAACCTTGGCTAAAGTAGGTTTATTAAAGTCCTCTGACAATAAGAAATTTCTCATCATCCTCTAACTGGATTTGATAATACTAGTTCGAATTAAAATGTGAGTAGATCAATATATGTGAAGCTTATTAATCACTAAGTTGATAAATTGGACTCGATGAGGTTATGATAAGTTTCTATTTCACCAATTGGAAAATTTCCTTTGAATTTTTTCTAGGAGAAGAAAATAGTCAATGTAAGATGGTTCTTAGTCATGATTAGGATCTATAAAATTTATTGGAGGATTCATGAACTTTAGGGTGATTATATTTGGGAAACAAGTACCTAGATGTTGCAAGGACAAAGATAAAATTAACTTGCTCTTATCCTTATTAATTTTTAGGTTTCAGAGTTATTTGAAAGGATTTATAACCATCAATGAGGAGCACCAAGAGTTAGCATCAAATTTAGAGAAAAAAAGAATATAATCTATAAAGAGTAAACTAGATATTCTCATCTTCTTTCACTTGGTATAGTACTTAAAGGTAAGGTCATTGTTGATGTTTACCTTTAAAAGCTTTATAAAAACTTCCATTCCTAAGACAAAAAGGTAAAGAGAGATGAGATCTTCTTTTTTCAAACCTCTTGTTGTATTTAAGAGCTTTGTAGGTTTACCAATGATCTTAGACATTAAAAGATTCCATCCAACCAATTGAAACCTTAAGAAATCCAAAATTCCTCATTGTGTTGATGATAAACGCTTTAATCTATAGAATCAAAAGCCTTTTTAAGTCAATATTAATAGCATAATTTATAAAAGCTTGTTTTCTTGAATATTTTTTAAAGAGATCTTATGCTAAAAGTATATTATCCCTAATTTGTCTATTTTATAACTATCATTGATGTTAATGAACACATTCTTCAATCTATTTTCAATAAATTTGGAAATGACTTTATAAATAAAATTACAACATGAAATGGGTTTGAATTCTTTTAATGATTTAGGGGAATAAGTTTTAGGGATAAGGTATAAGAATTTTTTTTTTACCTCTTTTAGCATTGTCCCTTATGAGAAGAATTCCATCACTGATTCAGTCACTATATGGCTCACCAGTGGCTAGAATCTTTTATAGAAGAAGCCACTCATGCCATCATTTCTTGAGGCTTTGTTGGCATATGTAGCAAAATGGACTTTCTTAAACTCTCTAAAGGTGATAGATCTAGCCAATAAATCCACATATAAGGCAGGAATTTGATCAATAATAAAGGATCTAATGAGAGGAATGTTTGAGGTGGCATTAAAAGGAGTTTTTAAAGTCGGAGAGAATTATTTTTAAGCTTCATTTTGTAGTTTATGTTGTGTCTCAATTAATAATCTTATTTCATCATTAAGGGAAACAATTCTAACACTCCTTAATGAGATCACTGACTTACGGAAGAAAGATGTATTCTTATTGAGGTATTCCTATCTCCATCCTTTAATGAAGTCACTTTAACTCTTACTTCCATAGAGAATGGTTAAAGATTATATTTTAAGATAGTTTGAAAGAGCCTCCTTTTCCTCTGCAATTAGAGTTTCATCTAGTAAGAGTTATACATAAAAAGTTGAGCTATATTTAAACTAGTTTTAGCTAAATTCACAACACACTTAGTATTTTTTTATTTTTGTTAGCCCCAAAATTTTTTTTTTATTTAATTAAGCATGATTAGGCAAATTAAGTAAATTATGTTAGCATTAATTAAGGTGACATTAATTAATATATGATAGCATTAATAAGTTAGTTGAAGAATTAATGAAGTTAGATATGTTAGTTGGACTTAAATGAGTTAGGTGAGATTTATGTGTTAATTGGGCTTTGGGTCCAAATGAAACAAGTTAGTTAGGTGAATTAAATGAGATGGGCTTAAAGAAAATTTAGAGGCTTAAGTTATTGGGCTTGAGTTTGTTAAGGAGGAAGTTGTAGGATGAAAGAAAGGAAGAAGGAGATAGATGGGCTTAAGTGATGGGCTTAGGAAATAAGAGAGGAGTATAAAGGAGAGAGTTAAGTGATTTTGGTGTAGGCAAAGAGAGGAACGAAATTACAAGGAGGAGAAGAGAGGAGATGTAAGTAAATGAGAGGGAGAAAGGGAGAAAAGAAAGAGCTTTGCTTAGGTTTGTAATTTCCTAGAGATTTTGTGAGATTTGGAAGAAAGTTCAAGGAGAAAGAAGATAGAGGAAGACTAGAGCTTCATTTTGATTCAAGAAATCCTTTGGTTGGAGGAAGATTTAAGGTAAGTCTTTGGTTTAATATTAAGTTTTTAGATGGGTTTTTGGTTAGAAGAGTTAAGAACCAAGTGGGTTTAGTTATCCTCTTGCCAATTTCATGATTTAAGCATTTAGGTTTTCAATTTCTAAATCCTATGTTGATTTGGGAATGTTGTTGGTTTTAATGAAGAGAAGAGGAAGAGAAGAGGAACAAGAATTATAGCAAGCTATTCAAGGAATTATCAAGGATTTAAGGTGGGTTACACCTTTACTTTTATATTTATGAGCATTTAATGTAAATTTAATTATGACATTAATAATGGTTGTTAATGCTTGTGTTAGTTATGGATGAATGATATTTATGATGTTTATTGCTCGTGTTGTTGATATTGACGATTGTGTTGAATGTTAGTATGGTTGTTGAAAACCATAACGGATGATATGAAAGATTGATGTTGTGGTTGTTGGATGATTGTAAATGGATGATATGAAGGATTGATGTTGTGGTTGTTGAATGATTGTAAATATTATGCTATGTGATCATAATGTTAGAAAATGTAAATTCTAGGATGATGGGTGAATTAGCCTAGAGAGCTAAATGAAATGAATATAATGAGAATTATGAATTTTGCATGAATGATGCATGAAAAGAATGATTTTAATGAAAACAATAACTTGGATAAGAACAATCCAATTTTATTGTTATGAAATGAATTATGCTTTGTATGGGTAAGGTAATGTCCCAAGAACCGCCGTGCCCGCGTCGACATGAAAAGCCTTAGCCTTTGCCCGATTGAGGCATAGGATGATCCGATATCGGACTCCTCAAAATTGCCCACATTAGGTCATTTGATGAACTTATGTGGTTGCCATGATTGGACTTACCGAGCCATTGTTGTGTTTGCCATGAATATGCATGAATTGTATAAGATCGTGAATGATGGAATGATTGAAATTGTTATGAATGTATGAATGTTTGAGTTATGCATGTGATGTGATTTCCTTGGAAAATTGATAAATGCATGAATCAAGGATGTGCTTGTTATATAAGCGTAAATGTGTTACCTCACAGACATTAGCTCACCCCACAAATTTCAGAAATGGCGGGAACCCGAGAAGCGAGCATAAGGCATTTTACTCAGCAGTTCTTTTGTTATTTTGGGATTTGAAATCATTTTGTAACATCAATGCTTTAGTTGCATTTAAGGAAATGATGTATTTTGAAGCTTTATGTAATTGGGCTTGAAATGCCCACTAAAGCATTATATGAACATGTTATGATTGAATGATGATGAATGAATGAATGAATTTGAAAGTAAAAGTATTAGATCATGAATGTATTTGAGAATTTATACTTGTGTGTATGGAAATTGAATCATGGTGATGGTTTGGGTATGAATTGAGAATGTCTAGAAAACTAAGAGTGTGTTGCTGCCCTTGAATGTAGAATTTATGTGCAGGTTATGGTCAGATTGAAGATTTTGGGTTAGGAATAAAATAGGGAGGTGCTGTCAAATTTTCTTAAAATTTGACGGACATCGCCCGACATTGACCCTCTTCGGGTTTGATTTAGATAAATGAGTCTTCATGAAGTTTGTAGTAGAGGATTAGAGCTTTCCAAGGGTATATTGTTTGTCTCATTTGGATCTAGGGTTAAGAATTTATGAGGATTAGAACCTGACCAGTTATTGTTCATTTAGCCATAACAACATTACATAGGTATTAATGGAGCAGTGACCTTTGAGTGAATTTTACCTTATTAAATGATGGAGTTAGTTTTAGCATCCTTCATAAGATTTGTAGTTCATCTTCTTACCTTTCCATAGAGGTATAGTATGCACCAATTGGAGCTAGGGATAAAAAGTTATGAGTCTTGAAGATGATGATTCCAAGTGGTCTTGAAAAGAGGTTCGATCGACCGGAAGGTGTTCCAGTCGACTAGGAGGGTTCAATCGACTGGAAAGTGTTCCAGTCGACTACTCGGAGGGCGGAGAATATTTCTCGTAAGTTCGATCGATCGGAAATGTTTCGATCGACTACTGACCAACAAATACCCATCCCATCGACTAGCATCTATTCCAGTCGACTAGGATTATTAGTCAAGTGTTTTGAGCTTGTTAGAGGCCGAATTTGGTTTTGTGGTCTTCATAAGAGTTGTAGATCTAGATGTCTATTTTCTAACCGTCCAAGAACGAAGTCATTCCGACATCTATAGTGAAAGTTATGACATTTGCGCCAAAACATGTTTGATAGAGTCAAAACATGAACACGTTGAGTTTGTCGGGTCATAACTCCTTCGTCCGACCTCCAAATGGGGTGAGGTTTGGACCATTAGATTCCTAAGACATATGTCTTGTTATCAATTAAAATTTGTAACAATTGGAGTTAAAATGAAAATGTTTGAATAAAAGTAAGTGAATGGTTGGTTAAGAATCCTGCAAGTCTATAAGCCTGAGTTTCAGGACTATGAAAGTCGGGCTCCGGGAGCGGGATCCCGACATTTGTGGTATCAAAGCAAGAGGGTAAATGGTAAGTTATATGCGGGTGGGTCTTGGATCCAACAGTTGGGATCCGGTCTACGGGTCGGGTCGCGACATCTGTGGTATCGAGCGAAACCGGTTTACGGTTTCTAGGAACCTAGTGGAATGTTTAAAGGTCAAGTCATCATGCATTTTTCTACATGAATTACATGACTTATGTGCATTGTTTTAATTGCATGCAATGCAATGTTGTTTTCAAATGAATGCATTGAATTGTTTTGAATTGATTTACATGAATTGAATTTGTTTCATGTAAACTAAAGATTTTCACTAATTTTTTAAACTTGAAGGAGTAATGCCGCCTCGAAGGAGAACTCGAGGAGCTCCAGCTCGACCTAGCTCACAGCGCGGAAGTACGGATGAATCGTACGTTCCACAGGATGCAGGGACTATCCCTGTGATCGACTCTGATGCACCCAGTGTGCAACATGAGGCGCCTCCGCCGCCTCCTCCTCAAGTAAATCCGATGGACCCCCAGTTCTTCCAAGCTTTTGCCCAAAGTTTACCTATGCCATGGGGCAAGGAAGGCGAGCTCAATGCCACTCCGGTGGAGGAGGCGGTCGAGATGATAAGCTCCGGAAGTATGGAGCGGTCGACTTCAGCGGGACCACTAATCCCGAGGAAGCCGAAGCATGGCTGAAGAGGACCGAGAGGGTCCTGAAGCAGATGAGATGCTCTGAAGAAGAGAAAGTTGATTATCGGAAAAGCTTGCTGCGGGGATCTGCTTGACCTGGTGGGAATCGGTGCATGTGATCGAGAAGAACCCTCGATCTTGACATGGAGGAGTTCTTAGAAGCTTTCGTGGGAAGTACTTTTCCATGGTGTATGTTCGGGAGAAAGTAAGAGAATTCTGAATTTGACCCGGAGGGAGCCGAGTGTAGCAGTATGGTGAAGTTCACTCGGTTGTCACGATATCAGCCAACATCGTGGCAAGAAGTGAACAAGTGCAGAAAGTTTGAGGTGGACTACACCTAGGATTCGGAGAAAGTAGTCATCCACAATTTCAGGAATTATCAATGGTGGGATCTTTGCATTCAGTGAGAAGTTAGAAAATATCGAAATGAGGTAACGAAGAGGAAGAACAGAGCGATTTTCAAAGAAAAGCATGAGTTCCCTGTATTTGCAAAAGAGCACTAAGACGGGTCATACAGAGTGAAGTGGGCAGCGATGGCCCCACAAAGAATAAGCAGGTTTAGAAATTTGTCGGGTCAAGCTTCTAGTGTGGCAAGCCCAGATGGTCGGCAGAGGCAATCCTCGGTGTGATCAACATGGTAGATTTCACAAGGGGAGTGTCGATGAAGATAGGCGCATGTTTTGGCTGTGGTCGGAAGGGCACGTAATCAAGGATTGTCCTGACAGAGCAAGCGGAAGGGTTCGATCTCGAGCCCCAGAAGAGCAGCGAGACAATGGCATCTAGGCGATCCAAGAAGTGGGTAGTTCAGAGGCTGCAAGGAAGGCGTGTCGGCGGGAAGGCCTAGAGGCGAGGGTCGAGCACCGCGAGAGTCTTTGCCATGACCGGGGAGGAAGCTGCGGCCGCCCGAGTAATGTGGTATGGCTATGCTATTTGATGCACTGTTTATGTATTGATTGATCTGGGTCTACACACTCATTTATATCTATGAGCATGAATTTATCTGCTTGTGTGTCCCGAGATTTTGGATAATATCTTTGGTTGTTAGTACTCCTTTAGGGAGTAAGGTAGTGATAAGCCCGATCTATAAAATTGTGAGCTTAGTATCGAGGGTGCTAGGCGGTAGTGGACCTACTACCGCTAGACCTTCAGGTTGGATGTCATCTTGGGGATGGATGTCATGGAGAGGTGGAAGCTGGATTGCGATCTAAAGGAAGTTGAATTTGATCAGGGAGATGATCGGAAGGTAGTCTTCAGGGGACGAGAAACGCCGGTCTTGAGGATTATTTCAAATATGATGGTGACGATATGATGAGCCAGGTGTGAGGCCTTCTTGGCGCATATAGTGGATCCAGAGGTCAATGTAGGAAGATTGGAGGATTACATTGTGGTGAGGAGTTCTAGATGTATTCCGGAGGAGTTGCGGGATTACCGCGGTGAGGACATTGAGTTGAAATTGACTTGATTCCGGAACGCGCCGATCTCGATACCTCCTACACGGATGGCTCCGATTGAGTTGAGAGAACTTAAGGAGCAATTGCAGGAGTTATTGGAGAAAGCAGTTCATCGGGCGAGTTCTTCACCACGGGAGCTCGGTCTGTTTGTTAAAGAAAGATGGCACATGGAGGATGTGCATAGATTACGGAAGTTGAATAAGATGGCGATTGAACAAGTATCCTCTGCCGAGGATAGATGATTTATTTGATCGATTGCGAGGAGCAAGGGTCTTTTGAAGATTGACCTAAGATCGGGATATCATCAACTCCGGATCGAAGTCGATGTTAGGAAGACGACTTCGGGACCCGTCTGGGCATTATGAATTGAGTCATGCCTTTGGATTGACCAATGCTCAAATTTTCATGGATCGATGAATAGGGTGTTAAATGATTTCTTGGATCGGTTTGTCATTGTGTTCATTGATGACATTCGGTCTATTCAAAGGATGGAGGAGAGCATGAACGACATCTCGGGATAGTCTTGCGGTGAGAGAGAAGAAATTGTATGCCAAATTCATAAGTGCGAGTTTTGGCTTCGTGAAGTAGTATTCCTTGGACGTATGATTTCCGATGAGGAATTCATGTCGATCCCGAAAAAGTGGAAGTCAGTAGTCAATTGGTGGAGCCAAAAGCAGTGAAGGAAGTGAGAAGTTTCTTAGGCTGGCGGTATTCTGAAAGATTTGTAGAGGGTTTTCTATCATATTGCTCCGATGACCAGTTGTTGAGAAAGAATCGAAGTTTATGCGGAATGATGATTGTCGAGGAGTTTCGAGGAACTCAAGGACAAATTGACAAGTGCTCGAAAGATTAGTTTTACCCGGTGGAGATCGAGGCTATCTGATTTCTGATGATGCTTCGAGGAAGGGTCTAGGATGTGTCTTGATCACGAGGATGATAGGGTAATTGCTTATGCTTGAGCAGTTGAAGCGATATGAGTTAATTATCCGACTCATGACTTGGAGTTAGCTACGATGATCTTTGCTCGAAGATTTGGAACACTATTTGTATGGGGTTCGGACCGAGTTTTCTTGATCATAAGAGTCGAAGTACATCATGAGTCGAAAAGAGTGAATCGAGGCGAGAAGATGGTTGGGCTGGCAAGGACTATGATTTAATGATTGAGTACCACCGGGAAAAGCAAATGTAGTGGCAAATGCTTTGAGCGAAAAGTCGTCGATGGCTCATGTTGAGTAGATCTACTTGCCTCTGTTGGAACAGATGGCTAAGTTGAAGATTAGTTTGCAGCAGGATGAATCAGGGTGTTATTGCACAATTTAGAGTGAGACCTATCCTTAGGGAAAAGGTTAAGGAGTTGCGGAGCAAGATGTTGAATTGAGTAAGTTGAGAGATGAAATCTGAGAATGGTAGCGATCGATGGTGCAAGTAAGGGATGATGGATTAATGATGGTGGAAGCAGGTTATGCATTAGAATGATAAAGCGATTAAGGATGAGATCATGGATGAGGCACACAATCGCCTTATTCCATGCACCGAGCACACCGTAATGTCAGAGATTTGAAGGAACATTTACGGTGGAAGGCATGAAGAGATGTAGCAGTTATGTGAGTAGATGTCTAGTGTGTCGTGAGTCAAGGTCGAACACCGAGCACCTTCAGCATTTTGCAGCCATTGTCCATTCTGAATGGAAATGGCGGAGGATTACAATGGATTTTCGATGGGTTTGCCTAAGACCAGGCAAGAAGCATGATGCCATTTGGGTAATAGTGGATCGGTTGACGAAGTCATCCCACTTTCTAGCAATCGAGCAAAAATTATTGCAAATTTTAGCCGAAAGTATATTGATGAAGTGGTAAGATTGCATGGAGTTAAGTTTCCATAGTATCCGGCGAGGATCCTAGGTTCACATCCAGATTTTGGGAAGTCTCAGAAAGCATTAGGAACTAAGTTGAATTTCGATGCTGGCGTTTCATCCTCGAGACGGATGGCGATCGAGAGGACAATTCAGACTCTAGAAGGGATGCTTAGAGCATGTGTAATGGACTTGAAAGGAGCATGGGATGATCACTTGCCGTTGGTCGAATTTGCTTACAACAATTGTACCATTCGAGCATCTGAGATGGCTCCTTATGAAGCCTTGTATGGCGAAGATGCAGGACTCCCATATCTTTGGGATGAAGAGGGTGAGAGGAAGCTAGTGGGACGAGTTGGTCGGATGACGGTTGAAAAAGTTGACTTGATTAGCAGAGGCTTAAGGCAGCCCGTGACGTAATGAAGAGTTATCACGGATGCCAGCAGAAGGAAATGGAATATGCGATGGGAGATAAGGTGTTCCTAAGGCGTCTCCATGGAAGGAGTTATGAGATTTGGTAAGAAAGGAAGTTAAGTCCTCGTTATGTGGGTCCTTATGAAGTTTTGGAGAGGATTGGTCCGTTGGCCTATAGATTGGCATTGCTTGCCCGAATTATCACGAGATCCATGATGTGTTCCATGTATCGATCTTTGAGAAGGTACAGATCGATCCTTCTCACATCATTCGGACCTCGAAGTTCATTGAGTGATGATCTCGATTATGAAGAAATGCCTGTGGCAATGCGGATATGAGATAAGATCCTCGAGGAACAAGACAATCAAGCTAGTCAAAGTCCCGTGGAGGAATCATGCGATTGAAGAGGCGACGTGGGAACCTTTGGATGCAATGCGGGCGAGACCACACCTCTTCAATCAACTGTAAGAATTTCGAGGACGAAATTTCTTAAAGGGAGAAATGTTAGCCCCAAAATTTTTTTATTTAATTAAGCATGATTAGGCAAATTAAGTAAATTATGTTAGCATTAATTAAGGTGACATTAATTAATATATGATAGCATTAATAAGTTAGTTGAAGAATTAATGAAGTTAGATATGTTAGTTGGACTTAAATGAGTTAGGTGAGATTTATGTGTTAATTGGGCTTTGGGTCCAAATGAAACAAGTTAGTTAGGTGAATTAAATGAGATGGGCTTAAAGAAAATTTAGAGGCTTAAGTTATTGGGCTTGAGTTTGTTAAGGAGGAAGTTGTAGGATGAAAGAAAGGAAGAAGGAGATAGATGGGCTTAAGTGATGGGCTTAGGAAATAAGAGAGAGTATAAAAGGAGAGAGTTAAGTGATTTTGGTGTAGGCAAAGAGAGGAACGAAATTACAAGGAGGAGAAGAGAGGAGATGTAAGTAAATGAGAGGAGAAAGGGAGAAAAGAAAGAGCTTTGCTTAGGTTTGTAATTTCTAGAGATTTTGTGAGATTTGGAAGAAAGTTCAAGGAGAAAGAAGATAGAGGAAGACTAGAGCTTCATTTTGATTCAAGAAATCCTTTGGTTGGAGGAAGATTTAAGGTAAGTCTTTGGTTTAATATTAAGTTTTAGATGGGTTTTGGTTAGAAGAGTTAAGAACCAAGTGGGTTTAGTTATCCTCTTGCCAATTTCATGATTTAAGCATTTAGGTTTTCAATTTCTAAATCCTATGTTGATTTGGGAATGTTGTTGGTTTTAATGAAGAGAGAAGAGGAAGAGAAGAGGAACAAGAATTATAGCAAGCTATTCAAGGAATTATCAAGGATTTAAGGTGGGTTACACCTTTACTTTTATATTTATGAGCATTTAATGTAAATTTAATTATGACATTAATAATGGTTGTTAATGCTTGTGTTAGTTATGGATGAATGATATTTATGATGTTTATTGCTCGTGTTGTTGATATTGACGATTGTGTTGAATGTTAGTATGGTTGTTGAAAACCATAACGGATGATATGAAAGATTGATGTTGTGGTTGTTGGATGATTGTAAATGGATGATATGAAGGATTGATGTTGTGGTTGTTGAATGATTGTAAATATTATGCTATGTGATCATAATGTTAGAAAATGTAAATTCTAGGATGATGGGTGAATTAGCCTAGAGAGCTAAATGAAATGAATATAATGAGAATTATGAATTTTGCATGAATGATGCATGAAAAGAATGATTTTAATGAAAACAATAACTTGGATAAGAACAATCCAATTTTATTGTTATGAAATGAATTATGCTTTGTATGGGTAAGGTAATGTCCCAAGAACCGCCACGTGCGTCGACATGAAAAGCCTTCGCCTTTGCCCGATTGAGGCATAGGATGATCCGATATCGGACTCCTCAAAATTGCCCACATTAGGTCATTTGATGAACTTATGTGGTTGCCATGATTTGGACTTACCGAGCCATTGTTGTGTTTGCCATGAATATGCATGAATTGTATAAGATCGTGAATGATGGAATGATTGAAATTGTTATGAATGTATGAATGTTTGAGTTATGCATGTGATGTGATTTCCTTGGAAAATTGATAAATGCATGAATCAAGGATGTGCTTGTTATATAAGCGTAAATGTGTTACCTACGGACATTAGCTCACCCCACAAATTTCAGGAAATGGCGGGAACCCGAGGAGCGAGCATAAGGCATTTTACTCCAAGCAGTTCTTTTGTTATTTTGGGATTTGAAATCATTTTGTAACATCAATGCTTTAGTTGCATTTTAAGGAAATGATGTATTTTGAAGCTTTATGTAATTGGGCTTGAAATGCCCACTAAAGCATTAATATGAACATGTTATGATTGAATGATGATGAATGAATGAATGAATTTGAAAGTAAAAGTATTAGATCATGAATGTATTTGAGAAATTTATACTTGTGTGTATGGAAATTGAATCATGGTGATGGTTTGGGTATGAATTGAGAATGTCTAGAAAACTAAGAGTGTGTTGCTGCCCTTGAATGTAGAATTTATGTGCAGGTTATGGTCTAGATTGAAGATTTTGGGTTAGGAATAAAATAGGGAGGTGCTGTCAAATTTTCTTAAAATTTGACGGACATCGCCCGACATTTGACCCTCTTCGGGTTTGATTTAGATAAATGAGTCTTCATGAAGTTTGTAGTAGAGGATTAGAGCTTTCCAAGGGTATATTGTTTGTCTCATTTGGATCTAGGGTTAAGAATTTATGAGGATTAGAACACAACCAGTTATTGTTCATTTAGCCATAGCAATGTTACATAGGTATTAATGGAGCAGTGACCTTTGAGTGAATTTTACCTTATTAAATGATGGAGTTAGTTTTAGCATCCTTCATAAGATTTGTAGTTCATCTTCTTACCTTTCCATAGAGGTATAGTATGCACCAATTGGAGCTAGGGATAAAAGTTATGAGTCTTGAAGATGATGATTCCAAGTGGTCTTGAAAGAGAGGTTCGATCGACGGAAGGTGTTCCAGTCGACTAGGAGGGTTCAGTCGACTGGAAAGTGTTCCAGTCGACTACTCGGAGGGCGGAGAATATTTCTCGTAAGTTCCAATCATTGAAATGTTTCGATCATGACTACAACAAAATACCCATCCCATCGACTAGCATCTATTCCAATCGACTAGGATTATTAGTCAAGTGTTTTGAGCTTGTTAGAGGCCGAATTTGGTTTTGTGGTCTTCATAAGAGTTGTAGATCTAGATGTCTATTTTCTAACCGTCCAAGAACAAAGTCATTCCGACATCTATAGTGAAATTTATGACATTTGCGCCAAAACATGTTTGATAGGAGTCAAAACATGAACACGTTGAGTTTGTCGGGTCATAACTCCTTCGTCCGACCTCCAAATGGGGTGAGGTTTGGACCATTAGATTCCTAAGACATATGTCTTGTTATCAATTAAAATTTGTAACAATTGGAGTTAAAATGAAAATGTTTGAATAAAAGTAAGTGAATGGTTGGTTAAGAATCCTGCAAGTCTATAAGCACAAGTTTCAGGACTATGAAAGTCGGGCTCCGGGAGCGGGATCCCGACATTTGTGGTATCAAAGCAAGAGGGTAAATGGTAAGTTATATGCGGGTGGGTCTTGGATCCAACAGTTGGGATCCGGTCTACGGGTCGGGTCGCGACAATTTTACTCCTATTCAACATTTTTAATTCCTCCTTGATACTCTAGATCTTTCTTATATAATAGAATAGTTTCTTCCCTTGAATTTCTACATTCAAGCCCTTAGGATTGTTTCTTCAAAACAATCAATTTCTACAAGATGGTTGTTTGATGTAAAAAAATGCCTAACGGTAGAGAATGTTAGAATATTTTGCACCAAAATTGGATTATGACCTAAAAACAAATAATTGTGAAAAAATGATATGTTATTAGGGAACTTGGAGAGCCATAGTTTATTTCCCAAAGATCTATTAATCTTTTTCCTTAACAGCCACTATCCTTATTACTTATTGCACGAGGTATAAAAGTGTCCTTCCAATTTGATCTCGGAAAGTTATAGGAAATTGGTACAATTTCTAAAATTGTTAAAGTGGTTTCTAGTAGAGAAATTACACTCAAGTGAAGCACATTGTTAAAGTCAGTAAGCAATATCCAAAGCAAGTTTATTGAGGCAACATTTTGCTTAAGTTTAGTCTATAAAAAACTTTTTGAAAAGCATGATTGAATGCATATATGACAGTGATATGAAAAGAGATCTTCTATAGGATTAAAAAGGCTATAAGATGAATAAACTAATGCTCTATAATTGATTGAGTGACTTCCAACCTATCTTACCTATATACAATTGCAATCTTCCATGATGATCTCTTTGATAGTTAATAATTAGCTACCATTTGTATTTGAAATAAGAAAAATTCTTGCATCTTTCCCTTATAAGTTTTGTCTTCCAAAGATCAACTTGTTAGAGTAGTGCCCTAAAGGCAATCCCCTTTAGCGCTTTTTGTTCATAGTCATGTGCAGACTTTATGAATAAATAAAGAAAGGCATGTTTCATTTATTTGATGTTCTTTATGAATTGATATTGATCTTTAATCAAATTAATGAAGTCCATGATATATGACATAGCATGAAGGAAATTATGATGTGATCATAATCACGAGATTCCTATCATGTGCAATTATGTCAAGATCTAAATTTTCCTAGTCATAGGATTAATGACATGGACATCATTAATCCGGACAGACTAACATATGTCATACTCCTTGATTGGATCAGCGGTGGATCTCGAAGCTGTAAATATGAGATATTTAGAGTTAACATATGGATGCTTACTAGTGGTAGTAAGTTCATTGGATGACTCGCCATGAGATCATCACATGGATTTAATGTCGGTGATAATCTCATCATAGCAATGGTGCAAGTATCCTTAGACTTGAGGTACTTAAGGATATCTTGGATCTTGATCTGTACTTTGACTCCATTCCTTGTGGCCTTCGGAGGTTACTCATAGGGTGGTGCTTGGAGTGCAGTTTGAGGTATTCAAGGTAATTGAGTAGCCAATAAAGGATTCATCATACGTGAGAGCATGAAGAGATACCTGACCTCTTGTCGGGATCATTACTTTAAGTCTCGGCGAGCATGACTATGTCATGAAGAGTGTCTTCATGGACATATAAAGTAATGAGTCCTCGGACGAGAACCGATTTCACTGGCTAGACTTAGTCTAGTAAGAGTTGACATATTAGCCATACTCATAACCAAGTGGGGTATAGGATGATGAAAGGACGAATTGCACAATAATTGTCTATGGAAGGGTTCGTGATCTGGTTCGTGATGAATTCATCAAACCGATTACTTTCCGGTCAATTAGGGGTCATGATGTGTTGCTAGATACCGCTCATGACTTGCTCAGATTAATTGTTAATCTAAGTGGCCAACATAACCGGGAACCTAAAGGGTCACACGCATAAGAGTGTCTCAGAGAATCCGTAAAATAGTATTGGACAGAGTTCCAATTATGGAGAGCATTAGGATTAAATGGATCCCAATGGGATTGGGATATGTCCCGATGAGATCGCGACATCAATATTGCTAAGAAAGGTTTTGAGATTTTCAGACCGTGGGGCGATAATGGGTAGGATTGACCCCAGTTGGACTGGACCTTAGCATTTATATTCTAATTAATTAATTAAGTAATTAATTAATTAATTATTATATATATAGCCACCTTGCACGTTGGAATGAGGGAGGAGAGGATGAGATCCTTTGACTTTTCAAAGTTACTTAAGTTATTCATTAAAGAATGAATGGCTATTAAGCCTCCACTTGTCCTAATCTCATGGTTGCCTTTTAAGTAGTTAAAAACACATGTATTAGGGCTTGGAGGATGATGATGGTCGACGGTTTTGGCAAGGGTGAAGAGAAGAATATTTTCCTTAAGTGTTAAGGAAAGTTTGAATGGTGATTTCAAGTCTTCTTCTTCCTCAAGTGTCATAGTTTCTCCTCTCCAAGCACAAGGGTCAACGTGAATCTCAAGCTCTCCAGGACAGAGGTAGGCTCTAGCAGGCTTTATTCTGTTCTAGCTATTCCCGGGTCAAAGGTGTTTGATCCGGTTAGGTTTTCTGATCTCTGCGTGGATACCTTTAGAGATAGTCTCTATTGGCTATTCAGGTTTGAGTTTTCATACCGACACCGGGATCCTGGGTTTCGGGAAGGTCCCGGGAATAAAATTTTTTTGTTTCCGCTGCTGGAACATGTGATGTTCCTCCCGGGATTTTCCTACAGTGGTATCAGGCGTCCGGTGTAGTGTGTATGAAGCTTTAATCAAGCTAGATCATAAACCCTAATTGCTTGTGATGTTGTAGCATGTATTCTGTTCAGATTTCGAATTGCTATAGAGATAGGGTTTTCGAAATTTTTCTTCCCAGGAATGTTCATAACATGTTAGAGAATATGTCTATAAATTTTCAGAATTTATCGATTTGATTAGATAAAGTTTTGCTAATTATTTCCCTAAGCTTACAGATGCTGTTTTTGAAACGATTCTGTGAACAGGCAGTAGTATAAAATCAAGAATAAATTCTAGAAAAATCTTTTTCTGGATTTTCCTTCACCTACATGTCTCTAAGATGTTGGTGAATTTCTGTGAGAATGGAAATTGGATTTCAAGGTGATTGGATATTTATTTTCGATTTTATTCTATTCTGTTGGGAATTGCTGTGCTGATGAACACAGAATTTTAATCGGTTTTTTTATTTTATTTGACTGAGTTTTTGATGGCCTAAAATCCTGAAAAACTTCAGATAGCATGTTCTGAACATGTAGTAACCTATATAATTTTCTCAGAATTTATTGAAATTGTTTCATTGATCATTTCAAGCAATGTACAGAACTGGACAGTTTTGGTGAAAATTGTTGGGACTGTTTTGCTTGGCTTGATTGAGTTTGCTTTTTCAATTCCAATGCCTTGTAGCATTTTTAATGTGTTTAAAAATGTGTTATCTTGATGTAGTATGATTTCCAAATTGAATTGATTGAATTTGCTTTTCCAAGAATTTTTGAATGCCGAATTGGTCACATTTGTATCTCGTTGGTATATTTCATTTTCTTGCTTGTTTTGGCCGTCACAATTTTTGTGACAAGTGCGGAGTAGTTTTGAGTGTATACACTAGCTTGAGATGCTTGGTGAGAATTTGGGTGTTCTTAAATTTTTGGATATTTATGAGTTTTGACTCATTTCAAGCTTTTCATATAGTTTGACTATTTAAGGCATTCATGGATCGATGAAGTGTTCATTGATACATCAACTAACGAATATTACCTTAGGTATGATGGTATTGTGAATTGGAATTGCATTGATTGAGGAATTAGCGATTAGAAATAATAGCAATCTTGCAGAATAAGTCGACTTGTTTGCTACATAAGTCGACTTGTTTGCGAGATAAGTCGACTTGTTTTCTGGATAAGTCGACTTGTTTTCTGGATAAGTCGACTTGTTCAAGATTTCAGTATAAGTCGACTTGTAGCTTCTTGTAAGTCGACTTATACAAGGGCAGGTGAAATAAGTCGACTTGTATCAGACAAGTCGACTTGTGTGTGGGCAGAAACATAAGGTGACTTGCATTTGATGAAAGTCGACTTGTGACATGCTCAGATTGGATAATGGATGATTATAAGGATTGATTCAATTTGATTGATGAAACCTAAATCATGCCATATAGTCCTAGCGACTATGATCCTTCAGCTTGGAGTCTAGAATTTCTAAATCCCTCCTTGGTATATGAAAACTAACGCCTTCCATTAATATGGTAAGAACCAGAGTTCTTATAGGGATGGGTTGTTGGGTAAACCCAAGCTCACTCTATCTGGATATGTTGAACCATGAAAATATGATTTTCTGATTAATGGGTTGGTTTTCACCGAAGCGTTAGTTTGTTGAGTAAACTCAAGGTCAACGTGGACGAGAGGTGAAATTGGGCAGCATACATCGGATGTATGCGCATCAAAGAGTTGATACTCAATGTAAGTGCATACATCAACAAGTTGATAGCGACCGATCGATAGTTAATGTCTAAGATGTAATTGGTATATCGATACCTCCCGAGACATAAGGTGGCTTGTTGGGTAAACCCAAGGTCATTCTCAATGTCGGTTATCGATGATGCAATTGGTATGTTCGATACCTACCGATTGACCTAAGTTATGGCTTGTTGGGTAAACCCAAGGTCATTCTTAGCAATATCGGATATCGACCCACTAGGACATTATGTCACTTTGTTTCTTTGGATTCGTAATGAGGGTTATGGATTCTATGAAACTAGTGGGAGCTTTTTTGCATATCATTCAAGTCCTTATGATTATGCAGCTATTCCTATTCTAACATTCTTCCTCTCTATCCGTGTAGGTTGTTTGAAAATGTTGTCAAGTGTGAATCTTCGCTCACTTATGGATTCCAACAAGTTAAGCGGACCGAATTTTCTTGATCGGTTAAGGAATCGAGAATAGTTCTCGGATCTGAAAGTGCAGGATATATCCTAGATTTTCCGCTTCGGATGCACTCGCTTGTCGATGCTTGATGATGATCGGAAGGCATATAGTAAGTATCTAAAGGATAAAGTGACATGGCGACTTGCATTATGCTTGCGTCGATGTCACTGAAATGCTGAAGCGACGAGTCCATGGATGCTCATACTATAGTTTTCATCTTAGGGAGCTATTTGACGAGCAAGCCCGGTCCGAAGGTTCGAGACCCCAAGGCTTCTCTTCACTACCAAGATGGCTCGGGGACATCTGGCATGCGATCGCCTTGAAGATGAATGGCTATATTTAGAGATTGGCCGTCTTAGGTTTTGCAATGGATCATGAATTAAGTATAGACTTAATTCTGGTTGGATTGTCCGGCAGCTATGCGATTAGTGCTAAACTATCGGATGAACCAAATATCCACTACAATACCGAGTGATCAATCTGCTTTCAAGACAGTGAGCGGACTATCAAGAGTGATAGTAAGCAAGTCTTGGTGGTTGCTTCTTCATCTTTTGGGTCGAAGAAGAAGAACCCAAAGAAGAAGAAGGCAAAGAAACCAAAGGGAGGCGCCATCAAGAAGAAGACCAAAGAAGCGCCCCAAAGGAACTTGCTTCCATTGCGGTAAAGATGGCCATTAGAGGCTAATTGCAAAGTCTATCTGGAGTCGTTGAAGCGAAGAAGACATCGGATGCCTCGACTACTTCAGGTTTGTATGTCATTGAAGTTAATCATTCATCGATCACAACATCCGGTATTTGATCTTGGTTGTGGCTCACACATATGTAATGATATGCGGGGCCTCGGGGACGATGAGCAACTCATGAAGGAGAAGTAGACCTACGTGTTGGAAATGGAGCAAGAGTTCTTTGCATTAGCCGTAGGAACCTATGTTTTGTCTCTCCCTCTTGGGCTTGTCTTTGGAATTGGATGATTGTTATTTTGTACCCGTTTGACAAAGAATATATTATCATTTTTATCGAATAGAACCGGATTCCATATGAATTTTAGTAGCAATGGTTGTTCTATCAATTCTAATGGAATGCGTTATGGAACTGGTACATTGTGCAATGGTATTTACATATTAGATATGTCTAATCAATTTTAAATGTCAATGACACCAAACGGTATAAAGAGATAATCTAAAGTCAACTTACTTATGGCATTGTCGACTTGGCCATATAAATGAGTCACGCATCGCTAAACTCCATAAGAGTGGCGGTTTAGGGTCATTTGATTATGAATCATATGACACATGCGAATCTTGTTTATTAGGCAAGATGACTAAGTTATCCTTGAGGAAAGGGTGAGCGGCGATTGGAGTATTAGACCTAATACATTCGGATGTATGCGGTCCGATGTCCATCCATGCGAAGTGGTTGTCGTTACTTCATTACCTTTATCGATGATTATTCACGATATGGGTACTTGTATCGATGAGATACAAATCAAGCGTTTGAAAAGTTCAAACAATTGAAATGAAGTAGAAAACCAACTTGGTAAAAGTATCGAGGCATTACGATCCGATCGTGGTGGAGAATACTTAGACCAACAATTTCAGGATTATCTCGTAGATAATGGCATTTTATCTCGATGGACTCCTCCTTACACGCCGCAAAGACAACGGTGTGGCTGAAAGGAGAAATCGAACCTTGTTGGACATGGTACGATCAATGATGGGTTTCGAAGTTACCAAAATCGTTTTGGGGTATCTTGCTAGAGACAAATTGTTTACTTGCTAAGCGAGTTCCCTCTAAGGCAGTTGATGTTACTCCATATGAGATGTGGTGACGAAAACCTTATCTTTCTCATTTGAAAGTATGGGGTTGTCACGCTTCGTGAAGCGGATTCGATCGAGATAAGCTTGAAGCAAAGTCGACAAGTGTTTGTTTGTAGGATATCCTAAAGAGACCATGGGATATCAATTCTACCTTCTTTGAGGAACAAAAGGTGTTTGTTTCAAAGCATGCTGTCTTTAGAGAAAGAGTTTCTTTTGCAAGAAGGCGGTGGGAGCAAAGTCGAACTTGAAGAAGTTCAAGATGCTCAAACAAGCATGAGATCAATTGCTGAACTCGAGGCATCACTCATTCGGATGAAGTAATGAGCTCAACCTTCATTGCACACGAAGTTAAATGAGGTCAAGTAGGATCGCATTGTTCGAGAGATACGGATTTCGTAAGTGAACAGAATGACGTATTGCTCATAGAAAATGATGAGCCTGTTACCTATGAAGAGGTTTTGAAAAGTTCAGAATCTGAAAAATGGCTTTATGCCATGAAAGCCGAAATGGATTCCATGTACATAAACCAAGTATGGACTTTGGTTGATGCACCTGAAGGGATAAAACCTATAGGTGCAAATGGGTTTTCAAGAAGAAAACCGACATGGATGGTAATGTGATTACCTACAAAGCAAGGCTTGTGGCCAAAGGATTTCGTCAAAGACAAGGAGTTGATTATGACGAGACCTTCAGCCCCGTAGCAATGCTTAAATCCATTTGGATACTCCTAGCCATTGCCGCTCATTATGATTATGAGATATGGCAAATGGATGTGAAGACGACTTTCATAACGGAAATCGGCGAGGATGTGTACATGACACAACGGAGGGCTTCACTTCGATGATGGCGAAAAGGTATGCAAGCTTCAAATCCATCTATGGATTGAAGCAAGCATCCAGAGTTGGAACATCCGTTTTGATGAGTCAATCAAAGAGTTTGGTTTTCTCAAAATTGGATGAGTATTGTGTGTACAAAAGGTTAATGGGAATGCAATCGTTTTCCTTGTGTTGTATGTAGATGACATCTCGTTACTAGGAAGCGATGTCTCATTGCCGCAATCGTTAAAATTTGGTTGTCAAGCAATTTGCGATGAAAGACTGGGTGAAGCAACTTATATCCTTGGGATAAAGATCTATAGAGATAGATCAAAGAGGTTGCTTGGTCTTTCTCAATCATCGTACATAGACAAGATGCTAAAGAGATTTAGCATGGAGCAATCGAAGAGAGGTTTCTTCTCATCACTCATGGGATAACACTCTCGAAATCTATGTCCTAAGACACAAGATGAGAGGATGCGCATGGATCGATCCGTATGCATCTGCGAGTGGGATCGATCATGTATGCTATGTTATGTACGAGGCCCGATGTATCGTATGCTCTAAGTGTTACGGCGGATACCAATCGGATCTGGTGAGGTCATTTGGGTGGCTATCGAGAATATCCTCAAGTACTTGCGAAGGACTAAGGATGTTTTCTTGATATATGGAGATGGAAATCTCCAGTGGCGAACATCGGATGCGGTTTCCAATCGACAAGGATGACTCGGATCGGTCGGGTTATGTTTTCACGCTAAGCGGCGGAGCGGTCAGTTGGAAGAGTTCCAAATAAGAGACGATCGCTGATTCGACGACCGAGGCGAGTACATTCTTTGCATCGAGGCGGCAAAGGAAGTCGTTTGGATCGAAGTTCATTTCAACTTGGTGTGGTTCCTAGTGTGATGGACCCATACGGTTGTATTGTGACAACAATGGGGCTATTGCTCGAGCAAAGAACCGAGGTCTCACCAACGATCTAAACACGTACTCGCAGATATCATCGATTCGAGATCATTCTAGAGGTGATGTCGCGATCGAGAGGATTCCACAGCGCGTAACATTGTTGATCCGTTGACGAAGCCATTGTCACGGAAGAATTTTGATTCTCATGTACTCGCTATGGTATTAGATACCAAAGGCGATTGGCTTTAGGTCAAGTGGGAGATTTGTTAGAGTAGTGCCACTAAAGGCAATCCCTTTAGCGCTTTTTGTTCATAGTCATGTGCGGACTTTATGAATAAATAAAGAAAGGCATGTTTCATTTATTTGATGTTCTTTATGAATTGATATTGATCTTTAATCAAATTAATGAAGTCCATGATATATGACATAGCATGAAGGAAATTATGATGTGATCATAATCACGAGATTCCTATCATGTGCAATTATGTCAAGATATCTAAATTTTCCTAGTCATAGGATTAATGACCTTTGGACATCATTAATCCCATGGACTAACATATGTCATACTCCTTGATTGGATCAAGCGGTGGATCTCGAAGCGTAAATATGAGATATTTAGAGTTAACATATGGATGCTTACTAGTGGTAGTAAGTTCATTGGATGACTGCCATGAGATCATCACATGGATTTAATGTCGCTGATAATCTCATCATAGCAATGGTGCAAGTATCCTTAGACTTGAGGTACTCGAGGATATCTTGAATCTTGATCACGCATTTTGACTCCATTCCTTGTGGCCTTCCAGAGGTTACTCATAGGGTGGTGCTTGGAGTGCAGTTTGAGGTATTGAAGGTAATTGAGTAGCCAATAAAGGATTCATCACTTACGTGAGAATAGAAGAGATACCACAGCCTCTTGTCAGGATCATTACTTTAAGTCTCGGCGAGCATGACTATGTCATGAAGAGTGTCTTCATGGACATATAAAGTAATGAGTCCTCGACAGAACCGATTTCACTGGGCTAGACTTAGTCTAGTAAGAGTTGACATATTAGCCATACTCATAACCAAGTGGGGTATAGGATGATGAAAGGACGAATTGCACAAGAATTGTACATGGAAGGGTTCGTGATCCGTTCGTGATGAATTCATCAAACCGATTACTTTCCGGTCAATTGGGGTCATGATGTGTTGCTAGATACCGCTCATGACTTGCTCAGATTAATTGTTAATCTAAGTGGCCAACATAACCGGAACCTAAAGGGTCACACGATAAGAGTGTCTCGGAGAATCAAGTAAAATAGTATTGGACGAGTTCCAATTATGGAGAGCATTAGGATTAAATGGATCCCAATGGGATTGGGATATGTCCCATGAGATCGTGACATCAATATTGCTAAGAAAGGTTTTGAATTTGTTTGAAAGACCGGGACCCGTAGGCCGGTAGGGCCAGGCCCAGTTAGATCGGACCTTAGCATTTATATTCTAATTAATTAATTAAGTAATTAATTAATTAATTATTATATATATAGCCACCTTGCACGTTGGAATGAGGGAGGAGAGGATGAGATCCTTTGACTTTTCAAAGTTACTTAAGTTATTCATTAAAGAATGAATGGCTATTAAGCCTCCACTTGTCCTAATCTCATGGTTGCCTTTTAAGTAGTTAAAAACACATGTATTAGGGCTTGGAGGATGATGATGGTCGACGGTTTTGGCAAGGGTGAAGAGAAGAATATTTTCCTTAAGTGTTAAGGAAAGTTTGAATGGTGATTTCAAGTCTTCTTCTTCCTCAAGTGTCATAGTTTCTCCTCTCCAAGACTGAGGCCAACGTGAATCTCAAGCTCTCCGGGATGTAGGTAGGCTCTAGCAGGCTTTATTCTCGTTCTAGCTATTCCGGGTCAAAGGTGTTTGATCCGTTAGGTTTTCGATCTCTGCGTGGATACCTTTAGAGATAGTCTCTATTGGCTATTCAGTTTGAGTTTTCATACCGACACCGGGATCCTGGTTTGGGAAGGTCCAGAATAAAAATTTTGTTTCATTCTTTGGAACATGTGATGTTCCTCCCGGGATTTTCCTACACAACTATGAATGATTTAACTACCCCTAAAAAATGTTATGAAGCTACCTACTTATTAAGGTAATTGTTCCTTCTAACATTCCAATTTAAAATAGTCACTAAAAACAACTAGCATTTGAATTTTTTTTTCCTTTTGGATATTCTATAACTTAAAAGCTTGAATCCATTATTTGACACATGCTTAGGTTATCCAATTTTTTTAATTATGTAAAAATCAACGAGAGTAACATTGTTAGAGGATGGATTTGCCTATGTGATTTTAACTTTCCTCTCTATTTTCAACGTCTAATGTTAAGGCACCTGAAGGAGGAGTCTTTGTTATAGGTTCCAAATTGGTAGTAGGTAGAGTTATAGCCTCTTGAGACATTTTAAAATTTGCTAGACTAAGGTTAACTTCCACATAACTAATTTGATTCAAATTCACTTAATTTAAAGGTTATTTAGACTGTGGATTCATCAATTTTTGATTATATTTAGTAGTAAACCTCCTCCCTATAGGCCTCTAAAGCTTGTCTAGTTTGGATTGGTCAAGTCTCCAACGGTAGGTTACAAATAATACATCTTCAAAGAGAGTTCTATTTTATGGTCAAGAAGTAACTTTTGAATATCTATAATGATACAAAATCTCACGAAGCTTACTACATCTTCTAAAGAAATAATGTGGATGTTAATCCATAAAGGCCTTACTACATCTTGAGTTTCTAAAGTTGGAGTTTGATTTCAGAGAAGGATAGGTTGGTTATTAAAATTCCAAAGACATATTTAATCACTTTAAGAGCTTGTTCAACTAAGGTAATCTTGAATAAGAAGATGTTGTCTTCATTGACCATAACTTAAAAAATATCAAACTTCTTCCAATGTAGTGAGTCCATATGCTAATAATAGGGAAAGTTGGTCTCTTATACCCAAAAAAAAATGAAAATAGTCGAGTTCTATTTAGTAGCTCTCTCCTTTATTATATCCATTTGAGGGTGGACAATGGAAGAACCATTTTCCATCCTAGGAGTGCAAAATAATAGCTTTCTCTGAGGAGCCTCGTCACCTAAAACCTAGAGCTAGGTTTTTCTAGGAATGGGAGGGGTATAGGAAAAGGGGATTGACGTAACTACTGCTAAGGTTTTAGATGGTATAAGGTAAAGGTGTAGTAGATTTGATGAGAAGGGCAAATTGGTTAGAGGTAATAGGCCTTAGATACAATATGTTACTAAAAAGGTAAAAAGGAGAAATTCTAGATGGAAAAAAGCAGGAAAAGTTGAAAATGGAGGGAAACTAAAAAAAATACAAGGCTAACGATGATGGGCAAGGAAGAAGAATAAAAAGAAAATAAAGATAACGTATGAGACAAATATTATGAAAGAAAAATGGCTGGGTATTGATAAAAAGAGGAAGGGTGGATGGAAAGACTGAAAAAAAATGGAAACAAGAGGGCATAGGAAGGAAGCCTAAGGAAAGAGTGCAAAAAAGACTAAAAAGAGAGACAAAGAAAGAAGTAGGACAAAGTGAAGCTACCAGTTAGACACTTGATCACTCAATGGATTCCATGTAGTCTTCATGCAAACTAGGAAGAAGCACTCTTTAAGTCCATATCTTAGTAGAAGAATATTTGTGATATCTGTTCAACAACTTTTATTGTAACTAATATTAATAGAACATCTGTAGTAATAGTATGAATAACTAAAAACCTTTTAATTAGAGATAATGGCTTTTGATGTTTAGTTAGATCAAACATACAATTATAAAAGGAGAGTTAATTTAAGCAATTGACAGTTAATACTCATTCTAATAACCATTTCAAATTAAAATAAATATCTATCACTTATTGCGAAGTGTTAAAATTAAAAATGTTGTGATGATAAAACATCATAAAAGCTTGGAGGATCACAATGACTCATAATCCAATTTACAAGTATAAGAACTACTTTTATGTATGATTGAAGAAAATAGGATAAGTGATTACAATTTATGATTTAATCTACAATGACTAACCATAAATTCAAGAAATAAGATTAAAGAGATTAAATTCAATCAAAATATTAACTAATGATGTGTTAATAATTGAAACATTCCATATGAGTTATATCCCTAATCCTTAATAGGGATTTAGTTCATACTAAAATAATAAAATCAATAATAAATAAGAAAGAAAATAAAACATAAGAATCATTCTTTTGGATCTTGAAATCTTAATGTTTTATATTGAATCTTAATAAAATATTGAATTATTCTCTAAATTTCTCCCTTTATTGTCCCTAGATGCTCTAATTCAACTCCTATTTCTCTTCCTTATTGACTCATGGCCCTTTATTCTTTTATAGGATAAAGCTCTAAAAGTTTTGTAAATTTTAATGTTAATATAGGATCAATACTATTCCATATTGCCTTACCATGTTCCTTCATTTCTTTCTCTAAAATTTATATAAAAAAATCACCGTTAATATTAGCCTAGAATATAATATCATGTTTAGACCATATTAGATTAATAGCTCCTCTGTCACCCATTAACATGTTCATCTTAGGAACATAGGTCTTAAACACATATACATAGGTCCGTGTATAAGCCATGTTGGAGAACACGAGTCTAGGACATAATAAAGGTCATACTCTAGCCTATATTGATGTTGTGTTCCTTTAAATCATTCAAAAAGTTCTCTACTTAGCTCCAGATTGCCTGAATTCTTTCCTTCTTCATTGAAACGCTAGAATAAGGCTTGAAAATAAAATATAAACCACATCAAGTACCCAATCTTATATAAATAATTAAAATACAACAAAAATACTCACAAAATAATGATAAAAATATTTTGTAATTAACACTTATCAAATTTCCCTACACTTAAGAATTTGTTTTTCTCAAGCAAATAAATAGCATGACTATTAACTCAAATAGGTAGCAACTCTAGGAAAGAACTTAATAAATCAATCATATCAATTAAGATTTTTCATTATTCATCTAATTGCAAAATTTATTAAATGTTTAGATGTTTAGCTACTTACGTCAAGTCATAATCCTATTCAATTCACTACATAATCTTTTAAACTTTAATTCAACCTTCAATATTCAACCTAATGCATGAAATAAATATATAAATCAGAAAGATGTTTCACCTTCAAAACATTTTCATACCCCTTACTAAAAGAAAAACAAAACACCAAATTTGAATTAACATAAGAGCATTTAGTTGTTTGTTTGAAAAGTCATTTGGCCTTTTGACACAGAAGCAGATACCTTGTCATCAATACTCTCGATTACTCAATTAACTTTTGATTTCAAATAGCTACTGATACCACTCTTTAACTTTGACAGTTTGACTTGGTTGGAAGCTAGTGGAGTGAATTTATTTAATGCTCCATTATTCAATAATTTTTTTACTTTTTACTTTTTACTTTTTTTTTCTATGTGGGATAATAAAAACGCTTAAAAATTCACTTCCAATTCAATTATACATCCAAATTATATAAAAAGTATCATAATATAATTTAAGCATCCATTTTAATTTTAATGAAGTAAATTAAAATTAACTTAATCATTAATACTTATAACTCTTTGTATAAACTAAACAAATCATAGTAATGATCAAACTTATTAGAAATCATCTTAATAAATCTTATTTTAAACTTATAGACTTTGTTAAAATTATTCCTATTAAATTAATTATAACAAAATTAATAAGAATAATATTTAATTCCTTCTCTCGATTTAAGTTATACATTATCCTCAATTTACACATATATAAGAATAAAAATGTAGAAATTATTTTAAATAAGGTAAGGATAACTAATGCTCACCGATGATAAAGATCATTAGCCTTAGCCAATATTATCAATATATGTCCTAGGCTAGTAAAATCTAATCTCTAATTTAGTGGTAAGATGTTTGAATAACTTAAGGAAATATTTCCTATATAATATGTAAAACTCCATCAATTCTCTCGCCTAAATAAGATAAGCATGATCTAATATCCATTACTTTAAAATTGTGTTAAACTAGAAACACATCTAATAAACATCGGCATTATGTAAAAATAAACCTAAACTGTTACTAAGATCCTAAAAACTGTCAAATTAAAACAAAAACATCTAAATCACTGAATTGGCTCCTAAAAAGTGCTAAATTTTATGTCTATTATTAGATTTGTCATTAAGCACTTTACCTTGGTGACTTCCCAAAATTCTTCTTACTATTCAAGGGCTTATGACTTACTATAAGCAACTTGTCTTACTACATAGAATTATAGAAGAAGATATATTAACATGATATGTGTTATTGTCTCCTAAATTTTTATAGAACAAATGAGAAGGCAAATTGTAACATCCCCTCTCCTATAGGAAAGGGTATTTTGGTACTTAGGACGGGTTCGGGATATTAAATTATATCTCGGCATGCGATACACATATAGCCTCTATACTTCTCGATTGGTTGCACATGCACATAGTATACATGCATTCATGTCATCTTCCTAAGATAGGGTTGAAATTGAACTTCGTGTGAAATTAAAGGAGTAATTGAGTTTAGAAAATTATTTGAACTGCGCCATAAATTGTTTTACATTTTTAGGGATTTTTAGAAATTTTTCTGGATTTTTCCGGAGACAATTCCCGATCGACAAAATCGCCAATTAATGAATCGGCCGATTCTTGGTAGCAAAATTGCTACCCACTGCACTTGTAATATGGGTATATTATTTTGGGACTGAAAGTAGGGTCATCGGAGTTAAATGGAGTAAAATTTTTGACTGGATTAAACTAATATACTTTGACTTTTCTTTTAATGTAGAACCAATCACATTTTGCCATTTAAAAGGCTATAGTAATTGCTCCCTCTCAAAGCTTTGGATATGCTTAAGAAGGAAAGGATGAATTGTTAAGTGTTTTGGTTATAACACATCCAAACTCCACTCTTCATTTTAAACCAACGAAATTTTCTCCTTCTCTCATCTTCCTTGTAACTTCAAGCTATTATCTCTTACTCCCATCAAAGTTAGATGATAAGTTTTGTGCATGCTTGAGAAGGAAAGGAGGTTGGTATTTTGGTGTGGAAGTTAGAAGGGGTTATTGAAGCTTTGAAGGAGATTTGGTGTTAGGTAAGTTTTCATTTAAGGAATTGAGTTTTAAATGATGTCTTTCATATAGATTAAATGCCATGATAGTGTGGGGTAGTTAATAAAAGGTTTAAAGCATGTATTAGGTTCATGTAGGCAGTAAAGTGATGATTAATATGGTTGGAAGAAATGGGTATAAGGTTAAACTGTTACATGCTTATATGATGCATGAATTGGGAGAACCATCGATGATGGTTTCTCATTGAGTTCGCAAACTCATCCAAAATTGCAATTATTTTTCAGGCATAAGCATAGACAGATAGCTCCCTCAGGACTGTAGAGCCGTGTACTGTGGATTGGCGAGAGAAGCGATGGCTCAAAGGTCGGTCAGCTGGGCTTTCTTTTGGAGACTTATAGTTAGATCTGTTTCTTGTACAGTACAGTATGATACTTAGTGTGCAGTGTTTGGATCATGTGTTAAAAAGTACTGACAGTTGTAAATTACTGAGTTTTGAGTGAATGAAATGGAATCTAATTTGGTTTTAAAAAGTGGTCAATTTCTTATTACTGTCTTATGATTGTGATGCCATGAGGAGTGTAGTGGTTGTTGTCAGTAGTGGTCTCTTGTCGTGGGATATTTATCGGAATGACCTACGGGCGTTCCGGTGGATACCCTATGGTAAGGGGGCGCTACACAATTACTTTAAATCAAACTTAAGTGCTTCTTTGGTAGTGGTATGGGTTTAGGCTTTTCTTCTCTTAAGTCCTAGAAAACTAAGTAAGTCATGGTACATAACCCTCTCCCTCCAACTTAAAATCACACTTGAAAAATTTAGAATCCTCCTCTTTTTCATTAATTCATAAAGTTAAATATGCTTTCAAAGGGTTAACAGAAGTAACTTTAGGTAAGTAATCATGAACAATATAATCAATAATATATATTTTGTAACAAATGTCATTAAGGGTAAGCCCTTTCAAAGCTTTAAAAATGTTGAAGTCCTTCTTATCATTTCTCACTCTTAATTTCAACCTACCCTTGGCCATATTAATTAGTGCTCTCTAGTATTAATAAATGGTTCTCAAAATAATAGGAACCTTAGTGTTAAACTCAATGCCTATCAAAAAAAGGTTTGTAAAAAATTAGTTCTCCTATTTTAATAAGTAGATCTTCCATTATCCCAATTGGGTATCTAATGAACCTATTAGCTAGTTGGAGTGACATAATTGTAGGCATGGTATCTTTTGTTTTAAGCTTTTTAAAAAGAGATAAAGATATAAGATTATTACCAGTACCTAAATCATATAAGAATTTATAAACATCGAAAGCAACAAATGATGTAGAATAACAAAAATCTTTAGATCTTTTAACGTTAAAGGTGGTTTGTTTTGTAAGAATATAGTAAGAATATACTACATTCCTCAGTTAAGTTATTACAACATACTCCTCAAGTTTAATTTTGTTAAGGATGATTTACTTTAAAAACTTCTTAGAAAATGACATATAATCTAATACTTTAGCAAATGGGATGTTAATGTGAAATTTTTTAAATTTTACCAAGAATCTTTTGCAATTTTCCCTATCCTTCCTTTTTATTAACCATTAAGGGTATAGAATGAGTGGTATATAAGATTTGACAATGGGTTGAAGTGGTAGTGTCATACTGTTTACCAAGTCTGGCCTTTGAACTTCAATCATCTTATTATCTTCTTTATGCTTGTTTGACTTTTGTACTTCCTTTTCCTTAGTGGTTACATATTCAGGTGTTTTTTCACTCCTTAGTATGATGGCTTGTACTTTCTCCTTTGTGCTTACCTCAGTATTAATAAAAAGCTTACTTTGATCTCTTTCACCTACCATTTAGGCTAATTGGTTCATTTACACCTTCAAATTATAAATAAATAAATAATTTTACTATATCACCTTATCTAGTTGGCCTATATAAGACTAAAGTTTCCCAACTTATCCAATTTTGCACTAATGGTTACATATATTACTTAAGCATCTCTTCCATCCGCTTTTCTTGTAAGGATGATTGTTTTTAAAATTAATGTCTTTGTTATAACCTAGATGGTCCCATAAGTTTGCTAGCTATAGCTCTTTACTTAATTTAAATGGTTTCTTCATTTAAGCTTACAAGTATCAAAGAAAGGATCATTCTTGATGACTAGTTTTTGTTGTAAAGGTAGTCATTTAGTTTACATCTCTAAAGTAATTTGAGGTAGACTTTATATACATATAGGAAGGATTCTTATATATACTACATTGAGAACTTATCTCCCTATTTCCCATGTTCAATCTTCGTGTATTTAGAAATATCCACAATTTTGAATATGAACTTTGAAGATGCTTGAACTTTATCAAGAGAAGCTTTTGATTTTGTCCTTAAAACCTTAGTTGATAAGTTCTTAGCTAGCTATACACACACACACACACACACACATAACTAAGGTCTAACATAAGAGAGTATTGATGAAGTGGACATTGGCTAAGCAACACTCTTTATCTCTCCCAAGCTTCATAGAATGCTTTCCATTCTTATTAGTGCAAAATTTTAAATTTGCATCCTAAGCTCAATGTTCTTGTATAGAGTAAAGAATCACATCATAAAAACATCATAGACTTGATCCTACTCCTCAAAAGATTCTACTAATTGAAAACAACCAAGTCTTTGTTTAACCTCTCATGCATTAGTAGAAACATATCTTCCATAACTCATATTTATTATGACCATTTAATGGAAGTGTGAATTATGTAACAAAATTCCTTAATGAAGGTGATTGTGTCATTCCTAAGTAATCCACTAAAAGTTGGAAGCAAATGAAGGTGAACTTGTTTTAGCTTGTAATTCTTTGCTCTCTAACCCAACCTAATATATGAGGGACTAACACTAATAATAGGCATCTAACCATATTCTATGCAAAGTGTACGTAGCTGCAACTCCCTAACACTAACGACATTGTTGCCACCATTTTTGTCAATATTTCAAGCATTTATATGATTTATAGCCATCTCTTTTCTCCTTTTTGATTTATTTCATTTGTGTGTTCCTTCAATTTTAAGGGATCATCTAAGTTTGCAATTTAGGATACTCTTGTCATACATCATTTACTTGAAAATAAACAAGGAAAGTTAAGAATAAAGTAAATCCAAAACTAAAACATAGTAATTAAAATAATCTCTAATAATAGTTTTTATGCCCAAAAAGTTGTAAAAAGACCTAGGCTATCCTACTTGCAAGTATACGAGATAATTATAGCTGATAATGTAAGGTTGTCTCCCATGCAGGTAAAATTGCTCAACTTAAATTAAGTTTGAATTAAAAATAGAAAATAAAAACAATGCATTCCTAAACATTCTATCCCGGTTGTTGAGCGAAAAATTTTAAGGAAAATTAAGAAATTAAAATGAAAAGTTGACATAATCAATTGGGAGCAAAGACAAATGGATCAATTGAAGTAGAAAAATTCTTGAGAATTAATTTCACTAATTTAATCTCCTATGCATGATTAAGGGAAAATGATTGGATTGTTGTCTTTCTAAAGTTAATGGTTAGGTTCTAAATTGATTCGAATAATGAACTAGTCTAACTTTCGTATTCAACAAGTTATTATCTGAATTAATAATGAAAACCTAACTACCAACTACCAATTATCTAGATCCGTATTAAACTTCATCTCTCGAATCTTCATTTAACACTAAAATGATGCAAAGTTTGGTCATTTTATTACATCCATTCAGTTCAAAAACCACAACAATAAATAAGATAACAGATTCGTAACCCAATCATGCATATTCAACTAAATAGCTACATTAATTCTCAAGAAAAGAGATCAACCCATCAAGGATACCACCACATCCATCATCATTAAACACTTTAATTGCATGTTATTGTCAACAAAAGTATTAACACAATAATAAAACAATAAATACTAAATGAAATATCAAAAAGACAAGTAACATTTTGTTGGGCCCGGGATTCGAATTCCTTATCCCGAGGTGGCCCCTCGGGGGGGTCGGGTAGGGGCGCACGAAGGAAGAAACTAAAGCGAGCAAATAAGAAGGAAAACAGCTGCGGGAAAGAGGGGGGCCTCGTCGCGGCGTCAGATTGCTCGCCGCGACGAACGTCTCTCTGCGATGCTTCGCCGCGGTGAACTCACGTGTGCACGCCATGACGAGGGACCAGCCTCGCGTCGCGGCGAGCTCCCTGAATTTTGGACCCGTCCCCAACATCCATGCAAAACTCATACAAACACACATACATATACGTTTTATCACCTACACATACATTCTGAGTTAATCTCAGGATAAATCAGAGTTCCGTGGAACAAAACGGATAAATCGGAGTTTATACCGTGAACGAAACAAGTCCGATTTCTCAGGATCTCGTGGCCTCAAGCTGGCAGCCGGGAGAAGGCTATACGTGGACGTGCACGTGACTAACGAAACGTTCCTCTCTCGCCCAAACAAAACACATAATCATTCGTTTCATGCTCAAATCATTTTATCGAGCTTTCATACTTTTCATTCTTGCAAAATGCCATAATAATTGCAAAGCAATTCATAATCAAAATCATAATTCGTTTGCAGCAATGTCACACACAAGCAAGCAAGTATAAACATTTTTGCCCTTACACACAACAACCATAAATGTATTACCCACCTAATGTCGCTCGAGAATCCAACTCACTGTTGTCCTTCCTCTTGCGATTGGATCAGGTCGGCTTGATTTCCTATAACAAACCAAGTTTCCATTCAAACAATATTCAAAAGAAATATTCAAAAAGCTTGAAAATCAAAAGTAAAAGCACTAAAAGTCTACACCAGACTTCCAACCCAATTTCTGAATCTTAGAGGGAAATTGCAGACTTCCTTTCTTCGTAAAACTTGTAGCCTTACGGCTCTAGTCCACAACGAATTTGAAATCACCTAATTTGGACATCCACAGCAAAAGATATGCCCAAAATACCAAAATTCACCTATTCTGGAACTGGGGGCTCGCCGTGACGAAAGCCACGCTCGTCGCGACGAACGACCTGTGCTCGCCGTGACATGCACAAATTCCTAGCACGTCGAGCACGCCGCGACGTGCGGGTCTGGAGAACGTCTCCGAACTTGATTTTTCCAGTGTTTTCCCACTTCAATCCTTCCCTTAAGCACATGCAACCCATCTAAACCTTGATTCAAGTCCAATACTACATTTCTAACCCATTAACACCTTAAAAATAGTCACAAAATCAACAACCCAAGGATTCTAACCATTTTTTCCCCTAAACGCTCCAACAACCGATTCTAACACATGCAAATCGATTATAAGGTTTAATTTAACCAAAACAAGAGGCAAAGAACTTAAACTTACCATGACTTTGCTTCAAACTGTCGAAAATCTTTAGGAATCAAAAACCCTCCTTTCTTCTCCTTCTTCCTCACCCACGGTACTCTCCTCTCTTTTCTCCTTTCCTCTTCTTTTCTTTTCCTTCTAATTCCTCCACTTAAGTCTAAAGAGAAGACAAAGACCAAAATACCCCTCCTAGCAAAGCTTTAACCTATCCATCTCAAGTGATCTTCCCAAAATGCCCTCAAACATTTTTATCCTTTCATTCTCATTTACACCACATAATACTTACTTAATCTCAATTTTCCCTTAATACTTCCAATTTAATCCAATTAAACCATAAATCACACAATGAACACAATTCATGCTTAATAATATCAATAAAAAAAATTCGGAGCCCAACATTCCTCCCCCTCTAAAAAAAAAATTCGTCCTCGAAATTATTACCTGAGTCATCGAAGAGATACGGATACTTCTCCTTCATGGATTCCAATGGCTCCCAAGTAGCCTCCTCTACTGAATGATTCCTCCACAGGACTTTGACTAACTGAACCGTCTTGTTCCTGAGGACCTTTTCCTTGGTATCCAAAATCTCCACTGGTTGCTCCTCATAACTCATATCATCTCTCAACTGAACCTTACCAGGCTGAATAATATGAGAAGGATCCGATCTATACCTCCTCAACATGGAAACATGAAAGACATTATGGATCTGAGATAATTCTGGAGGTAACGCCAACCTGTAGGCGAGTGGTCCAATCCTTTCAAGAATTTCATAGGGACCCACATACCTCGGACTCAACTTGACCTTCTTGCCAAACCTCATTACTCCTTTCCAAGGAGACATCTTAAGGAACACTTTCTCAACGACTTTAAACTCCATCTCCTTTCGGTGTGCATCAATGTAGCTCTTCATCCTATCCTGTGCTGCCTTAAGTGGCTGCTTAACTAGATTGACTTTATCAACTGTCATCTGAATCAATTCTGGTCCTACCAGTTTCCTCTCTCCTTCTTCATCCCAACAGATCGGAGTTCTACATCTCCTCTCATACAATGCCTCATATGGAGCCATCTAAATGCTCGAATGGTACGAATTATTATAAGCAAATTCAACCAATGGCAAATGCTCATCTCAAGCTCCTTTGAAATCCATCACACATGCTCTGAGCATTCCCTCAAGTGTCCGAATGGTCCTCTCAGACTGACCATCCGTCTGAGGGTGAAAAGTCGTGCTAAAATTCAACTTAGTTCCTAAAGCTTCCTGCAAACTTTCCCAAAACCTCGAAGTAAACCGAGGGTCCCTGTCTGAAACTATGGAATCTGGAATCCTGTGCAATCTCACTTTCATCAATGTACTTCTTTGCTAGCACATGCAAAGAATCAGTCTGCTTAATCGCCAAAAAGTGAGCTGACTTCGTCAACCGATCCACAATAACCCAAATGGCATCATGCTTCCTACTAATCTTGGGCAAACCCATCAGAAAATCCATGGTCACCCCTTTGCCACTTCCATTCGGGAATAGACAATGGCCTTAACTTGCCTGAAGGTGCCTGGTGTTTAGCTTTGACTTGCTGACACACTAGACACTTACTTACATACTCTGCTACATCCCTCTTCATGCCCTTCCACCAAAAATGCTCTCTCAAATCCCTGTACATCCTGGTACTACCTGGATGCATGGCATAAGGCGCATTGTGTGCCTCATCCAAAATCTCATCATTTACCTCCTTGACATCTGGGATACAAAGCCTATTCCCCACTATCATAAGTCCGTCCTCCCTCACTACTACTTCAGAAATCTTACCATTTTGAATTTCCTCTCTGAGTTTGCTCAAATTTGCATCTAGTCCCTACAATTCTCTAACCTTCTCCTTGAGTATCGGTCTCACTCGGAAGTTAGCTAGAAGACAATCTGGCTCCTCCTGCTTCAAGCTTACCTTAAGCTTGACCATCTCTTCCAACAAAGGCAAGTAAACTGTCCGAACATGGGCAATTGAAGACTTCCTACTCAAAGCATCCGCCACTACATTGGCCTTGCCTGGATGATATTCAATCAGCAAGTCATAATCCTTAAGCAACTCGATCCACCTTCGCTGTCTCAAATTCAGTTCCTTCTGACTTAGCAAGTACTTGAGACTTTTATGATCGGTAAAGATCCTCTTCTGAACTCCATATAGATAATGCCTCCAAATTTTCAAGGTGAAGATCACAGCTGCCAACTCCAAATCATGTGTCGGATAGTTCAACTCATATGGCTTCAATTGCTTTGAAGCATAAGCTATCACCCTGTCTCCCTGAATCAATACACAACCAAGACCCTTCCTCGTAGCATCACTATACACGGTATAGCCCTCATCTCCAGAAGGCATAATCAAAATCGGAGCACTTGTCAATCTGTGCTTGAGCTCCTCAAAGCTCTTCTGGCATTCATCACTCCAGATAAACTTCTGACTCTTCCTCAATAACTTTTTCATCGGAGCAGCTATCATGGAGAACCCCTCCATAAACCTCCTGTAGTAACCTGTCAAACCCAGAAAACTCCTCACCTCTGCTACATTCTTCGGTGCTTCCCAATTCACCACAGCTTCTATTTTCTTTGGATCCACATGCACTCCTTATTCTGAGATCACATATCCAAGAAATGCAACTTCCCTCAACCAAAATTCGCATTTATCAAATTTGGCATACAACTCGTTTCTCCTCAATGTCTCCAAAGCAATTCTCAAATGCTCTTCATGCTCTTTATCACTCTTGGAATAAACCAATATATCATCAATAAAGACAATGATAAATTGGTCCAAGAATAGCTTAAAGACTCGATTCATCAAATCCATAAAGGCTGCAGGGGCATTTGTCAATCCAAAGGGCATAACTAAAAACTCAAAATGTCCATACCGTGTTCTGAAAGCAGTCTTTGGCACATCCGACTCCTTTATTCTCAACTGATGGTAACCCGATCTCAAGTCTATCTTGGAGAAGACTTTCACCCCTTGCAATTGATCAAACAGATCATCTATGCGTGGGAGCGGATACCTGTTCTTCACAGTAACCTGATTAAGCTTCCGGTAGTCTACACACCTCCTCAACGATCCATTTTTCTTCTTCACAAAAAGGACCGGAGCTCCCCAAGATGAAGAGCTCGGCCTTATGTACCCTTTCTTCAACAACTCCTCCAACTGCTCTTTAAACTCCTTCAATTCCGTCGGAGCCATCCGGTAAGGCGGAATTGAAATCGGTGCAGTACCTGAAAGAAGCTCAATGGAAAACTCAATTTCCCTAGGTGGCGGTAGTCCTGACAATTCCTCGGGAAAAACATCTGAGAATTCCCTGACTATAAGAATATCCTCCAGCTGCCCTCTATCTGCTCTTGTGTCTACCACATAGGCCAAAAATGCCTCACATCCCTTCCTCATCATCTTTTCTGCTGTCAAAGCTGAAACAATTCTGGGCGGACTTGCTTTTCTGTCCCCAGTAAACACCACTCTTCTGTCTTCATCCAATTCAAATTTCACTGTCTTTTGCTTACAATCCAGCTAGGCATTGTACTTCTCTAAGGTGTCCATACCCAAAATCACATCCAATCCTCCCATCTTCAGTGGCATTAAGTCTACCACTAGAAGTTCCCCGCCAATACATATCTCACACTCTCTATACACTTGACTGATAATAATATATTGGCCAATTGGAGTACTCACCATCAGTGGAGTATCCAAAGGGCTCAAATTTCTACTACACACAGATCTACTCGAAGAAACAAACGAATGAGTAGAACCCAGATCAACAAAGCAATCACATCATTAGCAAATAACTTAACCGTACCAGTGACCACATCTGGAGCGGTCTTTGCATCCTCCCGAGTCATTGCGAACACCCTAGTTGGTGCCTGCCCCCTGGGTCTCTCTGGAATGTTCACCCTCTTGGCTGCATCAGAACTGCCCACTTCTGTAGAAGTCTTATGTCCCACAGTCTCAGATCTCTTGGGAGCTTGCATCTGGCTTCTCTCTTGTCATAGAGGCTGAGGGCACTCTCTAGCCAGGTGCCCCTTCTCCCCACAGTTGAAGCAAGCTCCTATCAATCTGTAGCACTCTCCTCTATGGGGTCTCCCACAGTGCTCACACCTCGGAATAGATGGCCTATCCCCATCTCCCCTTCTACTGTCGCCCATCGTTGAGGCTTGGTGAGAAACAGTAGAAGTCTTCATAGGTCTCGATCGGCTAGCACCGCTGCTCCTCTCGTCAGACTGCACAGGGAAGGTTCTGGCACTCCTCTTAGGCATAAAAGTACCACCTCACCTCTTGAATTGCTCTCTCCCCATTCTTTTCTTATTCACTGCACTCTTGATGTTCTCAATGTTCTCCACCCTCAATGCTGCCTCAACCAACTGCTGAAAGTCACCAAAATTCTGCACTACCACTTTCTCTTTGATGGCCAAGTGAAGGCCCGACTCAAACTGGCAACATTTAGCAGCCTCACTCAACATTAGCTCTGAAGCATACCTCGCCAACTGAGTGAACCGATGCTCATATTCCCTAACTGTCATCTCCCTCTGTCTGAGACTAAGGAACTCCCTCTGCTTCTGCTGAATGTACACCTCAGACAGATATTTCTTCCTGTAAACAGCAAGGAAGTCCTGCCATGCCAACCCTAATGGTCTCATCTGACTCCCTGGCACAGTCTCCCACCAATGCAGAGCATCCTCCTGAAGTAGACTTGCAGCATATATAACCCTCTCATCATCCTCACACTCCATCTGATCCAAGACTCTCTCGGTCTTTCTCAACCAGGTCTCAGCTTCCTCAGGATCAGTGGTCCCATAGAAGTCCACTGCTCCATACGTCCTCAACTTGTCGAACCGTCCCCCTTCTTAGCTGGGACTGAAGAAAAAGGCTGTGGCATCTGACCCATAGCCTGAACAAACGCCTGAGTAAACGCCTGAAACAACCTCAGATCCAGAGGCACTTGCTCCTGTAAAACCGGCGACTCCTGAGTCTGCGATGGAATGGGCTCACTACCTAGCCCTACAGAAGCCTCAGCATTTCCTAGGGCTACCGACTCATCAGTCCTCTCCTCCCTAGTCGGAGAGTCAGGTGCAACGGATCCTTGCAGAACTCCTCGTGTCCTTCTACGAGGTGGCATCGTACTCCTTCAAATCCAAAAACTAAGGATTAGCTACATGTCAATCTTAATTCCTACATGTATGCATGATATGCATGTCACTTAATGCAATCAATCAATGCAACAGATAATCATATACCAAACAATTCATCCTACTATGCATTCTAAGCCGAGGACACAAAACCTAATGCTCTGATACCAAACATGTTGGGCCCGAGTCTCGAATTTCCTATCCTAAGATGGCCCCTCGGGGGCGTCGGGTAGGGGCGCGCGAAGGAAGAAACAAAAGCGAGCAAAGCAGAAGGAAAACAGCAACGGGAAAGAGGGGGGCCTCGTCGCGGCATCAGATTGCTCGCTACGACGAACGCCTCTCTGCGATGGTTCATCATGGTGAACTCAGATGTGCAGACGCCATGACGCGAGGTCAGCGACAAAGGACCAGCCTCGCGTCAAGGCGAACGCCTATATAATCTGCGCCATGACGAGCTCCCCAAATTTTGGACCCGTCCCCAACATCCATGCAAAACTCATACAAACACACAAACATATACGTTTTATCACCTACACATGCATTCTGAGTTAATCTCCTCCATAAACATAAGAATTTCATGCCATTACAATTCGAATAAATTGAACCAACAATCTCAATAAAAGCACAATACATGTCAAGGTTAAAATCCAAAAAAAGATACATGAGAATGCCCAATGATGATATGCTTGGAGGGCTAACCAAAACAAAATACTTACTTAAAAAAAAAGCTCCTAACTATCTTGGAGTTTCCGATGCCTTGCAAGGGTCAACGATCGTCTCGTTCTGCACCTGAGGAGTGGGAGATAATAGGGTGAGCTGTGAAGCTCAGTGGCATATAAATTTATAGCCATTGACAACGAGCCATACATTCAAACATATATATGTATATATAAGCATAAACAAGTCAACAGTTATCAATTTACAATCATCACAATAATATGCCATGTGATTTCACGATATAACAATTAACATGCGTCATGCCCAACAAATCAATAATGTATGCACAACAAATGGCTCGAGAGTTCCGTGGAACAAAACAGATAAACCGAAGTTTATACCGTGAACGAAACGAGTCTGATTTCTCAGGATCTCGTGGCCTCAAGCGGGCAGGCGGGAGAAGGCTATACGTCGACGTGCACGTGACTAACGAAACGTTCCTCTCTCGTCCAAACAAAGCACATAATCATTCGTTTCATGCTCAAATCATTTTATCGAGCTTTCATACTTTTCATTCTTGCAAAATGCCATAATAATTGCAAAGCAATTCATAATCAAAATCACAATTCGTTTGCAACAATGTCACACACAAGCAAGCAAGCATACACATTTTTGCCCTTACACAAAACAACCATAAATGTATTACCCACCTAATGTCGCTCGAGAATCCAACTCACTATTGTCCTTCCTCTTGCGATTGGATCAGGTCGGCTTGGTTTCCTATAACAAACCAAGTTTCCAATCAAACAATATTCAAAAGAAATATTCAAAAAGCTTGAAAATCAAAAGTAAAAGCACTAAAAGTCTACACCCGACTTCCAACCCAATTTTCGAATCTTAGAGGCAAATTTCAAACTTCCTTTCTTCATAAAACTTGTAGCCCTACGACTCTAGTCCACAACGAATCTGAAATCACCTCATTTGGACGTCCACAGCAAAAGATATGCCCAAAATATCAAAATTCACCTATGCTGGAAACTGGGGGCTCTAACTGTGACAAAAGTCACGCTCGTCGGTACGAACGGCCCGTGCTCGCCGCGACATGCACAAATTCCTCACACGTCGCGGCGTGCTCATGAGCACGTCGCGACGTGTGGGTCTGGAGAACGTCTACGAACCCGATTTTTCCAGCATTTTCCCACTTTAATCCTTCCCTTAAGCACATGCAACCCATCTAAACCTTGATTCAAGTCCAATACTACATTTCTAACCCATTAACACCTTAAAAACAATCACAAAATCAACAACCCAAGGATTTTAACCATTTTTTTCCCTAAACCCTCCAACAACCATTTCTAACACATGCAAATCGATTCTAGGGTTTAATCTAACCAAAACAAGAGGCAAAGAACTTAAACTTACCAAGACTTTGCTTCAAACTGTCGAAAATCTTTAGGAATCAAAAACCCTCCTTTCTTCTCCTTCTTCCTCACCCACAGTACTCTCCTCTCTTTTCTCCTTTCCTCTTCTTTTCTTTTCCTTCTAATTCCTCCACTTAAGTCTAAAGAGAAGACAAAGACCCAAATACCCCTCCTAGCAAAGCTTTAACCTATCCATCTCAAGTGATCTTCCCAAAATGCCCTCAAACATTTTTATCCTTTCATTCTCATTTACACCACATAATACTTACTTAATCTCAATTTTTCCTTAATACTTCCAATTTAATCCAATTAAACCATAAATCACACAATGAACACAATTCATGCTTAATAATATCAATAAAAAAATTCGGAGCCTAACACCGTCGGCTAAACTAATAAAAGTATAAGTCAGTTAATAATAGATAGTAAAATGAATGAAACAAAGAAACAAAGAAACAAATGAGGAATAGAATAGGCAAACAAATCATCAGATGAAGGGTTGTGGAGATATCCAGTCCCTCTCAAGCTTCCAAGTTTGACTCTCGCCTTCTGCTTCATCTTCTTCCCCAAACGGATGTTCACTTAAGTTGACTGGGGTTTAGCTATAGGTCTCGCTTTCTACCTCTCCCAAGCTTCCACCTCTCTACAATTTTGCTTTTCTTCCTAACTTACTATGTTTCCTTTCTTTGTTTCTCTCTTTTGTTTATCTTCTTTTCTTTATCTCTCAATACCTCCCATATCTGTGTCTCTGTGTGATTGAACCAATAAAACAGTGAATGAAAGATGATTTTCCTCAACCACCACTCTCTTTTCCTTTTATTTGTCTCTCTTTAAGTTTAGGGTTGTGTGCCTTAATGTCATGAGTTGCCACCTATTAAAGCCAGAATTAATCTTAAAACTTCTCAGGGCATGCAAGGGGAGTCATGGATGTGACTCCCTTTGCATGTTCGTGCATTATGTTACCATCCTGAGAAGTTTTAAGATTAATTCTGGCTTTAATACGTGGCAACTCATGACATTAAGGCATACAACCCTAAACTTAAAAAGAGTCGAATAAAAGGAAAAGAGAGTGGTGGTTGAGGAAAATCATCTTTCATTCATTGTTTCATTAGTTCAATCACACAGAGACACTTACATGGGAGGTGTAGAGAGATAGAGAAAAAGAAGATAAATATAAGAGAGAAACAGAGAAAGTTGGGAAGAAAAGCAAAACTGTAGAGAGGAGGAAGCTTGGAAGAGGTAGAAAGCGAGAGTTATAACTGAATCCCATTCAACTTGAGTGAACATTCACCTGGGGAAGAAGATGAAGTAGAAGGCGAGAGCCAAAGTTGGAAGCTTGAGATGCATAACATTTAATGCAAAAAAATACATTACTTTGATGTTTTAATTCAAAATTTACAAAATAACCCAATTAACATTCATGTAATATTCACATCATTTTCACTTAATTTATCTCACATTTGGATCAAAACATAATGATTTGTAACTGAAATTAAGATATAAAGGCAATTAAAAGAAATAGAAATTAGACACAATAATTCCCCCACACTTAAACTTTGCTTGTCCTTAAGCATAATAAAGAGTACTAGACTATAGAAGAACAAACAATGAAAACAACAATTTTTCCAAATAATAGTCAAAGATATCAATGATCATTCCAATAAACACAATTTAAGAACTTGAAACTTATAATACTCCATAAGCAAGCAATTCTTTGCATGTTTAGCAAAATCATTAAGCACTTCAATTCAATGAACCATCAGCAAGTGTGACAGACAGTCACTCCACTCTCCATCCTCTCAAGCATTCAAAAGTAGTAAATATTCACTCATCGTTCATTTCATGTAAGGTATCTACCATAGGCTTACTTACTAATCCAATCTCCACCACTCATATCAAACACAAACATCAATCCGAAGGTCTTTATTTTAATTATAATGGGTAAGGGTAAGAAAAGAAAGGAAATTTGTAGCTTAAAACCACAGAGCTAATTGAGCATTCAAAGTAATTCAAAAAATGAAAAATAAAATAATCAATTCTTTCCTCTCACATGATAAAGTTAGCACTCCCCATTTTTACGTCTCTCCTCTTCTTTCATTTTCTGGTCGTCTTCTCTTTCCTTTGTTTCTTTTCAATTCATTTTTGTTTTCCATTTTTTCTTTTTTCTTTTTTTTTTCTTTTTTATTTATTCATTTTAAACGAGGAAATTAAGGGACAAAAATATAGAGGAGATAAATTAATACAACCAAACCCATCCCTAACTAAAAAACCAACTATAAGCTACAATTCCCCCACACTTAGTCCCTAAACCCTACCCTTATGGTAGGTGTAATGAAGCAGATAAACAATCAAGGTCAAGGCTTATATTTTGAGTTTAAAGAAAGAAAATAATTCATTTAAGATCAAGGGGGCTCACTAACAGTGACATTATCGTGGCTTTTTAAGCTAAAAGGGTAAATCCTAATTGCCTTCATCATTTCAACATTTACATAAGGTTATGTGATCTTAACTAGTATTTGCAAGTAAGTTCTAAAGTTCCTTAATCATGAAAGAGCACTCTCAACAAAGAATACTCGAAATTGGTGTTTAATACTTCAAAAAGGCTCAAATTCTCACCAAATGAAAAATATCATTCGTCTATCACAACAAGCTAATGTCCTTTAAACTGAAACCCAAGTTAATCATTCTAAGCATGAAAGTATACGCATTCACTCATATTATGCATTTCTAATCCTGATTGAGTTCATTTTATGATCATGCATCTCTAAATAATAAATAGGAAAGCAAACACACAATACAAAATTAATGCAACCTCGCACTTAAACATCACGCTATTCCTAATGTGACACAAAAAAGTAAAAAAGGGATCTAGGGCAAAAGAAAAAATTAACACAAACGAGGACAAACATTAAAGACTAAAAGAAATTAATCTGCATTTAGTACGAACAATAAAAAGAATAAGGAAAAAATACGATACAAATGTGTGATGGTAGCTGTGTCAATTCAATGTGAAGCATAGCAACTGAAATTGAGGAGAGACAACTACGAGGAAGACAAATAGAAGAGATTGAAAAGAAGGCCTATGCAAATAAAGCAAATAGATTAAGTTGAGTTTCACTAAACGAAATAACAAGCAACTAAATTGAAAGACAAAACAGAATGATATGGGTTCCCTCCTATTTAGCTCTGCTTTAATGTCTTTTAGCCAGGCACCTCAAATAGTCATTTTTGAAGTGGATCACTAAAATTGATGGATTCTACAGTTTTCTTTTCAATTGCTCCTTCCAAATATGGTTTCACCCGATGGCCATTCACCTTAAATGTTTCTTTTGTTTGCGGCTTTTCTAATTCCACTGCTCCATAGGGAAAGACCTTGATTACTTCAAATGTCCCATTCCACCTTGATTTCAACTTACCTGGAAACAAGCACAATCAATAATTATATAACAGAACTTTCATTCTAGGTATAAGTAACTTACCTACAAGACTCATATCATTTCCTTGTAAATTTTGGAATTCTCATCAGCCTCACTTCGGAGTTCATCCAATTTTGAAATTTGAAGCAAATGCTCCTGTCCTCCATCATCTAGATTTAGGTTCACCGTCCTAATCGCCACAATGCCTTATGTTCAATCTTAACCAGTAAATGATAGGCCTTCCCAAAAACAAGTCAGTAAGGGCTTATTCCTAAGACAGTTTTGTAAGCAATGCAATATGCCCATAGTGCAGCATTTAACGTTGTTGACCAATCCTTCCGTGATGGGTATATAGTCTTCTTTAAAATACCCTTAATATGTTTATTACTTGTTTCCAATTATCCAGAAGTTTGTAGATGGTACAGAGTCACCACCTTGTGAGTTATGGAATATTTCTTCATGAGCTTCTCAAAAAGCTTATTGCATAAATGACTTCCTCTATCGCTTATGCTTATGCGCGAAATCCTGAACCTACTAAAAATATTTTCCTTCACAAATTTAACAAAAACATTAGCATCATTAGTTCAGGTGGGTATTTCTTTAGCCTACTTAGACAAGTAATCAACAGCAACAAGTATATATTCAAATCCACAAGATTTAGGAAACATACCTATAAAATCAATACCCCAAACATTGAATAATTCAAGTTAGTTAGGGGCATTTCATTTCTTCTACTTATATTTCTAGTCCATTGGCATTTATCACATTTCAAACAAAAGAAAAGAGCATCTTTAAATAAGGTAGGTCAATACAATCCACTTTGAAGAATTTTAAAAGTAGTTTTCCTCCCTCCAAAATGGCCTCCACAATAGAGTTCATGACAAAAGGTCAAGACACTTACCTGTTCATCCTCTAGAACGCACCTCTAAATGATTTCATCCTTACAGATTTAGTAGAGGTATGGATCATCCCAAAAGTAGGACCAGTTTAAACGAAGGAATCTTTTCCTTTTCTGAGAAGTCATGTTAGGTCTCAAAATGCCACAAGCAAGATAATTCACATAGTCAGCATAATAAGGCACTTTACTCACAACAAATAACTGCTCATCAGGAAAGTTCTTAGTAATTACATAATTCTTTTGTTGTTTAAAAGTTTCCAAGTTAGGAGTTATTATAGACAAATGATCCACGACAACATTATCACTCCCTCTTTTATCTTTTATTTCTATATAAAACTCTTGTAACAACAAAATCTATCTAATTAATTGTGGTTTTATAAGCTTTTTGGTCAAAAGATACTTAAGAATTGCATGATCAGAATGGATTATGATATTTGACCCTAACAAATAAGGTTTACATTTTTCCAATGTAAAAATCACAGTCGACAATTGTTTCTCGGTGGTTGTGTAATATAGTTGTGCGTCACTCAAAGTTAAGCTAGCATAATAAATCACATGCAAAGATTTCTCAATTTTTTGGCCCAAAACAGCTCCTATAGTAAAATTAGAAGCATCACACATAATTTCATAAGGTAAAGACCAATCAAGAGCCACAATAATCGATGCAAAGATCAATTTTTCTTTAAGAACATTAAAGGCATTAAGGCATTCCTTATTAAAATCAAAATGGACATCTTTTTCTAACAATTGTCATAAAGGACAACTTATCTTAAAAAATCCTTTGATAAACCTCCTATAAAATCCAATATGTCCTAAAAAACTTATAATACCCTTGATAGAAGTGGGTGGCAGAAGCTTTTCTATAACTTCAGTTTTAGCCTTCTCAACTTCGATTCCTCTCTGTGATACAACATGACCTAAGATTGTTCCTTGTTTCACTATAAAATGGCTCTTTTTCCAACTTAAAGTCAAGTTGCATTTAATATATCTTTCCAGCACATGAGTTGGGTTATTTAGGCAATCATCAAAAGAGGTACCAAAGATTGAGAAATTATCCATAAATACCTCGATAAAGTCTTAATCATTTATGAGAAAATGGGAAACATATATCTTTGAAATGTTGCAGGTACATTACACACCAAAGATTGAGAAATCATCCATAAATACCTCGATAAAATCTTAATCATTTATGAGAAATGGGAAACATATATCTTTGAAATGTTGCAGGTACATTACACAGCCCAAATGGCATCCTCCTAAAGGTGAATGTCCCAAATGGATAAGTAAATGTCGTCTTTGCTTAGTCCTCGGGAGTAATCAGTATCTGGTAATAACCTAAAAGACCATCAAGAAAATAATAAAACTCCTGTCCAGAAAGTTTATTAACATTTGATCAATAAAAAGAAGAGGAAAATGGTCCTTTTTGATCGCCACATTCAGTTTCCTATAATCGATACACATTTTCCATCTAGTTGTGGTCGTAGTATGTACTAATTCATTCTTATCAATTCAAACAATAGTAATGTTAGATTTTTTTGGAACCACATGCACTAGGCTCACCCACTCACTATCTGTAATTGGATAAATCACTCCCTCATCAAGAAATTTCAAAACTTCCTTCTTAACTACCTCCCACAAATTAAGATTGAGTCTTCTTTAGGTCTCTCTCAATGGTTTAGCCCCCTCTTCTAGGATAATCTTATGCATGCACATGGAGAGACTAATTCCCTTAATGTCACTCAAACTCCATCCTATGTCCTTTTTCAATCTTTTCATCTCATTTAGAGTTCTTTCTTCTTGATCAATATCTAAAGTAGATGTAAGAATGACCATATATGTTTCCCCTTTATCTAAAAACAAATATTTCAAATTTTAGGTAACTTTTTCAGCTTTACTTTTGGTGGGTTGCATTATTCTCTTCATTGAAGGTTGTCTTTAAGAATTTACCAAACTCTTCTCCCATAACATTGTCTAACAACTAACAGTACTTGTCAAAATCTTCAAGCACATCTAGCTCTTTGTTTCTTCCTCCTGTAAGGCAAAATCAAATTCGACAGCATTAATCTAATCAACACGAGAGCACTCCTCATAAACAGTAGTAGTAGGAATAGGTTTAACATTAAAGATTTAAAAAACTACTATTTTTCCTAAGACAGTCATGGTCAATTTCCCATTTTTTACATCAATCAAAGTGTTGGTGGCTGCCATAAAAGGTCTTCCAAGGAGTATGGTGTGCTCCTTCTCTTGTTCTTTTATTTCCCCTGCATCTAAAACTATAAAGTCAACGAGTACAATCAATCCTCTAACCTTCACCAACACGTCTTCCATTATTCCTTTCAAATAATAGATTGACCTATCAACTAATTGCAAGCACATGTTTGTAGGTCCTTAATTGTCCTATGTCTAATTTCACATAAATAGAATGAGGCATTAGGTTCCTAGGTCAAGTGCACCCTTAACCTCCTCACCATTACCCATTGGTACCTTCACGATGAAACTCCCTGGATCTTTCAATTTGGGGGGTAATTGTTGCTGAAGGACCGCACTTGCTACTTTAGAAACTATCACCTTTTTATGTGGTGAAAATTTTTGTTTTTTGATGTTGAGTTCGTTGAAGAATTTCACATAAGCTGGAATGTTCCTGATCACATTTAACAATGGTATATTAATATTAATTTTAGAAAGCATGCTATAGAGATTAGAAAATTGCTCATCTTGTTGAGTCTTTAAGGCAACTTGGATATGGAACTGGCGATCTATAAGGATTGGTTGCCCTATGTAGTCTTAGTCCTTCACCAACCTTAGCTACATGCTCAAGTTTTTCACCTCCTTAAACGTGGCTTAAAGAGTCGTTCCCATTGCTCTTCTCATTTTGCCCATCTTTTCCTTTAACGAGGTTCTTCGCTTCTTGATTACCTACATCAAACACGTTAGAAGGAATCTGAACATGATTATCAATCACCTTATCATTTCTTAGAATTGTAACAACCTTGTCTTGTTCGGATTGACTAGGTAGCTTTCCTTTTTAATTACCTTGCAATTGAGTAGTGAGTTGCCCCACTTGAGTCTCAACCCTCTTTACAGAAGCTTCCAATGAATCAAATCTCTTGTTGTTCATCTCTTGATTATGAACAGTCACTTGAATGAATGCATTCAAGCTTTCCTCCAAAGAAGGCTTTCTTGGTATTTTCTGACTTGAAGATTTCTCTTGAAATTGATTCTGCCTTTGAAAAATCTAATATGGTCGTTGAGGTTGCATTGGTGATTTACTAGACTTCCCAGAGAAATTGGGGTGGTTTCTCTAACCAAGGTTGTAGGTGTTTGAATATAGGTCATTCTGCACCCTTTGTTGAAAACCATTAATTGAACTTGCTCGTTCTTCCTCACCTGCAAAAGATTCAAAAAAATACAAACAAATATTATCCCTATGACTCGGAGTGTCTTGAGATTGTCTCATGGTTAGTATTTTCATATGCTTTGTGAGCTTTGCCAATTGCATAGTCATTTCTTGATTTGAGCTCACTTCATAAACTCTAGCTCTTCTCCCTCTCACACTCTTTTGTTGGGTATTGGCCCCCAACATTTTAAAGATCTCATATGCTTGTTTTGTAGTATTCTCTCCCACAACTCCTCCTGCTGCATTACCCACCATATACTGGCATTGTTGTGTCAATCCATCATAAAAGAATTGGTTCTGCATGATGAGTGGACAATGATGGTGTGGACACATAATGAGCAAGAGTTTGAAGTGTTCCCACACCTCATGGGGTTTCTCTCCCTCCATCTAAGTGAAGGTAGCTATCCTTATCCATAACTCAGAAGTCTTTTAATGGGAATATAACTTTCCCATAAACTTATTGTACACCTCTTCCCTCATAGTCAATGAATTGAGTGGAAGGGTCATCAGTCATGCCTTGGCCCGATCTTTTAATGTGTATAGGAAGCACCTTATCCTAAGTTGATCTTCATTTAGGCCATCCAACATGAAAATATGAAGAGTGGTATAGAATTCCTGAATGAAATTTAAAGGGTCTTCATTGGGAACCAAATAGAAAATGGCAGCATGTTGTAGTGGATACTCTTCAACTCATAGTTTTTGGTTGCCTCACCTAGATGAATACATGAAATCATAGTACCAATTATTGGTCTGGCATACTCCTTCAATACTTGTTGCCTTTCACCCATCTCTTGATCTTTTGGTTTGAATCCCTCGAGATTGTCTTCAAAGTCCCTTGGAAGTTCTCTTATCCGATGTACATTATCAATAAAGGGAGCAAGTTCACCTTCCTGAGACCTCCTTCCTCTCATAAACTGAATAAAAACAACGGTGAATTAATAAGAACATTACTATGAAAACTCAATGAAATAACACAACAAAAATGTATGCAAAAACAAAAAAAACAATAGACGAAACAATCAAAATTAATTTAAGCTCAAAACACTAAACACCTCCCTAGTTATCCTACTCGCAAGTATATGAGATAGTTGTAGTTGATAACCCAGGGTCATCTCCCACAGAGGTGAAATTGGTCAACTTAAATTAAGTTTGAATTAAAAATAGAAAATAAAAATAATGCATTCCTAAACATTCTATCCCGATTATTAAGTGAAAACTTTTAAGGAAAATTACAAAATTAAAATAAAAAGTAGACATAATCAATTGGGAACAAATACACATAGATTAATCGAAGTGGAAAAACTCTTAAAAATTAATTGCACTAATTTTATCTCCTATGCATGATTAAGGGAAAATGATTGGATTATTGTCTTACTAAAATTAATAGATAGGTTAATTTTCGTATTCAACAAGTTATTATCCGAATTAATAATGAAAACTCGACTACTAATTACCACTTAAGTTAATATATTTCTAGTTCTTAACCTTAGTGCCCATAGTTTCTCGATTCGTATTAAACTTCATCTCTTGAATCTTTATTTAACACTAAAATGATGGAAAGTATGGTCATTCTATTACATCCATTCAGTTCAGAAACTACATCTATAAATAAGACAACAGATCCATAAGCCAATCATGTATATTCAACTAAATAGCTATATTAATTCTTAAGAAAAGAGGTAGCCCATCACCACATCCATCTTCATTAAACACTTTAATCGGATGTTACTGTCAACAAAAGTATTAACGTAATAATAAAATAGTGAATACCAAATGGAATATCAAAAGAAACAAATAACAATCGACAAAACTAATAAGAGTATAAGTCAGTTAATAACATATAGTAAAATGAAAGTAACAAAGCAATAAATGAGAAACATAATAGGTAAACAAATCATCGAATGAAGAGTTGTGGAGATGTTATGTCCCTCTCAATCTTCCAACTTTAGCTCTTGCCTTCTACTTCAGCTTTATCCCTAGACGAATGTTCACTTACGTAACATCCCAGATCACCCGCTTACAAATATTGTCCGCTTTGGGCCTTGGCCCAGCCAAGCCCTCACGATTTTGCTTTTCCTGAGGCCTTCCTAGGAGGTCACCCATCCTAGAACTACTCTCACTCAAGCACGTTTAACCTCGAAGTTTTGATGGGATCCAGTCCGTTAGGCCCTGGAAAACGCATCTGTAAGGGAGGGATATCCGTACCCTTATAAGGCGTACTTCATTCCTCTCTTCAACCGATGTGGGATCTTACACTCTCCACCCCTCTTAGGGCCCAACCCTCTTTGGGGTCCAGCCTAGTTGGCACAATAGTTCGAGTACTGGCTCTGATATCACCTGTAACATCCCAAATCACCCACTTAAAGATATTGTCCGCTTTGGGCCTTGACCTAGCCAGGCCCTCAAGGTTTTGTTTTTTCCCGAGGTCTTCTCAAGAAGTCACCCATCGTAGAACTACTCTCACCCGAGCACATTTAACCTCGAAGTTTTGATGGGATCTAGTCCGTTAGGCCTTGGAAAACGCATATATAAGGGAGAGGTATCTGTACCCTTATAAAGCGTATTTTTTCCCCTTTCTAACCGATGTAGGATCTCACAACTTAAATTAAATGGGATTTAGCTCCAGCTCTCACTTTCTGTCTCTCCCAAGCTTCCACCTCTCTGTTGTTTTTCTTTTCTTCCTAACTCACTTTGTTTCCTTTCTCTGTTTCTCTCCTCTGTTTATCTTCTTTCTCTCTATCTCTTTGCGCCTCCTATTTCTATGTCTCTGTGTGAGTGAACTAATGAAACAGTAAATAAAAGATGATTTTCCTCAACCACCACCCTCTCTTCCTTTCATTCGACTCTATTTAGGTTTAGGGTTACATGCCTTAATGTTATGAGCTGCCACTGTATCTCCATCCATTTATCTATTTGCCCATCCACTAATCATTTCTGTGTCCAAATCCACATATTCAATCAATCCAGAATTTCCCGATATCCAATCAGTAGAAATTGTCAGTCTGTCTTTTTTCCTTATGATCTTATCAGACTGATTTTCAAACTCTTGGCACCAAATTCGCATAACCATTTCAGTCTCAAGCTTATGCGCTCATAATCATACCCATTTCACGAGTTCATTTCAGTTTATCTGTACATTTTTATCTCACCATTTCTACTTTTTCTTCACTCTACTAGGCACTAGGCACCTTACTCTTTCAGTTCTTTCAGTCCGAAGTAGACCGTTACAGTATAACCTTGTTCTTAGTACAATCTCGCTATCATCATTTGCCTATAATATCTACTGATATCTAATACGAATGCAGTGAATCAATATATGCCTGATTGGATCATCTACACTTTACTCAGTTCCAAGATTTCCCAGTTCATCGCATCTACAGTCAGAGCTCTAATTACTTTGTTATCCCGGACTTTTAACCTCACTTAGGCCTACTATAACCAGTATGCTTCCCATATCTCTAGTGGACCTCTCCAAGTTCTAGATATATTTGTTCTCTCGTCACGTAATATTGCCACCTACCGCTTTAATCCGGAAATTCATTGTGATATTACTTCTTTTCTTAATCAGTCTAGGCCAACACAGTCATTCTAACCACATTACAATATCAATCTCCTTATCCATTTTTCCTTTTTCCTTTTTCCTTTTTCCTTTTTCCTTTCCTCATTGCTTATACACTTTCAGGGAGTTATACTCTAATACAGTCTCACTTAGTCACTTAACACACGTAACACATACGCATCGTAGGATTTCTACTGTGCGACTCGCACTAGAGATCGCTTGTCACGGTCTGCAACGACACGACTCAAATGCATGCACCCTATATTTCAAACTGTGCCCAGATACATTACGTACTGCTGGGCTCTGATACCACCTAAATGTAACACCCCACTCCCGAGTGACCCGAACCCGATATCGTTGGTGATATCCGAGTCCGTACCCCGCGAGGGTGGCGTACTACATCAGTCGGTCGGTAAAACTCAGTATACTTTTTTTTTTGAACCATTCATTCCACGTCACACGACAAAAAATAGTAGAGATGAGAAAGCCTTTGCATAGAGATACAATCATTTAATAATATTTTACAGTAATCAAAAGTACAATTACAAATCATTTTACAACAATTGTGGATTACAAAATTAGGAAACACTAATGCAGACGCAAACTGATCCCAACCTCTATCTCAACTTACACCCAGGCATACTCCCGTGTCAAACGGGGTACTCTTCTAGTCCTAAAAAATAGATTGCAATTTTGGATGAGTTTGCGAACTCAATGAGAAACCATCATCGATGGTTTTCCCAATTCATGCATCAATTAACAATCTATAGTAATCAGCAGCCAAGAATACAATAGTGTACAAACAAGAGACATATGTCACGGTCACAAAAAATACATCAATCACAACAATCACAAGAGTCATACATTATTCGGGCTTCGATGCGTATGCGATGCACACGTGATGCTTTCCAGTTTAGTTCAGTGTTGTGACCGAGCGCTTTATAGTAATCAGTAAGCAGTGGGGAGTGGATTTCTCCCTTCGAGCTCAAGGCTCGATATCAGTATCAATGAAGGGGAGTGGATTTCTCCCTTCGAGCTCAAGGCTCGATATCGATCGTCGAGGTGTCATGTCACAACCGTTATTATCGCTTCACGTAGTGATGTATGCGATGCATATACCAAGATTCACAATCATTTACCACCAACACAAGAATAATATTCATCCACAGATACACAAGGCACAATAATCCCGTAGGGCAATCAAGTCACAAGAACACAAGACATAATAATCCCCTGTAGGCAATCAAGTCACAAGAAACACAAGGCACAATAATCCTCGTAGGCAATCAAGTCACAAGAAAAACAAAGGCACAATAATCCCGTAGGCAATCAAGTCACAAGAACACATAGATTGAGATAACCAACTAGGTTACTCATCTATTACTCCGAAGCTATTATCGGAAAGTCAACGCTACGCTCGGTCGATCGACGCCCAACAGGTTCTATAAGAGCAGAGCACAAAACGATCAATAAAAATCCAATCCGAATTGCTAAGGTACACATGTAGGTGTATAATGCATGTTCATGAATTCCGGCCTAATCCCATTTTTTTCTTTTCTCGTAAAATCCGCTTAAAAAATAGAAAACCAATGGCGGACGGCTCTCAATTGGACCTCTATAGTCCCCAAATAAATAAAATAGTTGATTAACGGTCCATTACCCGACCTCGCCAATTTTCCGTCCTAAAATTTCCAATTTCGATCAAATGAAATTAAATAATCAATGAATCATGCCTCAAGAATCGATCAATCGGATGTCTGACGACAAGATATGAGCAAAAGAAGCTCAAAATAATTTAAAATAAATTAAATAAAATAAAATCAGCTGAGCTATCAAGATTCATGACCGCCGCACTCATGAGCCGTTCCTTCAACCGTCCAGCTCGCGATGGCGATGATTTGTCGCACTCGCGAGCCTCCACTTCCTTTTCCTTTCTTTTTTTTTTCCAATATTCTATCCGAAATTCAATAATTCATAACTTATTCTACATAATTCAGAAAAATACAATCTATACCTTGTTGGAAAGATAATGAAACCTTCTACAAGTTTCCTTTAGATCAGAAAAATCAATTTCACCCCTAAGGGTGTCAAAAATCCAATGGAAGATACTTCCAAGACACTTACCTCATAAAACAGAACAGAAATGGGAAATTCATTAACTTTCATTCTAGGCAGTCAAAAATTCTACAATAAATATGCTCATCACGATCATAATGTTATCGAAAACTTTCATGAAACAACCCAAATTGCAATTCCCTTGCTAACTAGGTCAATTAATTCATTCAATGCTGCTGTCCCTGAAATCATTCAATTTGAGCAGTAAACTTCTAACAAGCATAACTCCCTGTTCACAAGTCATAAAAATCACCACTTTATATACCTGAAAAGATCAAACTTCAAACTTCAATTCTTCCTGAAATAACCAAACTCCAATTCAGCCTCTAAAAATGTTAAATCTGTTATGCAAGTTTCTGACCTAATCAGCACTTAACATCACAATGTAGGTTCAGATTATGAAATTCCATATCTCCCACATCTGATTTCCAAAAATTACATGCCATATACCATTTTCAAGATCAATGTGCCATATAAAACTATTCAGTATATTTCCAACACCAATTCAATTCATAAAAATTGCTAAAATTCTTCCAAAGCAAAATGTGCATCAAATCTGCCAATCCAGCTAGGTGTCATTGAATGCATAAAAACAGTCAACCATGATCAGGCCATAACTCCTACTATACACATCTAAAAATTGAAAAATCAGTGGCATTGGAAAGCTAACTTAATAGGCTTCAATTTTGCATCTAATCCATTTGTCATAATTCCTTCTCAATTAATTCATAAAAATTAGCAAAACTCAAGGGTATATTCTCGGATACTGTTCATTCCAGTTAAGAGCAGTAACTTTCCATGCAGAAATTCACCATCTGAAAGCTAAAATTGGACAATGCCTATTTCACACAAAAATGTAGCTAACATCCCAAAGTTTCATTGGCCACCAATCTCACCTCATTTTCATTCCTATACAATGAGTTATGATCAAAACAGTACAATCAATTAAAACCCTAAATTTCCAGATTTGGTCCAATCTTAGTTTCTATCATTTCCAATGCCTTTAACACATCATTAAACATCCAAAGGAACACAAATCAGTTCTTATACCATTCATACATGTACTAGGGCTAATACACAAAAATTGGCAGCACTTAATTCTTCATTTCCAAGGAAAATCAATGATCAATATGCCATCAAAATCAAGTTAAAACCATGCATCAAGCATCCTACTTTCAATTCATAACCAACCCTAACCTTATACCCATTAATTCAAGCCATAATTGACATCAATTTAATGCATCCATCAGCATAATAAACATACCATAACTCCCACTCAATGTCTCTAACTACCATGATTCATAAATTCATACTTAAGCATCATTGAAAACTTAATTAAACTTACCTACCTAATTAGCTTTTCCACTTCCAAAGCACACCAATTTCTCACTTTCTCTACTTTCTTCTAACATCAAACATGTATATCATCATCATGAGAAGAACATAACTTGATGGCATGAAGAAGCTCTTAAGGTGGAAGGAAGTAGCTTAAAGAAGAAGAAGGAAATCAATGAAGATGAAAAAATGAGCATTTTCGGATGAGTGGGTGAAAAGAACCATTTAAGTCATTTTTTTTATTCCTTCAACTAGAAACAACGAGAACCACACATGCCTCTCATGTGTTGGTGAGGTGTCTTTAAGACACTTGTCAAAAAGAATGAGAAAAGACAAAATAGACATAAAACAAAATGATGGACGAGATTTAGAAATCCTACTCCGATTTGACCCATTCTAAATCCAATGATCCTAATTTCAATCCCAAAATAATATACCCAATATTGTAGTGCCATTGGATAGAAATTTTCATCATCGAAAATTAACCGTTCGCCACTTGGCGATTTGTCCTATCCGAATTTTCTCCTAAAAATCCAAAAATTCATAAAAATCCCTTAAAATATAAAACACACTCTGGATCAGTCAAAATAATTTTTCAAACATAGTAACCACGTTAATCACAATAAAATTGCCTTAGGTACAAAAACCGAGAATATCATGTATGCATGTACAGTAATTTCATGTGCACATATGATACTGTGTCCCAATCCTATTATGCATGAACAGTCCTCAGTCATTCCAATCCATCTCATCCTATGCCAAATTTACTATTTTACCCTTCCAGTAGGGGGTGGGATGTTACACAAACAATAACTTTTCACACATTAGCAACTAAAATATCTCATATAAGTTGCATCCTTAACATAATCAAAGATTTAATTCACATTAAAATTTAAAAAACCAATAACAAATAACAAAAAAACAAAATACATGAACTCATTCTAAAGGATCTTGAAATCTTAAATTTCTTTGTTTAATCTTCAACTTTTTTGTAAAGTTCTTCCTTTATTGTCTTAAGACACTCTAATTTGGTTCCCTTTTTCTTCTTTCTCGACTTTTGGATCTCTTATCAACATAGAACCAACATGTTTGTTTTTTGTCTCACATATTTCTTCATGTATTTTTTTATTTTTTATTTCATGAAAACATGGTCAACCCAAATCCCCTATATATTACCGTATTTAGATTGTGTTCAATTGATAACTCGCTAGTGATAACGAGTTATCGCTAACAAGTATTGGCCCCTAACATTTCTAAGATCTCATATATTTCTTCTACAGTCTCCTCTCCCATAACTCCTCCTACTGGATTACCTACCGTATACTGGCATTGTTGTGTCAATCCATCATAAAAGAATTGGTTATGCATGAGAAGTGGAAAATGATGGTGTAGACAAATAATGAGCAGGAGTTTGAAGTGTTCCCAGACCTCATAGAATTGCTCTCCCTCCATCTGAGTGAAGGTAGCTATACTTGTCCACAACTCAGAAGTCTTTTGATGGGAATAGATGTTGGATCCCGTTTCCGAGACCCAACTGCTTAAACACTTAATACTCTATCACTGATTTAAACTGAACAAGATCACTCTTAAATCGAATCCGAAACGGAACGAAACAACCATAATCGAGATTCAAATAGAATGAAAAGAAACAAATGTAATAGGATCGAATCCAACCGAAATCGAATATCAAATAGGTCGAATCGAGAACAAAACGGATACAAGTGGAATCGAATACGAATGCCAGACAAATAGATCAATTTAAACTGAAATGTTAAATCCTGACATCCGAAGCGTGAACATAGAAAACTGGTCGCGTTGGATACCCTTATGACTTTTGGATCCGAATCGATGGAATTTTTTCTCTTTTCTTCTTATTCTTTTCTTTCATGATTTAATCCATCCTAGTTAAATCAAACAAATAATTTCCCTCTTTGGGAAACTTATCCTTCAACTCATACTAATCTCAAATCACTTGGTTCTTCTTATACATCATATTCTTATTCTTTATTATAACAATCTCATACTCATGTCAATAAACCCATATATCCATACATAATTTCACTTATCCATATATTTCCATATGAAAATCCGGCAGCATAAAGGCTGCACTATCAATAACCCAATTTGCAAATAACTTGAATACACTTTTATAAGCAGAAACGCAATCCTAAATTCTAAACCATTCCAAGCCATTTTTCATATCCAAATCATATTCATCACACTAAAACTCATAAGCAATTCCCATGAACTTATATACAAATTAATACTTTCATCTAAACCCAAAACCAATCGTATTTATAAAACATCACAAATCATATCCCATCAACCAGTACATTCATCCATATCTGTACATATATATATCCCAATTACATTCATAAATCAAATCAATTTTTACATACAAAACCCAAATGTACAATCCATAGCCAATACACATTCCCCAATTTCATAACTCAAGTTTTTATACAATATCATAAACTCAAAATACATGATGAACCAAAATGCTTACAATACTCTAATGGCATTTTTAAGCCATAGACCATTTCCAATAATCTTAAACCATTAACTCAAAGTACAAAACATATACAAATACTGATATCTTGATGTCTTTCATCCAATCTCCTGCTCGAATACCTGGAGATGGGGATGAAAGGGGGGTGAGCTCGGAAGCTCGTGGATAACATGTTTATTAAACAAATGATAAGCAAAATATTTTCAAAACCTTAATTTCAGTTGCTCAAAAACATCGAAGATTCATTTTTCAAAAACTTCTTAATTTCCAAATTCTTTCATAAACATTTACAAACTGCTTTCAAAACCATCATCGTTGGAAATCCCAAATTTCTCATTTGTCAAAATCCAAACCTTTATACATTTTATGAATATAATTCAAACACATGGTTTACATCACATATAAATGCACCTCATTTCAAGTAACATCAAATCCTATAACACATCATAATGGTTTGGCAAGTCCAATACACATGATGACTACACAATTCCATAAGATGGCCTTGTGTAGTCGTACATATAAGGGAGTCCTAAAAGGAACTCCGTGCCACTTGCGGGCAGCCGGGAGAGGGCCTTAAGAATGAGACCAGTGCACTGACTCCACATGAGGGACTATGCCGAACCCACATAACATGTAATTTATGCATTGAAAAATACTTTGCCCGAATGGCACATTTTTTAAAACTTGATTTCATGAGCATGACACATGTATACATTTCTAGCATTTCTTCAAAATTTTCAAACCATCAATCATATGGCAATTTTCAATTATTTCAACAAAGAATGCATACTTGAGACAATTGCAAATCATCTAAAAATCGTGTCACACAAGTTCTCATATTAAAACTTTCAAACAATTAAACGTAATGAACTCAACGAGTATTTCAACTTTATAAAAATCATTTGAAATCCATTGGATAAACAATTCATAATCATTTTAAAAGTAATTGATTCAATCATTTGCAAAACAATGGCTTATGAAATCAACATTTATAATTAACTTATAATTTGAAAAATAAACACATTACCCACCTTTAATTACATGCCATACTCTTGTCCAAAGCTTCAACTTGATCTTTACTTCACTCTCTCTTCCAACTTAAAATCACCTAAGCCATAATCCACCAAATCCAATATCATAACCATCATACTTCTCAAAATTGATTGTATAATTTACAAACCCATACTAAATTCATGATAGCTAAACCAAGAACTTCTAAAATCTCCAACTCTTATCCACTTGTATAACCCTTAGAACTTTTCATTCAAAATTAAACATAATTCAAGATAAAAATCACCAACATAACTTAATAATTTACAAGCCCATATCAATCTCAAGCCAAATCAACCAAAAACTCAAGAAAATCTCAAAACTCACAACTTTCTCTTACCTTATTTTCCACCATTTTCGAATTTGCTGGGCTTCCAAAGAAAGCTTTCACCCTCTTCCTCATGTTTCCTCTTGAAATCAACGAAAATCATCCTTGGAAGCTCATGAAATTTCAAACCCTAGCAAAATTTTTCTTCCTTCTCCTTCATCTCCACGATAGCCTCTTCTTTCTCTCATCTTTCATTGTTCTCTCTTCTAGAAATTTCGTAGGTTTCTCCTCTCCACACAACAGCCAGCCCATATTTATAGTGCCAGCACATTAAAATGGTGTCAAAGACCCAATTGCCCCTCCTCATATGCCTATAAACTTTAATCCTTAAGTTAACTTCCAAAATTGTCCCTGAACATCTCTTTAAGTCATACTCACTTGCGGACATGTTTCGCACTATCAATTTGAAGGAATTTGTCAAAACTTCCTTCTAGAAAATTATTCCTCTATGTCTTAATTTCATAATGCCTCAAGAATCATCTAATTCAGAGCACTACATCAAAAGTTATAGTCTAAATATGTCGGACATATCATCTGCTTACACATTTTCTAGCAATTTACTTCCCTCCACAAATTGGCATTCTTAAGGGCTAAAATGAAGTTTCATTTCTTCATAACGATTGTAGCCCCATGTCTTAATTTTATTATTCCTCAAACATCGCTTCAATCGGATCTCCACAGATCCCGAAATTCGCAAAATACTGAACTATGTTCTGAAACTTTCTTGTCTCACTTTGATTCAAATAATCTTACTCAATTAAATCTCTAAAATTCATATTTTCATATAATCATGAAATTCATTGTCTTAGGAATCCAACGCTTCAAGAACCAAGTCATTCGGATGTCGGACGGAAAAGATATAAGCAAATGATGTGACAAAGTCGGATGAGGAACGAAATTTGCAAGATCAGAATGGAACAAATCATTCCGATTATCATAAGATTCGATCAAACTCTTTCAATTAAACTCCAATTGATGCAAATTTTCATGGAGAGAAGGATACATGTTTTAGGAATTCAATGCTTCAAGAATCGTCTCAATCCGAGGTCAGATGAGTGAGTTATGATCAAAACAACTCAACATGTTCAAACCGTAAATTGATTTGAAACTCTTTTGGAGAAAATGCCATAACATTTTCTAAAAATATCCAAATTCCTTCGTTCTTATTCCATTGGAAAGATAACATCAAGATCTACAACTCATATTAGAGGCCTTAGAATGAGATTCGGCCTCAAAACTGGTCAAAAATGCAAATTACTAAAGTTGACCCGTGGCTGTCCGTTAAACGGACATGCATGTCCGTTTAACGGACACATACGGCCAAAAATGCATCAATCCATTTGAGAATGTCCGTCTAACAGACATGAGCAAGAGAAGGAGTCCTTTTGACCCGTAGCTGTCCGTTAAACGGACTCCTATGTCCGTTTAACGGACATGGGTTTTCCAAACCCATTCAAACCTTTTTCCAATGCTTCTTACATCCAAACTAACATCATATACACTTATAATCTTTACATATTTACTTATTCAAAAGCCCAAACACTTCATAACTATTCAAGAAACATATACAATTCATGAACTTCTCAAATCTCAACTAAATTGGTTCATCAAAACCACAATTCTCAACATTCATCAAAGTTGTCACTAACATAAATCTTATATAACATCATAACTTGTATCAACTATAACTCTTAACTCCGATCTCGAAATCTTGCATACTTGATCTCGTTGGAAAGATAAAAGAGCAAGCTACAACTTCATAGAAGGCCACTTTGGCCAAATCTATTTCAATCATTCCCTAATTCCCTTGAATCAGCATATACCTTTCACATTCATCCTAACTTCACTTTCTTAATTACACATCATTTATAACAATGCAACTATGATTTGGAATTTATCCAACTCTCAGCCTCAATTCATATGATTTCTTACATTCCATAGCATCTTTTCATTCATAATCTCTTACTTTTCCAAAATATCTTACATAGTTAATCATGATTCATGCTTAAGGCTTCTCAGCCCATCATCATACATAAATCACATTTCCTCATCTATAACACAAATCACATACAAAACACTCATTTGATTTCATTTATTATTTCTAAATTTTCACTTCAAGGATCGGGGTCCAACAATAGAACTTTCCCATGAACTATTGTACACCTCTTCCCACATAGTCAATGAACCAGGTGGAAGGGTCATCAACCATGCCTTGGCCCGATCCTTCAATATGTACAGGAAGCACCGCATCCTGAGTTGATCTTCATTTAGGCCATCCAACAGGAACGTCTGGAGAGTGGTATAGAATTCTTGAATGAAGTTTAAAGAGTTTTCATTGGGAACTCTGTAGAAAATGGCAACATTTTGTAGTGGATACTCTTCAACTTATAGTTTTTGGCTGCCTCTCCCAAAGTAATGCATGAAGCAGCAGTACCAATTGCTGGTCTAGCATACTCCTTCAATACTGGCTGCCTTTCACCCATCTCTTAGTCTTTTGGTTTGAATCCCTCGAGATTGTCTTCAAAGTCCCTTAGAAGTTCTCTTATCCAATGCACGTTGTCAATAAAGGGAGCAAGTTCACCTTCCCGAGACCTCGTTCCTCGCATAAACTAAATAAAAACAATAGTGAATTAATAAGAACATTACCAAAACAAATTAATGGAATAAACAAGAAAAATAGTTGATGAAACAATCAAAATTAATTGAAGCTCTAAACACTAAATACCTCCCTAAAAATGGTGCCAAAAACTTGTTTTGCCTGAAAAATTCTTAAAAAACCTAGGCTATCCTACTCGTAAGTGTACAAGATAGTTGTAGTTGATAACCTAGGGACATCCCCCTCGTAGGTGAAATTGATCAACTTAAATTAAGTTTGAATTAAAAATAGAAAATAAAAACAATGCATTCCTAAACATTCTATCTCGATTGTTAAGTAAAAGCTTTTAAGGAAAATCACAAAATTAAAATAAAAAGTAGACATAATCATTTGGGAGCAAAGACAAATAGATTAATCAAAGTTTTTCTCTTGAGAATTAATTTCACTAATTTAATCTCCTATGCATGATTAAGGGAAAATGATTGGATTGTTGTCTTACTAAAATTAATAGGTACGCTCTAAATCAATTCGAATAATGAACTAGTCTAACTTTCGTATTCAACAAAGTTATTATCCAAATTAATAATAAAAAATCGACTACTAATTAGCACTTAAGTTAATATATTTCTAGTTCTTAACCATAGCGCCCATAGTTTCTTGATTCGTATTAAACTTCATCTCTCGAATGTTCATTTAACACTAAAATGATGCAAAGTTTGCTCATTCTATTACATCCATTCAGTTCAAAAACTAAATCTATAAATAAGACAACAAATCCATAACCCAATCATGCATATTCAACTAAATAGCTATATTAATTATCAAGAAAAGAGATCAGCCCATCACGGATATCACCACATCCATCTTCATTAAACATTTTAATCGGATGTTACTGTCAACAAAAGTATTAAAGCAATAATAAAATAGTGAATACCAAATGGAATATCAAAAGAACCAAATAACAATCGTTATTTGCCCGAGAGATATGGATTTCTCGTTACTGATGATGACAATGTGATGCTCATTGATCATAATGAGCCCACAACCTATTAAGAAGCTATAGAAAGTCCAGAATTTGCTAAATGGTTAGAGGCCATGAAAGCAGAGATGCAATCCATGTATGACAATCAAGTTTGGACTTTGATTGATCCGTCTGATGGCTTGAAGACCATTGGATGCAAATGGGTTTTCAAAAAGAAACTCGACATGGATGGAAATGTGCACACTTATAAAGCAAGACTTGCTGCTAAAGGTTATCGACAAGTTCATGGAATTGATTATGATGAGACATTTTTTCCAGTGGTCATGATCAAATCCATTAGAATTCTTATTTTCATAGTTGGATACTATGATTATGAGATATGGCAAATGGATGTCAAAACGGCTTTCCTTAATGGAAACTTACTTGATGATGTATATATGATACAGCCTGAGGGTTTTGTCCATCCTAAAAATTCGGGAAAGGTGTGCAAGCTTCAAAGATTCATTTATGGATTGAAGCAAGCATCAAGAAGCTGGAATCTTCGTTTTGATGAAGTTGTTAAAGAGTTTGGATTCATCAAGAATGAAGATGAACCTTGTGTTTACAAAAGGTTAGTGGGAGTCTTTGTTGTCTTTTAGCTTTATATGTTGATGACATACCGCTCATTGGAAACGATATTACGACCTTTACAGAGTGTCAAGATTTGGTTAAGGAAACGCTTCTCAATGAAAGACTTAGGTGAGGCTGCCTATGTTTTAGGCATTAAGATCTATAGAGATAGATCAAGAAAGCTTATAGGCCTAAGTCAGAGTACATACATAGATAAGATACTGAAAAGGTTCAGTATGCAAGATTTTAAGAGATGATTCTTGCCTATATCACATGGAATCAAGCTTTCTAAGAAGGATTGTCCTACTTCAGATAAGGAGCTTGAGCGCATGAGTAAGATTCCATATGTATCTGCAATTGGATCTATCATGTATGCCATGTTATGTACTCGACCAGATGTCTCATATGCTTTGAGCATAACAAGTAGATACCATTCTAATTATGGTGAGAGTCACTGGATAGCAATTAAGAATATCCTTAAGTACTTGAGAAGAACTAAGGATATGTTCCTAATCTATGGAGGACTTGAAGGAGAGCTCGTTGTAAATGGTTACACTGATGCTAGTTTTCAGTCTGACATAAATGATTTTAGATCGCAATCAGGTTTTGTGTTCTGTTTGAATGGAGGTACAGTTAGCTTGAAAAGTTCAAAGCAAGACATTGTTGCTGATTCTACAACTGAAGCTGAGTACATTGCTGCCTTGGATGCAGCTAAGGAAGCTGCATGGATCAGGAAGTTTATTACTGAGCTTGGAGTTGTTCCTAGCATTGCAAGTCCTATAGACCTTTATTGTGATAATAATGGGACTATAGCATAGGCTAAGGAACCAAATTCACATCATATATCCAAACACATACTCAGACGTTTCCATCTGATTAGAGAGATCATTGGGAGAGGAGACGTGAAGATATGCAAAGTGGGCACAGATGATAACATTGCCGATCCACTTACTAAGGCTCTTCCACAGCCTAAACATGAGAGTCATACGAGGTCTATGGGTATTAGATATCTGACCTATTAGGCCTAGTGCAAGTGGGAGATTGTTAGTAGTGTACCCTAAGCCAATGGATATTTGTCATTCATGTATTAACATTATGACTTGTTAATATTATATTATGAGGTATTCCTTTATATATGCATGTATTCGTTTATGTAATGTGATTTACATTCCATGAATAGTATTAGACTTATGTCATCAAGTATGTGACTTGATAGTAAAACCATAAGCATTATAACACTATTCTAGACTATCCCTGGTCGATCATTATTGGTGGAACAATAATGAATTAAGACTAGTATGTGTTTTGATTGATGATCACGTTTTACTGATCATGGATATGAGATATCAAATCAGAAACATAGATATATGTTAGAGAACATATATTGGACCGACCCACATAAAGAATACTACATGGTTTCATGTCATTAGTGATTCTTTATATGGTTTGACTTTAGTCCTTTGACCTGAAGTCATCATGGTTCCCTACATGAGGAATTTAGTGTTTTGATATTAGACTAAGTTATTTTTAACCAAATAACAAATAGTCTTATGTTGGACACTAAATGAATCATGCGGAGGGATGTGAATGACGTAAATGGGATTTGTACCTCTCTTAAATGAGAGAGATATCATTTGGGCCTCTTGACAAGTGTGACTAAATAAATGCATGGCCGTGCTCAAATGAATTGATGAAGAGTCATCAATGTCATTTGTTATTATCACTCAACTTGGGGATCAAGAAACTATGATTAATCGAGGTTGATATGTACCATGCCTTATGATTAATCTTGATATCGTGTTACAAAGGATCGAGCCTATAACCATAGTTCTGAGTTAAATCGGATTATCGATCCTCATTTGATTTGGGTAGTCATAATGTCTTGCTAGAGGCCGCTTATGACTTATGGGCCTTGAAGTGTGATCAAGCCCATTGCCAACATCAAATGAGCCTCTGTGGTCGCACCTGAAGAGTAATGTGATCCGGGCTTATTCTCTTGGGCTAATTTATTAGGTATTGAATAAATATATTTAGATATATTTATTGGGCTAGATTGAATTAAGTTTTCTGACTTTTATTATATAAGATATAGTGGGCCGAAACTTAATGGGGCCTAAATGGGATTAGGGTTTCTCTATAAATAGAGAAGCCTAGGTCTCATTAGGTTAAGGAAGAAGAGACGAAACCCTAGACGCCATCCAAGAGAAAGATCGTGTGGCGTTTAGAAAGTGTTTTCAGGACGTGCTAGCAGACTACAACCGCAGCCCGGATCGTGCATACTCGTGTGGATACCGGTAGAGGACATTCGCGTTTTGCAGTGTCTTGGAATCCGAAAAGAAGCAACCTATCCACGAAAATAAAGGTATTTTCATACATCTTTGGTATTCTCGATTATACTCATGTTGTTGTATGGTCTTTTTCTGCAGTGTATTGTGAATACTCGGACCGTACGCGATCCAATAGTGGTATCAGAGCCAGGTTCTTCTGTAAAATCGTTAATATACGTGTTTTTGATTACATGTGTTCATGATTGTGGCTTCTGTATAATCGAAAATATATACATGTTTGGATTGCATGTGTTTACGGATTTGGATTCTGTAGAGATGAAAAATATGCATGTTTTGAGTACATGTGCTCATGGTTTTGGTTTCGTGATACGAAAGTGTTTTTTATTTCATGTATGTTGTTTTCAGATTTGTTGATTATCTTGGTATTGATGAGAATATATGACAAGCATGAAGGGTTTGACCGATAGGTGGTGGCTGCTAGGGTTTCCACCATGTAAGACATGGATCTGGAATGGGAAACCGCAAGTATTCATGTTGGAAAAGAATACTCCAGTCGACTAGCATCTCTTCCAGTCGACTAGCATCTCTTCCAGTTGACTAGAAGTGTTCCAGTAGATTGGTTGGAGGGCGGAGATGAGTTTTTAGTAAAAACGTTTGTTCCAGTCGACTGAAATTGATTCCAGTCGACTAGCACAAGTCGACCAGTCGACCATCATCTCTTCCAATGATCGCGCATAGTCGACCAATGACTATCGCTCTTCCAATGACCGACAAGCCCAAAGAGGGGCGCTTCCCTACGCTTGTTTGTTTGTTATGTGTTATACATTCTGGGTGATGTTACATGTGTTTATTTATATTTTTGAATATTTATATTCATGTGTAAATTACTATTCTATACTTCTAATATATATATACTCAAGTATGTTGTAGTATAGGATTAGAAATAGCATAGTACAAACACCCTTACTAATAGGATTAGTAGCCTTCATAATGTACTAAGAACGACCCTCTTCATAATTTTAAGTTTATATGCCTTCCATAAATCTTTACCAATGTTTATCTCTATATTATCCTTATGTGGGTTTTTGCCAAAGCAAGGCATGTAAGGATCATCTAGGGAAGACATTTGAATAATGGTGCTATTCATATGTAAAGTATGGTTAAACTTAACTAAGCTATCAAAACGGTTTTGGGCTTAGGGCATAAGATTGGGTTTTTACATACATGCAGTACATAAGATGTATTTTAACATAAACCCATCAAGAGTTACATGTGGTGTAATTGAAAAGAGTTTTCTACCTAAATAACTAAGTCTTGAGTGTTAAGCCAAAGCTTTCTTAGGACTTAGTGAAATATGGATCTTGTTTCTCCCATTCGTCAATTGAGGGTTATTTATTTGAGTGGGAGCTAATACCTCATAACATATGAATGTTGACCCTTATTGCATAATTCTTGTAGATTATGGCTACTCCATCCACAAACCTTTCTATGTGATCTAACTTAGAGAAAGAAAAACTTAATGGAACAAATTTCCTAGATTGGTATAGGAACTTGAGAATTGTTCTCAAGCAAGAAAGAAAGCTTTATGTCTTAGAAGAGCCCATCCCTGAGGAACCACCAGCAAATGCACGTAAGGCTCAAAAGGATGCTTACATGAAGCATATCAATGACTCTACGGATGTGTCATGCCTTATGTTAGGCGCCATGATCTCTGACCTTCAGAAGGATTTAGAGGAAATGGAAGCCTATGACATGCTTGCACAACTGAAAGCTATGTTTCAAGAACAAGCACGCCAAGAGAGGTTTAGAACCACTAAGGCATTGAATTCATGAATTGAAAGCTATATTTCAAGAGCAAGCATGCCAAGAGAGGTTTAGAACCACTAAGGTATTGAATTCATGCAAGATGACTCCTGGCACACCTGTGAGTGCTCATGTTCTTAAGATGAAGAGTTACATTCATCATCTTGAGAAATTAGGTGCACCTGTTAGTCAAGAATTGACAACGAATCTTATTCTATCATCCTTGACTGATGAATATGATCAGTTCATTCTTAACTACAACATGCATAATATGGAGAAGTCCATTGATGAATTGCATGGGATGCTGAAAACTGCTGAAGAGAACTTAAAGGGAAAGGTAAAGACCACCAATGAAGTTTTTGTGGTTCAAAAGGGAAAAGGTTTCAAGAAGAAGGGCAGAGCGAAGGGCAAAGGTAAAGTACCCAAGTCCAAGCCCAAGCCCAAAGCTAAGACTAAGGCACCCAAGGAGGGAGTTTGCTTCCACTGTAATGAACCTGGTCATTGGAAAAGGAACCGTAAACTCTATTTGGAAGACCTGAACCCAACCTATCTCTAGCATTGTCGTTTAGGCCATGTAAATGAAAAATGTGTTTCAAAACTCCATCAAGATGGATTCATTGATTCTTTTAAATCTTTTGAGACATATGATTCTTGTTTACTGGGTAAGATGACAAAGGCCCCCTTTACAAGTAAAGGGGAAAAGGGCCAATAAGCTATTGGACCTTATACATACCGATGTATGTAGTCCTTTTAGCATTTCAACGAGAGGAGGTTATTTGTATTTCATTACTTTTTCAGATGACTTCAGTAGATATGGGTATGTCTATTTAATGAAGCACAATCTTTTGAAAAGTTCAAAGAATATAAGAATGAAGTACAAAATCAGCTTGGCAAAATAATTAAAATCCTTCGATCTGATCGAGGAGGTGAATACTTAAGCCAAGAGTTTGATGATTATCTTAAGGATTGTGGAATCGTTTCACAATTGACTCCTCCAGGAACTCCTCAATGGAATGGTGTTTCTGAAAGGAGCAATCGAACTCTATTAGATATGGTTCGATCAATGATGAGTCAAACTGATCTTCCAAAATGTTTCTGGGGCTATGCTTTAGAAACAGCAGCATTCATATTGAACCGTATTCCGTCAAAGGCTGTACAAAAGACACCATATGAGATATGGACTGGGAAGCGTCCCAATTTATCTTTTCTAAATATTTGGGGTTGTGAAGCTTATGTGAAGCATCCAATTGCCGACAAGTTGGCACCCAAATCTGAAAAATGTTATTTTGTGGGATATCCTAAGGAAACTAAAGGATATTACTTTTACATCCCAGCAGAGAACAAAGTGTTTGTTGCTCGAAATGATTTTTTCTTAGAGAAGGAATTTGTTTCCAAAGGAAACAAGGAGTAAAGTACAACTTGAAGAAATTCAAGTTTCACAAAATGACATTGAGCCTAAAAAGGAGATTGAAGCGAGCTCACAAGCTGTTGATGAGCAGTCTTCAACAACACAAGGCCTACGTAGATCTGATAGGATTCGTCATGAGCCCGAGAGATATGGATTTCTCGTTACTGATGATGACAATGTGATGCTCATTGATCATAATGAGCCCACAACCTATTAAGAAGCTATAGAAAGTCCAGAATTTGCTAAATGGTTAGAGGCCATGAAAGCAGAGATGCAATCCATGTATGACAATCAAGTTTGGACTTTGATTGATCCGTCTGATGGCTTGAAGACCATTGGATGCAAATGGGTTTTCAAAAAGAAACTCGACATGGATGGAAATGTGCACACTTATAAAGCAAGACTTGCTGCTAAAGGTTATCGACAAGTTCATGGAATTGATTATAATGAGACATTTTTTCCAGTGGTCATGATCAAATCCATTAGAATTCTTATTTCCATAGCTGCTTACTATGATTATGAGATATGGCAAATGGACGTCAAAACGGCTTTTCTTAATGTAAACTTACTTGAGGATGTATATATAATACATCCTGAGGGTTTTGTCCATCCTAAGAATTCGGAAAAGGTGTGCAAGCTTCAAAGATCCATTTATGGATTGAAGCAAGTATCAAGAAGTTGGAATCTTCGTTTTGATGAAGTTGTCAAAGAGTTTGGATTCATCAAGAATGAAGATGAACCTTGTGTTTACAAAAGGTTAGTGGAGTCTTGTTGTATTTTAGCTTTATATGTTGATGACATACTGCTCATTGGAAATGATATTCCGACCTTACAGAGTGTCAAGATTTGGTTAAGGAAACGTTTCTCAATGAAAGACTTAGGTGAGGCTGCCTATGTTTTAGGCATTAAGATCTATAGAGATAGATCAAGAAAGCTTATAGGCCTAAGTCAGAGTACATATATAGATAAGATACTGAAAAGGTTCAGTATGCAAGATTCTAAGAGATGATTCTTGCCTATGTCACATGGAATCAAGCTTTCTAAGAAGGATTGTCTTACTTTAGATAAGGAGCTTGAGCGCATGAGTAAGATTCCATATGCATCTGCAATTGGATCTATCATGTATGCCATGTTATGTACTCGACCAGATGTCTCATATGCTTTGAGCATAACAAGTAGATACCAATCTAATTATGGTGAGAGTCACTGGAAAGCAATTAAGAATATCCTTAAGTACTTTAGAAGAACTAAGGATATGTTCCTAATCTATGGAGGACTTGAAGGAGAGCTCGTTGTAAATGGTTACACTGATGCTAGTTTTCAGTCTGACATAAATGATTTTAGATCGCAATCAGGTTTTGTGTTCTGTTTGAATGGAGGTACAGTGAGCTTGAAAAGTTCAAAGCAAGACACTGTTGCTGATTCTACAACTGAAGCTGAGTACATTGTTGCCTCGGCGCCTAAGGAAGTCGTATGGATCGGGAAGTTCATTCTCGAGCTTGAGTTGTTCCTAGCATTGCAAGTCCTATAGACCTTTATTGTGATAATAATGGGACTATAGCATAGGCTAAGGAACCAAACTCACATCATAGATCCAAACACATACTCAGACGTTTCCATCTGATTAGAGAGATCATTGGGAGAGGAGACGTGAAGATATGCAAAGTGGGCACAGATGATAACATTGCCGATCCACTTACTAAGGCTCTTCCACAGCCTAAACATGAGAGTCATACGAGGACTATGGGTATTAGATATATGACCTATTAGGCCTAGTGCAAGTGGGAGATTGTTAGTAGTGTACCCTAGGCCAATGGATATTTGTCATTCATGTATTAACATTATGAATTGTTAATATTATATTATGAGGTATTCCTTTATATATGCATGTATCTCGTTTATGTAATGTGATTTACATTCCATGAATAGTATTAGACTTATGTCATCAAGTATGTGACTTGATAGTAAAACCATAAGCGTTATAACACTATTCTAGACTGTCCCTGGTCGATCATTATTGGTGGAACAATAATGAATTAAGACTAGTATGTGTTTTGATTGATGATCACGCTTTCTTCGATCATGGATATGAGATATCAAATCGAAACATAGATATATGTTAGAGAACATATATTGGACCGACCCACATAAAGAATACTACATGGTTTCATGTCATTAGTGATTCTTTATATGGTTTGACTTTAGTCCTTTGACCTGAAGTCATCATGGTTCCCTACATGAGGAATTTAGTGTTTTGATATTAGACTAAGTTATTTTAACCAAATAACAAATAGTCTTATGTTGGACACTAAATGAATCATGCGGAGGGATGTGAATGACGTAAATGGGATTTGTACCTCTCTTAAATGAGAGAGATATCATTTGGGCCTCTTGACAAGTGTGACTGAAGAAATGCATGGCCGTGCTCAAATGAATTGATGAAGAGTCATTAATTTCATTTGTTATTATCAATCAACTTGGGGATCAAGAAACTATGATTAATCAAGGGTTGACATGTACCATGCCTTGTGATTAATCTTGATATCGTGTTACAAAAGGACTGAGCCTATAACCATAGTTACAGGTTAAATCGGATTATCGATCCTCATTTGATTTGGGTAGTCATAATGTCTTGCTAGAGGCCGCTTATGACTTATGGGCCTTGAAGTGTGATCGCCCATTGCCAACATCAAATGAGCTCTGAGGTCTCACACAAAGAGTAATGTGATCTGGGCTTATTCTCTTGGGCCTAATTTATTAGATATTGAATAAATATATTTAGATATATTTATTGGGCTAGATTGAATTAAGTTGTCGGACTTTTATTATATAAGATATAGTGGGTCGAAACTTAATGGGGCCTAAATGAGATTAGGGTTTCTCTATAAATAGAGAAGCCTAGGTCTCATTAGGTTAAGGAAGAAGAGACAAAACCCTAGCCGCCATCCAAGAGAAAGATCGTGCGGCGTTCAGAAAGTGTTTTCAGGACGTGCTAGCACACTACAGCCGCAGCCCGGATCGTGCATACTCGTGTGGATACCGGTAGAGGGCATTCGCGTTTTGCAGTGTCTTGGAATCCGAAAAGAAGCAACCTATCCACAAAAATAAAGGTATTTTCGTACATCTTTGGTATTCTCGATTATACTCATGTTGTTGTATGGTCTTTTTCCGCAGTGTATTGTGAATACTCGGACCGTACGCGATCCAACACAAATCTGTTGTGACCTCTTGTTGATTATTGACAGGAGTAGACTGAACCAGGCTAGGCTCCACTGGTTCCTCCGGTTGTTCAATAATGGGAGTATTCTTCTCTTGATTAACTTCCACAGGAGTAGACAAACTCCTCCTTCGACTAACTACTTTAGTCTTTATTCTCGGAGTTTTCTTGACTTGAGACTTCTGTATCTCAGACTCCAATTTTCTCTTCTTCTCAGTCTCCTTGCTCTGTTTGGCTGATTCTTCCTCCAAATTTGAGACGAGAGATCTTGTCACCTTTGGTGCGCTGGATCCAGAGGCTTCTACTTGTTCCTGCTCTCTGGTTCTTCTCTCTTCTTGTTGCCTTAAAGTTCGAATCCTAGGTGATCTCCTTGCTTTTTTAGTAATTTCACCCAAAAGATTCTCTCCTTTCCTTTTTGTTGCACCAACGTCTATCCTCCAAGCTAGATTATACTTTTCTCTAGGACATACATGTTTTATCAAAGGCCTTCTATTTAATCTTCTCCTTTCTTCTATTGACATATTCACACATCCATGAGATCTAGAACTTGTTATTGGAGATTTCTTTAACAATCGCTCCCCCTCAGTTCTAGTTCTCCTTGAAGAGTCTGCTTCTTCATTAATCACTGTCCTTAGACCCATTTGCCGAATAGTGATTGAGTCAATAGTACTCTTCACAGGTAGAATTCTTCTATTTTCTCTATGTAGAAGGACTCCGGATTCCTTAAAAATCCTTGTAAGAAGCATGCCGTAAGGATAGCTGTTTGTATCCTTCATCCCCTTAATCATATAATGGAAGATTAAGAAGGGTAAGTCAATAGGATTGCGATTCAACAGGTAGAACAAACATTGTTCATATAAGGTGGTCACCAAATGCCTTGAACCTACTCTAGGTAAGATGCAATTGAACAAAATTGCATGAAGAACCCTAGCTTTCGGGACCAGACTCGAAATCTTCCTCTTAGAAAGGTCATTCACTTCATACAACTGTCTGCTAACATCTTCTTCCTTCATGTTGACCATTGTCATTCACTTAGCCTTGGTTGACAGAGTCTCACCAACAGATGGACAATCGGTCACCATCCTTATCAACTCCTTTGTCACGACAACAGATATACCATCTACTGAGGATACAATAGTGTTGTCTACAAGTTGAGCATTCTTCCAAAAGTCAAATACCTCATCGGTGTACACTGGTTCTCGTACCTGAAAGAAATTCCTCCAACCGGCTCTTTCAATCTCAGGTTCTACGTCCATTCCATCCTTCCTTAGCGACTCAAAATCCACATGCCTTCCGAATATCATAGCTGCCTCCATTGTTTCAGAACGAAAACTGACTCTGGTAAGCTTTTCTTCTAGGGTAGGATGATTGGGAGGATTTTGAAAGCAAGATGAACCGTCTATAGATGAGAGTAACCACAATGATCTCAGCTTCAGGCTACTTGAAGGGTCTTATCACGCGTACCCTAGAATCGTCGGGATTCTAAAGATCGTGAAGCGTTTCCCTCCAAAAGTTCCTTGTTAGAGAAGTTACCAGTTGTAACTCACTGTTTCTGACACCGTTAATTTTGACGTCCCTTTAGCCTGACTGTTCACTTAACATAACCATGTTAAGGTTGCGTCTGATCTTCTGGAACCGTTCTTCACTCAATGGTTTAGTGAAGATATCTTCCTACTAATACTCTGTTTCGATGAACTGTAGTTTAACCACCTTCCGCTGAACATAGTCTCTTAAGAAGTGATGTCTGACTTCGATGTGTTTCACTCTCGAATGCTGAATCGGATTCTTTGACAGATTGATTGCACTAGTGTTATCGCAATAGATTGGAATATCCTCTTCTTGAACTGAATAGTCTTCAAATTGATATTTGATCCACAAGGTTTGTGAACAACAGCTTGCGACAGACATATACTCTGCTTCGGCAGTTGATAGAGCGATTGAGCTTTGTCTCTTGCTTGACCATGAAACTAAGTTTGAGCCAAGAAAGTGACATCCTCCACTTGTTCTCTTCTTTTCGATTCTATCTCCGGCATAGTCCGCGTCGCAATATCCGATTAACCTGAAATCTTTACCTTTCTCAAACATTAAGCAAAGATCAGTTGTACCTACGAGATATCTTATAATTCTCTTAACAGCAATATAATGTGACTCTCTAGGATCAGCCTGAAACCTTGCACACAAGCATACACTGAATAAAATATCAGGTCTACTAGCTGTAAGATACAGTAAAGAACTGATCATCCCTCTATACAGGGTTTGATCCACCTTCTTACCAAGTTTATTTTTCGACAAAAGGTTTGAAGGATGCATCGGGGTAGTCATTGGCTTCACATTTTGCATATCAAACTTATTCAACAATTCTTTCACATATTTTTGTTGATGGATAAAGATTTTCTCTTCGATTTGCTTAACTTGCAACCCAAGAAAGAACTTCAACTCACCCATCATGCTCATTTCAAATTCATTTGTCATTAGACTCTCAAACTTCATGCATAATTTCTTTGAAGTAGTACCAAAAATAATATCATCAGCATAAATATGTACTATAATAAATTCATTCTCATAATTCTTCCTAAAGAGCGTCTTATCAACTTGACCTCTACTAAAACCATTCTCTAAGAGAAAAGTACTCAGACGATCATACCAAGCTCTAGGAGCTTGCTTCAGGCCGTATAAGGCTTTATGAAGTCTATAGACATAGTCTGGATTCTTAACATCCTCGAAACCAGGTGGTTGCTTAACATACACCTCTTCGTCTATAAAACTATTCAAAAAGGCACTCTTCACATCCATCTGAAACAGCTTTATATTATGACAGACCGCATATGTCAGCAATATCCTAATGGCTTCAAGTCTTGCTACTGGAGCATATGTCTCATTGTAGTCTATTCCTTCTTGCTGATTATAGCCTTGTGCTACTAATCTAGCCTTATTTCGACTCACTCTTGTTGATTCGTCTAACTTATTCTTAAAGACCCATCTGGTTCCTATTATGGATTTCTTAGGGGGTTTCGGAACTAAGGACCAAACATTATTCCTAGTAAATTGATTCAGCTCCTCTTGTATGGCTAACACCCAAGCTTCGTCTCGAAGAGCTTCCTCAACCTTCTTAGGCTCTATTTCAGAGATAAAAGCCACATTAGCTTCTCTTCTGAATCTGGACCTTGTCCTTCTGAGGTCTCTTTGATAATCAACTCTTCTGGATGAGAACTTTTATATTTCCAGTCTCTTTTCAGTCCAAAGGTTTCTGGAATATCTTCAACTTTGTCTTCTTGAGTACCTGGTGCTGGAGTTTCTGTTATGTCATCTAAGTTCTTTGAAGGACCTTCACTCTCTATGTCATCTTCCTTATGGGGTTGGGAACTATCATCAAACCTGACATGGATGGTCTCCTCAACTGTCTTTAAAATAAGGTTGTACACCCTGAATGCCTTAGACGATGATGAGTAGCCTAGGAAGATTCCTGGATAGGTCTTTGAATCGAATTTATCCAACAACTTCTTTGTATTCAGAATAGAGCATTTGCACCTAAATGGATGAAAGTAAGATATGTCTGGTCTTCTTCCATTCCATAACTCATAAAGAGTCTTCTTCAACATGGGTCGCAACAGAATTCTATTCTGGATATAACATGTTATATTCACAGCTTCTGCCCAGAAGTACTTAGGAAGATTCATCTCACATAGCATAGTCCTTACCATCTCTTGAATCGTCCTGTTCTTCCTTTCAACAACTCCATTTTGTTATAGGGTTCTAAGGGCTGAGAAATTGTGGAAATTTTCATTCTCCTCACAGAATAACCTAAACTTCTCATTCTCGAATTCTCCACCATGATCACTTCTGACACTAGCTATAGATACTCCTTTTTCAATCTATAACTTTCTGGATAAGGTCCTAAAACACTTAAAAGATTCATCTTTGTGTGATAAAAACAGTATCCAACAAAATCGAGTAAAGTCATCAACAATAACAAGCCCATATTTCTTTCCGCCAAGACTTATTGTCCTTGTTTGACCAAATAAATCCATATGTAACAACTCTAAAGGACTAGATGATGTTACAAAATTTTTATAAGAAAATGAAGTTTTAACTTGTTTTCCTTTCAAACAATTTTCACAAAAAAAACTCTTTGTCAAAACTTATTTTTGGCAATCCTCTTACCAAATCATGTTTTGCTAACTTTAAAATGTGTTTAAAAGAGACATGACCTAGCTTTTTATGCCAGACTAGTCTTTCTTCTTCGGAAGATAAAAAACATGAAACATTTTGACTTTGAAAATCTTCTAAATTAATTTTGTAAAGATTATTTCTTCTCTTGGCAGAGAAAAGTATAGACTCATCTTTGTTTCTGACTTCACAAAGATTTTGATTGAATGTGACCGTGAAACCAGAATCACACAATTGAATGACGATGATCAAATTATGTTTCAGACCATCAACAAGCAGTACATTATTTATGCATGCAAAGGAATCTTTACCAATTTTGCCGATTCCAATAATCTTGCCCTGCTAGTTGTCTCCGAAGGTTACCGATCCTCCCTTCTTATACTGAAGATCTAGAAACATAGACCTTCTTCCCCTCATATGTCGCGAACATCCACTGTCTAAATACCAATGGTGCTTGCCGCATCTTCCAAGGAAGGATATCTGTAGGAGAAACTATTTTATTTTTTGGTACCCATATTTTCTTGGGTCCTTTATGGTTAGTAGCATGCAGATGATGAGTTCTTTGATACATATTACTAGAACGTTGATTAACACAAGATTTATTATAGTTTCTCTTTTGAGAGAAAGGGTTCTTATGAGGATGTGACTTATTGCTTGTAAACCCTAATCCGGTTTTATCACTCGAATGTCTACACTTTTCAATCATCTCATTCAATTTCTTTGTGCTCTCGGTGAAAGTAGCTAAATCAAATGTGATTCTTAATTCTCGCCACCGATTGATCTCTTCGATCCGCTCGACTTTCTTTTTCTCTTCTAATTGCTACTTTAGACATATATTTTCTCTCTCTATTACTTCTGTATGTCTAATATTTTCTACATACTTTTTCTTTAATAGTTTGTATTGTTTCAGAATAGCATGAGAATCTTCTAATAATTCTGAGTAGGCATCATGCAAGTTATCGTAATCAGATTCTACATCCTCATCACTTTCTTCTTTGGCTACTAGGCAGATGTTTGCATGTTCAGACGACTCGAAACATGTATCTGACTCTGATGAATCTAGGTCCTCTCACGTTGCCATCATACTTTTCTTGCGCCTTCTCTACTCTTCTTTGGTTTCTTCTTTAGAGTAAGACATTCGAACTTGTAGTGTCTAGGCTGATTACACTCGTAGCAAATGACAGATGACTTCTCTGGCTTAGCCTCATCATTGCCATTCTTCTTGAAAGTCTGATTTCCTTTAGACTTCTTCTTCCACATGCATCTTATCTTTCTAGAGATGAAAGATAATTCGTCATCTTCATCACTTGACTCTTGTTCTGATTGGCTGGAGTCGTCATTCTTTTATTCTTCAATCTTTAACGCTTTTGATGACTTCCTTCTTCTTTGAGTCTTGTGATTCTTTTGTCCGGCCTTCAGCGCTATCGACTTGTCCCGTTTGGGCTTGTCTTCAGCATCGAGTTCAACTTCGTGAATCTTTAAGGATCCAAGCAACTCGTCAAGCTTTAGCACGCTCAAATCTTTGGCTTCTTGCACCGCAGTGACTTTAGGTCTCCACCTCTTCGGAAGACTTCTTAAGATCTTTCGAACATGATCTTGATTGTTGTACGTTCTTCCAAGAGCTTTCAATCCATTGACAATTGTTTGAAATCTTCCAAACATTTGATCAATAGATTCTTCATCTTCCATCCTGAAAAGCTCGTACTGGTGCACAAGAATACTTATCTTGGATTATTTAACTTGGCTTGTGCCTTCGTAAGCAATGGACAATGTGTCCCACATCTCCTTCGCGGTGTCGCATCCGTGGACTTTGTCATACTCGCTCCTGCTTACGGCACAGGTCAAGAAGAACTTCGCTTTTGAGTTCAGCTGTATTCTTGCCTTTTGATCAGTCGTCCATCTGATTCGTGGAATAGCATTCCCATCTTCATCTACTGATGTATAAGGTCCATTCTCTATCACGTCCCAAAGGTCGACATGAGTAGATTCTATGAATAGCCGCATCCTATCTTTCCAATAATGATAATCTTCTCCGTTGAATGCTGGAGGTCTAGTGACTGAGGCTCCTTCTGCGATGTATATATGTGATTCCGCCATTTTCTTTAATCCACACTTTGCTATAGTGATCCTTGGATACCAGGCTTTGATACCAATTGAAGTGAATCACACGTTAATTCAATGCTTAGAAAACGATATAAGAATGCACGAGAAGGGGGGGTTGAATTGTGTATTCCCCTTTTTGAAATCCTTTCAAAAAAAATGATTGTTAGAAATAAAATTCTTTTACAAAACTTCCGATAGATTCTAATTAATCAAAACTTTGAAAACTTTGTTTACGAACTAAGTAATGATAAAACTTGAATCTAAAAGAGAGATAGAGTAAGAGTAGTTGACACAAACGATTTATCTGGTTCACCCCAAACCGTGGGCTACATCCGAAGGCTCGAGTTCTTTCGAGATTTCACTATCTCTTCAACTTTACAAGTATTCTTCTGAGCCACTCAGTCTCTACAATCAGTATTCTTTCACACTTAGCCTCTGCAGGCTATCTGTACTTCTTCCTCACAGAAAAGTGTTTGAACACTTATTACAGTAAAATAGCTCTCGGCTAATTTTCACAGTATGCTTTTTACGATCGCGTTGATGTAATTCAGCTAATTTTTCAACTAACTTTGCAATCTTCGACTTTGACTTATATTTATAGCCTTCGTCTCCAACTGCTTCTTGATTCTTGTTTCTGGATTCTTGCTTATTGAATCTTGTTTCTTGAATCTTTAAAAGAAATGGTTATTCAGTTGAGTTCTGTAACTAACCCGAACTGACTTTTGCGTCTGCTTTTCAATTCTTCTTCTGCGTCTATTTTTTTTCATTGCGTCTGCGTTTGTTCTTTCAATTAGCATCTTCGTCTGTTTTTATTTTGTGTCTGCGTCTGCGTCTGTATTTCTCTTTTCGTCCGCGTCTGCGTCTGTTTTTATTTGTGTCTGTGTCTACGTTTGTATTTCTCTTTTGCGTCTGCGTCTTATTGTGCGTCTGTGTCTGCGTTGCTTCGTCTGCATTGCTTCGTCTGCTTTTGTTTTTCTTTTATTTTTCTCTTTGTTATACATCAAAATTATATCTAAGTAAAGTCATTTTGACTTAAAATTAAAGTCATAATTAATTTTAAAACTTATCACGGATATGTATGGGGAGTCAAGGGTGTGACTCCTTTTGTCACACCCTTACATGGGGGATCAGGGGTATGACATCCCCTTGCACACCTGTGTATGAGGAGTCACGGGTGTGACTCCCTTGTTAGCCCTATGCATTAACCATGCATGTTAGTGACATAAAATCACGACCTTGCACAGTGGTGCATAACATTTATACCAAGTCATCACCTTACACAGTGGTGTATAACATTTAATACAAAAATTACGTGACTTTAGTGTTTTAAATGCAAAATTCACAAAATAACCCAATTAACATTTATGCAATATTCCACCATTTTCACTCAATTAATCTCCCATTTCGATCAAAACACAACCAAAAATAAGATATGAAGGCAATTAAAAGCAATAAAAATTAAACACAACAATAGCACCAGCAACTTGATCAATCAAATTTGCAAGTACAAAAAGTCGAATATAGTATGTTTAAATCTAGAGTATTCCAAGCTATCATTCCTACAAAGACAAATTAATTATTAACTTTGTTAACCCTAGAAAAATAAAAAAAATTAAAATAATGAAGATTTTAGGAAAAGTTACTCAATTGCTAAACTAATGAAAGCAAGACACTTAACTTAAAAGAATATATAAATATATCTAATTAAGTAATTACTACCTTTCAATACACAATTAACTTAATCAAATTCATTAAGAACAAATTATATATTAGTTCTCACAATAGTTTAGGATATCTCTATCACTAAATTTAGAGTACTTATTCTCTTAGTGTACAAATTATACTTCCTTTTTAGTTTTCATTAAGTCTTTATGATCGAATCTGTGACAATTAGACATAAATTCAAGAATCAAGATCAAAGAGAATCAATCTAATCCAAACAATAACTTTTCACACATTAGCAACTAAAATATCTCATATAAGTTGCATCCTTAACATAATCAGAGATTTAGTTCACATTAAAAATTAAAAACCAATAATAAATAAGAAAAAAAAAACAAAATACAGGAACTCATTTTTAAGGATTTTGAAATCTTAAATTTCTTTGTTTAATCTTCAACTTTTTTGTAAAGTTCTCCCTTTATTGTCTTAAGACACTCTAATTTGGCTCCCTTTTTCTTCTTTCTTAACTTTTGGACCTCTTATCAACATAGAACCAACATGGTTGTTTTTTGTCTCACATATTTCTTGACGTCTTTTTTTATTTTTTATTTCATGAAAACATGATCAACCCAAATCCTCTATATATTACCGTATTTAGATTGTGTTCAATTGATAACAAGTTATCACTAACGAGTATTGGCCCCTAACATTTCTAAAATCTCATATGTTTCTTCTACAGTCTCCTCTCCCACAACTCCTCCTACTAGATTACCCATTGTATATTGGCATTGTTATGTCAATCCATCATAAAAGAATTAGTTATGCATAAGAAGCGAAAAATGATGGTGTGGACAAATAATGACCAGGAGTTTAAAGTGTTCACACACCTCATGGAATTGCTCTCCCTCCATCTGAGTAAAGGTAGCTATACTTGTCCATAATTCAGAAGTCTTTTTATGGGAATATAACTTTCCCATGAACTTATTGTACACCTCTTCCCACATAGTCAATGAACCAGGTGGAAGGGTCATCAACCTTGCCTTGGCCCAATCCTTCAATATGTATAGGAAGTACTGCATCCTAAGTTGATCTTCATTTAGGCCATCCAACAGGAACGTTTGGAGAGTGGTATATAATTCTTGAATGAAGTTTAAAGAGTCTTCATTGGAAACTCCGTAGAAAATGGCAACATGTTGTAGTGGATACTCTTCAACTCATAGTTTTTGACTGCCTCTCCCAAAGGAATGCATGAAGTAGCAGTACCAATTATTGGTCTGGCATACTCCTTCAATATTGGTTTCCTTTCACCCATCTCTTATTCTTTTGGTTTGAATCCCTTGAGATTGTCTTCAAAGTCCCTTAGAAGTTCTCTTATCCGATGTACGTTGTTAATAAAGGGAGCAAATTGACCTTCCCGAGACCTCCTTCCTCGCATAAACTAAATAAAAACAACAATGAATTAATAAGAACATTACTAAAACAAATCAATGGAATAAACAAGCAAAATAATTAATGAAACAATCAAAATTAATTGAAGCTCTAAACACTAATTACCTCCCTGAAAATGACGCCAAAAACTTGTTTTGCCTGAAAAGTTCTAAAAATACCTAGGTTATCCTACTCGCGAGTGTACAAGATAGTTGTTGTTGATCCCAGGAACATCCCCCTCAGAGGTGAAATTGATCAACTTAAATTAAGTTTGAATTAAAAATAGAAAATAAAAACAATGCATTCCTAAACATTCTATCCTGATTGTTGAGTAAAAGTTTTTAAGGAAAATTACAAAATTAAAATAAAAAGTAGACATAATCATTTGGGAGCAAAGCCAAATAGATTAATCGAAGTTTTTCTCTTAAGAATTAATTTCACTAATTTAATATCCTATGCATGATTAAGGGAAAATGATTGGATTATTGTCTTACTAAAATTAATAGGTAGGTTCTAAATCAATTTAAATAATGAACTAGTCTAACTTTCGTATTCAACAAGTTATTATCCAAATTAATAATGAAAACCTAACTACTAATTAATACTAAAGTTAATATATTTCTAGTTCTTAACCTTAGTGCCCATGGTTTCTCGATTCGTATTAAACCTCATCTCTCGAATCTTCATTTAACACTAAAATGATGCAAAATTTGGTCTTTCTATTACATCCATTCAGTTCAGAAACTACAGCAATAAATAAGACGACAGATCCATAACCCAATCATGCATATTCAACTAAATAACTATATTAATTCTCAAGAAAAGAGGCAGCCCATCACGGATATCACCACATCCATCTTCATTAAACACTTTAATCGGATGTTACTGTCAACAAAAGAATTAAAGCAATAATAAAATAGTGAATATCAAATGGAATATCAAAAGAAACAAATAATAGTCGGCTAAACTAATAAGAGTATAAGTCAGTTAATAACAGATAGTAAAATGAAAGTAACAAAGCAAAAAAATGAGGAATAAAATAGGCAAACAAAGAGTTGTGGAGATATCCTGTCCCTTTTAAGCTTTCAGCTTTGGCTCTCGCCTTCTACTTTAGCTTTATCCCCAGATGAATGTTCACTTAAGTTAAATGGGATTCAACTCCAACTCTCACTTTCTGCCTCTCCCAAGCTTCCACCTCTTTGTTGTTTTGTTTTTCTTCCTGATTCACTCTGTTTCCTTTCTCTGTTTCTTTCCTCTGTTTATCTTCTTTTTCTCTGTCTCTCTACGCCTCCCATGTCTTTGTCTCTATGTGAGTGAACCAATGAAACGGTGAATGAAAGATGATTTTCTTCAGCCGCCAGCCTCTCTTCCTTTTATTTGAATCTCTTTAGGTTTAGGGTTGCGTGCCTTAACATTATAACCTGCCACATATTAAAGTCATAAATAATCTTAAAACTTCTTATGGGTGTGTTTGTCACACCCATGTATGGGGAGTCACACGTATGACTCCCTTGTGACCCCATGCATTAACTATGCAAGTTGGTCATATAAAATCACCAGCTTGCATAGTGGTGCATAACATTTATACCAAGTCATCACCTTGCACAGTGGTGCATAACATTTAATGCAAAAATTATGTGACTTTGGTGTTTTAATGCAAAATTTACAAAATAACCCAATTAACATTTATGCAATACTCCACTATTTTCACTCAACTAATATCCCATTTCGATCAAAACACAACCAAAATCAAGATATGAAGCCAATTAAAAGCAATAGAAATTAGACACAACAATAGCACCAACAACTTGATTAATCAAACGTGCAAGTGCAAAAAGTCAAATATAGTAAGTTTAAATCTAAGAGTATTCCAAGTTATCATTCCTACAAAAACAAATTAATTATTAACTTTATTAACCCTAGAAAACAATAAAATTAAAATAATGAAAATTTTAGGAAAAGTTACTCAATTGCTAAACTAATGAAAGCAAGACATCGAACTTAAAAGAATATATAAATATATCTAATTATGTAATTACTACCTTTCAATACACAATTAGCTTAATCAAATTCATTAAGAAAAATTATATATTAGTTGTCACAATAGTTAAGGATATCTCTATCACTAAATTTAGAGTATTTATTCTCTTAGTGTATGGATTATACTTCCTTTTAGTTTTCATTAAATCTTAAAGATGTGACAATTAGACAAAAACTTAAGAATCAAGATCAAATAGAATCAATCTAATCCAAACAATAACTTTTCACACATTAGCAACTAAAATATCTCATATAAGTTACATCCTTAACATAATTAGAGATTTAGTTCACATTAAAAATTAAAAAACCAATAATAAATAAGAAAGAAAACAAAATACAGGAACTCATTTTTAAGGATCTTGAAATCTTATATTTCTTTGTTTAATCTTCAACTTTTTTGTAAAGTTCTTCCTTTATTGTCTTAAGACACTCTAATTTGGCCCCCTTTTTTTTCTTTCTCGACTCTTGGACCTCTTATCAACATAGAACCAACACGGTTGTTTTTTGTCTCACATAATTCTTCATGTCTTTTTTTTATTTTTTATTTCATGAAAACATGGTCAACCCAAATCCCCTATACATTACCTTATTTAGATTGTGTTAAATTGATAACTCGTTAGTGATAACTTGTTAGTTACACATTCAAGATTTTATCTTTAAAGTACTAGTCTTGAAAACATGATACCAGTGCGTGTACAGATATGTTGGAGAACATAGGCTTTTATTTTGAAAATTAAAATAAAGTTACCACACTCAAACTGGAGCTAAGGGTTAATTAGAAGAAAAAGAAAACTTACTAAATCAACAAAAGTAAAAGAAAACTTGTCAAATCAATAAAAGCATCATTTATTAAATCTTCCGTGAAAATGGGAAAAACGTGGCCCGCTATTTTCGATGTGGAAAGCAACGCGTCCGGACGGTGAACTCGCCGCCTTAAGTAGATAGATAGGATAAGGTAGGCTTTGTCTATTCAAGAAATGGAGGTACTTACACCGACAACCAACCCCACATTAAAAGTGGAATGCATTTAATTCAAGTGCTGCAGAAATTGTGGCTACGATGTAGATTAAAAGCTTAGCAACTGTCTCCATACCTTTTTAAGCGTAATTGTTATCCATACTTACGAGATACCATACACATGAATTCCACTCCTCATTGACTCTTCCCGTAGCATCACCATCGCAACTTTTGTTTTCTCAAAGAAAATGAAAAACAATTTTAGGAAACATGCAGTTGTCTGTTAGGTTAGACAGATTGATGAATGATGATTGATGAGTTAGATTATCCTCATAGCCCATTGTTAATTATAGGGGGACTTAACCTTAGGTTATGTGATCAGTGGTCCACCATTCCTTATAAAGATCAGAAAACAAATTCTAAAGTGAGAATTTGCTTTTCTTTTCCTTTCTAGTAGGAAGGTTCCATCCACTGATTGCTCAACTTTTCAAAACCGAATAAAATAAGGCAACCCCATATGTGATTTTCATAATCCGCAATTAAAGGCAGCAATGGTCTGAAAAAGTTGCAATAAGAACTTTAGTTAGTCTGCAAAGAAGGGGTCCAAAGATCAAATCAAGGAAGTCCAGGAAAGTAAAAAAGAGAATTCCCAGTCCACTCAGCGAACGGGGGAGGAGAATTCCTTCTTTAGTAAGCTTTTTTGGTACATTTTCTTTCTTCACTACATCGACAAAAAAGAAGAAAAGTGCTCTTGCGTCTGCTATCTGACATAATGAAAAAGGAAAAGCCTCACTAAAGTTAGTGTTCTGGGAAGGAAAATGTTGTAGGGATGCAGTCGGATGAAGCAAGATTATTATAATTTGGTTTCCTTTTAAGTGTTGTGCTACGGACAATATCTCTTGAATTAATGAACTTACTAAAATATGGATTGCACTTAATGTTGACAACAACATGGAGAAAATGACGCGAATGGCCAAGTTCCCATATTTTAACGTTTGTTTGATGTAGCAATAAACAGAACTTTCAAACAAACTATCAAACCAATTAACTCTGTTATTGCTGGTTAGTGACAACAGGAGGACTTTAAACAACATCCGATTTTGTGATGCTCAAGGGTAACGAGGTCATAATTACGGTTTTGTTTCATGTGTTCGGAATAGGCATTTCGTGTATAAAGGGTGATGTAGAGAGGGACACTCCATGATTTTCGTCTTAGGCTTTTTAAGTTTAGGGCATACTTCATTTGACTTTTTCCTCAGCTTTAGTATAATTTAACGTTTAGACGTTCTCTTTTTTCCAACTCCTAAAGAATTTGTGATTCCAAAGAATCCAAACCCAGTGTTATCTTCTTATCACATGTTATCACCTTTGTGGTAAAGTTCCTAAAGATCACGTTCGGCCAACTTTTAATGAGTATGCTCGAAGCCTCCTAGTACCTACACAACATTATCCATATATTGATATGCTTACACGACATTATCCATATATTGATATGCTTAATTAGATGATCGTGTAACACTTAGGATCTTTTTAGTTGGATGTTAATTAATATAATGGAATGGAACAAAACGGGTGTGACTAAAGATAGAGTCACACCCGTGACTTAACACCAAAAATATACAACACTAAAACATGCACAACAATATTTATCTGCATGAAAATATTATAAAAGATCAATGTCAATATAAACAAAATTTTAGTTTTATTTAGTTCCCTCAATTATATAGTTTCGTGATAAATTCATCCATAAAATATATAAAAATATCTGATAAAATGTACACATTGAGTAGAGAGAAAAGAACCCGATACCAAGTCATTAACACATACTATAGTATCTTCTATTCCTAAGAAGACATCATAAACTTCAACATGTTCTTCCGAATATTTACTAGTGCACCAAGTAATGCCCTGACTTCATCAGGCCTACGAATAAGGAAAAAATAACTTTCATACAATTTTGATCCGTCCAGTCTCAACTCTACTAAATGATTATATAGTTCTTCTTTTGAAATGGGAAGCAGTTTAACTAACATTGAAGTAAATTTTATAATAACTTCTGCAACTGTTTGAAAGCCATCTTTGATTACATCTTCACCATCATCTGCCCGATTTTTTCTTTTTCATGATGTTCCTAGGTTTGCATTATGTGAGTGAGTTGTCATTCCCATTGGAGATTCAGTGTGATCACCGTTCATCGTTACATTGTCTTCAAAACTTAAGTCATTGTAATGCAACATGTCATCATTTTCATACATGGCGTTGGAGAACCCACTATCGTTAAAAATAGTGCACCTTCTTATCTCCTCTGTTGTTTCAGCATGCTCGCTAGTTGCTCTATCACGTCCACAAATCTCTACCATCTTCTTGTAGTTATGAAAAGGCTTCTATCTCCACTCAGTAGCTTCTGGTTTAGCTTGTTATAAAAATAAGTTAATTAATCAACCAAATCACGACATATATCATATTTTCTTTTAACAAAATAATAAACAAGTTCACCTGGATTAAGGTATCCCACACTTCTAGCTCAGTAATCCATATATTTGTTAACAGATTCCATGCAAATCCACTACCTCCATTTGAAAATAAATCAAAACACTTACTCCACTTGTTCTAAATAATCTTGTTTCGATTTCTTTATCGATTCCTTTATTTGGAAATTTTTCCTTTAGTTCACCTCCAATTGTATCAACTGCATACGTTGTGAAAGTCCCACTAACACGATTGCCTTATCGATGCTGGTGCAAGTATGCGTCAACCAAAGCATCATCCATAGCTTGATTGCAAAAGCACGACTCTCTTCGAGGTGGCATTTTTTATGTTACAAATCTACTATAAAATCTAAAATTTATATCAAAAGCATACACAATATTGAAGCTTCAAATATTTCCAAATAATATAAAAGGCAAGAATAAGCATTACAAAAACACAATTGCATATGAAAACATTAACAACACTAATAAATAACATCATATTTAGATACAAGTAGCCAATACATATTTTTAAAAGCAATATAGAATCATGGAAAAACATAAATTTATTGTGAAGGGGCAATATCTATCCTAAAGTGTAATCAGCCCACATATGAGTAGCCATGTTATCTCTTATAATTTCTCCACTGTGTGCATCATCTTTGTCGTCATTTTCATACCCATCTTGGTTATCATTTTCCTCTCCATCATACTCTTCATTAAGAAATGGAATATCTAAATCTACATCAATTAAGAAATTGTGCAAAATGACACAAGCCATAATAATTTTCTTTAGTCTAAATGCCATATGATGGTTTTATGGTGGATGCTATAATTGGAAACCGTTTTTTCAACACATCAAATGCCCTTTCGATAATGTTACGCAATGATGAATATCAATGATGAATAATTCATCAGCATTTCGTGGAGGATTCTTTGAATATTCTTTCAAGTGATATCGTTCCCCCTATACAGTGTAATAAGTCCACTTTTCAACATGAATCTGGCATCAACAAGATAGTATTTTCCTATCATAAATAAAACTATGTCAAAATGTAATTTATGACATTTATTAGTTAATAAGATTTGAGCCCTATTTTTACCTTGGAGAATTTTAATTGAGAACTGTCGGGTTAGTGCACTTTTCATAATCCGTGAATCGAATGATATTCCTTCCCACCCAGCCAATACATACATGAACTTCATATCAAAAGAACAAGCACACAACACATTTTGTGTTGGATAATCCTTTCTCCCACGAAATCTAGGACCATCTCGAGCAGGTATTTTCACACAGATATGTGCATAATCAATTGCACCAACACAACCCTGACATTGAAGTATATTATTCTCAAATATTATGTGTGTTTAATATAATTATACTAAGTTAAGAAAAGAAAATCACCTTAAAAAATTGGTAGAATCTACTACTATTTAATATTTCTGATGGGGTTTCTAATCCTTCATGTTGTCTTAGAAACTTATCTTTTAGTTGTATAACTGCTTTCAAAATGCTATGAAAATGTTGGCTTACAGTTTTCCCATATCAACTCCAAAAGAACAAATCTCTCGATTGGTAACATTATGCCCTAATATGTATAGAAATTTTGTTGTTTTGTTCTTTAACAGCTGCATTTACAATAGGTCGAAGCACACCATTTCCAGCTAATAAGTCACATAATTTGACAAATGGTTTAGGCTGCATTCTAATTATATTTCTCCCATTGGAATGAAATAAAATTCTTTGCATGATACTCTCCCTTGATTGTGATCACTCCGATGGTGTAAGCATTTGAAGTTTGTCTTTCACATTTCTCTTACGTAATACCCACCAATAGATCACAAGATAAGCAACATGAACAAGCACTAATTGATGTATACGAGTCAATTTTTGTTTTTGGTTATTCATTCAATTACCTTCACCGTTCTTGTCTAAAAAATAAAATTAGGAGTACTTTTTAGATTGTGAAAATCAAAATATAACAAGTATGACATAGCTATGTTCATTTATATGTGGTGTTATAAAAGCCACAAGAAGCAATGTAAGGGAAGCTTCATCTGAATCACTCCCCCACTGAAATGTCAAGCAAAATAATAGGAAAACAAAAACAAATAAGACAACGACAATTAAAAAACACCCCAAATTCAAACAACACAACATATAAAATGAGTGAGATAAGGTAAAATGAGTGGATCATTATATTACATTATGTTGAATGCACCTGCAAGAGTATACAACAGTATTGACTTATATGTATGAGCCTTTCAAATTAAATAATCAACATTTTTAACAGATCAACCCTTATGTAAAGTGAGTCAAAGAAGATAATGTTCACTTCAGTGTAAAGTAAACAATGGGTAAACCCATATGTAAAGTGAACGAAAACAAATAAACTACAATCTCCTATCCCAAAATAAAATGCATCTAATTATGATTGCTAAAGGGGTTTGGTTTAATGCAGAGAAAAAGCAAGTGGGAAATTATTATTCAACAAAGATATGGAACTTTACCATGAAATCTACATGCTGCAAAAATGTGATTGTTATTCAAATAAATCCAAAAAATTGTGAGTATGTAATAATCAGTGGTGCGCAGAGAAAGATTGAGGCATTTGATGTTGAGGATGCAGAAACATTTGCACTACCTACAGATGAAGAGAAAGGGTTAGGGTTTATAGCTACATAAACCCCATTCTCCTATTTTCCTACGTCAGCGTCCCTTTCTCTTATTTCTTGGATAATTGACAATGCGCAAACAATGAGTAGAAGATCACAAATTTTCCTAATTAAAAACTTGATCTTGAAACACTAGTTTCAATGTTCCCAAAATCTCGTAAATCACTTTTCTCTTAACCCACTATTACAGACTTCTATTTATTTCCTTTCTAGTTCAGTTCGATTTCCTAGCATGAGATTTCTCTAAGAACCCACCGTACAGTTCCAAACTTTGACATACCCATTTGCCTAGAGTACTCTGACAAAAATGACTTGCAAAACAAAGAAAAAAATGATTTTCTATTAGCTGTGATCTGACCGGCAAAGACGCTCCACTACTGCTATTCGGTAACTTGCTCTTCCTCTGCTATAATGGCGACTTGCTTTTCCCCTACTACAATGACTGCCAATGCCCAACACAATGGATGTATTGTGTTGGTTATTATTGGGATAAGGAGAAATAACTAGTATTACGAAAAATTATTGATTTTATATTAGGTAGTATATATTTATTAGTTTACGTTCTATCATAAACTCTTCAAATCGGAGATTTCTTATTTTCACTGTTTATGATCGAACATAACGTAATATAAAACTCTCTGCTTTCATCATATTCCATTCTATTATAAAACTTCCTGCTAAAAAATAGAAGTATGTTACATTTCATTCCGTTCTATTATAAAACTCTCAACCAAACAAAGCTTTAGTGTTGACACTATACAATGACTATAATCTAACGTGTAAATCCACCAACTTCCAACCATGTACTTTCTTCTCTAAATCCATTGTTAATGACTTTTGGTGAAGTTAAACAGGTTATTTTTAAGGGCAAAGTTTTGAAGATCTTTGATTTAGAGGTCACAGCCACCTAATAATGGGTTAGAAAGTAATAATCTAGTTTTTGTAAATATGGTTTGTTTAGGAGACTTAGTGTCTGGTTGGATAGGCTTATACCAGTAAAGCTTTTATCAGTAGAACTTTTGTCAGTAGAGTTTTTCTGAGAAGAGCTTTTTTAAGAAGTCAATTAACTGTTTGGTTGTCATTTTAAAAAAAGCTTTTTTGAAAGAGCTTCATATAGTCTCTGTTTGGCAACATAAAATAAAAAGTACTTTTAATTTTAATTATATTTTGTTTTGTAATAAAATTACTTATGCATATAAATATTATTTAAAGTATATTACACAATATGTAAAGCACAATATATTAATTATTTTATAATTTTAAACCATATGAAACATAAATGAAAATATATCTAACAAAATCTTTTATATGGATTATAACATAAGTAAAATTAATATTAAAATAAATATTAAAACATATAACAAAGCTAAATAATATTATATAATTTTCAAAATAAACGTGAAGATGGGTTTATGAGAATTATGTGTAAACATAAAGGTAAAAGAGACTAAAAAAAAACTCATTAATAGATTTGAAAAATCTACTAAAAAGGTACTGTTTTTAGAAGCTTCAAATTTGAGCTTCTTAAAAAGCTATATTTTAGATGTCAAAAAAGCTATATCTATTTAAAAAGTGCTTTTTTTATTTTACAGTCAAACGCTCTCTTTTTTTAACGCTCTCTTTTTTAAAACATTTGCGGTAAAAAAAGTGCTTATTCATTCACTAAAATCTTAACTAAAAAGGTACTTATTCTTTCTAAAAGTATTATAAATTATTATATCTATGAAAAAATATAAAGAACTATTAATTTAATATTTCGTGATAATCATAATTAATATAAAAATTAAATTATTTAGACCAACGGTTGGTTCATGTCTATATAAACACTGCCAAACACTGGTTGGAGCTTCTCTTATCGGCATTAAAGTTGGTTTGAAGATTGTATTCAAAAAAAAAAAAAGTTGGTTTGAAGATGCCTGCAGTAGGAGTTATAGGCCCTGGTACGGGTAGTGAGTACCCAGGAAATCTCACCCCGTTCGTGATGGTAACATGTATTGTGGCTGCAATGGGAGGTCTCATCTTTGGCTACGACATTGGAATTTCTGGTAAGCTTTTCCTTAACAACTTCTTGTTCCTTTTTGTAGACACTTACATATACGTGCATATTGTTCAATAAAATTTGTTTGTCTGGAACTTTTGTTTGGTAGGTGGGGTTACGTCGATGCCGTCATTTCTGAAGACGTTCTTTCCATCAGTTTATCGGAAGCAGCAGAAGAACGCAACAAATAACCAATACTGTCGATACAATAGCGAGACTCTCACCCTCTTCACGTCTTCCTTGTATCTGGCCGCTTTGCTGTCTTCACTTGTAGCTTCTACAGTCACACGTAAGTTCGGAAGGAAGTTGTCTATGCTCTTTGGAGGACTTCTCTTCTTTTCTGGTGCTATCATCAATGGCCTTGCCAGTGCCGTCTGGATGCTCATTCTTGGCAGACTATTACTTGGTTTTGGTATTGGATTTGCCAACCAGGTCTGATTATGTTTCTCTTTCTTGTTGCCTTTTCTGTTGCTATTTTGCTCGGATCTAGAAGTTGCTCCATTACAATTAATTAATGTTTCGGGATTCTTTCCTTGTTCCGATGAATCTTTTTATCCAGATCTGTTCTTCATTTTATTTAAGAATAATTTGTATTTGCTTTTGATTTAAAAAGAAAAAGAAAATAAATATTTAAAATAGTTCTTGCAAGTTGTTGGCTAGAAGACGAAGAGAATAATTTCTGGCTACAAAGTGGTTTCTAACCAAGATTCTTTTAAACTTACCTTGATACTGTTTTGTTCTCTTGTGTGATTGTGCTGAACTAAAGTTTCCAAGGGCTGTTTGGTTCCAAAGAGAAAAGGACACGACAACAGAAATTTTATGCACTATTCCATCTAGAATATTTTTATGGACAACTAACATGTAACATGACAAACGAGGGCTAATGTCTTTCTCAATTTGTTTTTATCCCAACTCAAACTTAGCCTCTCTTTTCCTTCATGATGCTTTCCGCAAATGTTTACTTGTTGATGCTTAAGAACTTCAAATATAGAAGTCCTAACTTGACTACATTTGGTTGGGAAAAGATCAAAAGTAATAAGAGTACTTTGTTCTGTTTTTATTCTATCTTAATCAATGGTCTTTTTTTAACCATAGATGACAAAAATCTGGACAGTTAAGTCCTAGTTGCTTCTTTCAATACTCTTTTATTCAATTAGTTCATCTCAGGATTGGTCTGTTAACAAAAATGATTAAGGTACATAATTATTCTGTGGTATGAAATTGCAGTCTGTTCCACTCTATCTCTCCGAGATGGCTCCATACAGATACAGGGGTGCCCTCAATATAGGCTTCCAATTATCAATCACAGTTGGTATCCTTATGGCCAGTGTGCTGAACTATTTCTTTGCCAAAATTAAAGGTGGTTGGGGCTGGAGGTTGAGCTTGGGTGGTGCCATGGTCCCTGCCCTTATCATTACTATTGGATCACTGGTCCTTCCAGACACACCAAACTCCATGATTGAACGCAGCCAACACGACGAGGCAAAAGAGAAACTGAGGAAGGTCCGAGGTGTCCACGACGTCGAGGATGAGTTTGATGACCTTGTAATGGCTAGCGAAGCATCAAAGAAAGTGGAGCACCCCTGGAGGAATCTATTACAGAGGAAGTACAGGCCTCAGTTGACCATGGCTGTGTTGATTCCATTCTTTCAACAACTCACAGGCATCAACGTGATTATGTTTTATGCCCCAGTTTTGTTCAACACAATTGGTTTCGGTAAAGATGCTTCACTTATGTCCGCCGTGATCACTGGAATTGTCAACGTACTTTCTACCTTGGTCTCAATTTATGGTGTTGATAAGTGGGGAAGGAGATCACTTTTCATTGAGGGTGGCACTCAAATGTTAATATGTCAGGTAATTTATGAACTTGTAATTGTAACTGATAAAAGCTTGTTTTTCAATGGCTTGATTGACATTGGAATGTGGTGTTTGCAGGCTGTAGTGGCAGCTTGCATTGGTGCCAAGTTTGGAATAGATGGTAATCCTGGCGAATTGCCCAAGTGGTATGCCATTGTTGTAGTGCTTTTCATCTGCATTTACGTGGCAGGATTCGCATGGTCATGGGGTCCTCTTGGCTGGCTGGTCCCTAGTGAAATTTTTCCCCTAGAAATTCGATCAGCTGCGCAGAGTATCAATGTCTCTGTTAACATGATCTTCACATTCGCAGTTGCTCAAGTATTCCTCAATATGCTTTGTCACATGAAATTTGGACTCTTCATATTCTTCGCCTTCTTTGTGGTGACGATGACGATCTTCATCTACTACTTCTTGCCTGAGACCAAGGGTATTCCAATTGAAGAAATGGCAAGTGTCTGGAGGTCACATTGGTACTGGTCAAGGTTCGTTGAAGATGAAGACTACGTCAAAGGAAGCCTGGAGATGGGCAAGGGTGGTGGTCAGGCTCCCAAGAGTACTGTATAATCTTAGTTCTCAGCAATGGTTGTATATTTGTACTATTAGTTATCAATTGTTAGATGACGTCCTACTAGAAACGCTTCCAATCACAATGCCATGCACGGAAACACGCATATTTTGATTTCACATTCCAGCACTTTGAAGTTCCTCTTGTAAGGTTTAGAACACCTACTTAAGTATGATATGTCAATATTCAATTATGAATTAAAAAAAGTCTAAATCAATGTAAGAATTAGTTTTATTTTATTGTTTCCTGGATTTTACCTTTGATCTTATTTTTTGTTCATGGTCATGGATCAAATTGATGAGCATCTTGTTTTGTTGTATTAGCTTTATACTATTGCAAGTGGATTAAAAAAATTACATGTGCTTCTATAATAGAATGCAAGGTTAAATGTGCTTCCTAATTTTTGTGTTTATTGAGTTAAAGATTGAATATTTATAATTTCTTGCTTTAATAATAACTCATTTTAGCAGTAAATGCGTATGAAGGGAATAGAAAAGAATAAAAACATAACACTTTTAGGAAAAGGAGTATAAGCACATAAATTTATAATAATTATGTATTCTACTAACTGATATTTGATATTTGATTGCTATACGGTTTTGGCAAGAACAGTGGATGATAAATCTTCTAAATTAACATGAAAGGAATCGTATTCAATGACTTCTTGGACTGATGAAAAAGGTAGAAGAAGATTTTATGAATGGTTGTTAGGTGATAATGAATAATTTTTATTGAGGATGGAAGAAGTAAATTTTCTATATGGGCAAACGAAGACTTCCATGAAAGAGAGAAATCTACCATAAATAAATTGATAGTAGAGGACAAAAACTTGAAAGATGGTAAGTGGATTGATGATGCATAAGCTACACGACAAATTGAAAGAAAGTGAAAGTGACATTAAAATATATAAGTTGTGATGGAAGAAGGGTGATATCTAATTGTAGAATAAGTGATGTAATATTTATAGGTATATTTATTAAAATTTTGAAGGGTATCAAATCCATTATTTAAGTGTTGCACTATGATAATTTGCTAGGAATATTGTGTTGAATTTAAAACTACCTATAAATGGTGTACATAATTATATCATCAATTTACATGGTGATAATTTGTTGTTGTAATATTTGTTAGTGAATTATGTCCTCATTAATAGACACCTAATTGCTAAAACTTTAAACATCAACACTATCAATTACTACCCAACTCTAGGCATAATTCTCTCCTTATAAATCAATCGTATCTTATACTAATTAATATCCCTTCTTATCAACTCAATAAGTAATTCAACTCAAAGAGTCCATCATTATAATCTCTCATCTCAAAGTAAATCTTATAATGTGTTAATAATATAGGAAATGTTACAAGGAAATGCAAAGTTGTAAACTAAATCCAATGTCAAGCATTTTCTATTTTAACGAAGTTTGAAATTGCATAGATAATAACATAATTTTACAAAGGCCATAAATATATCAACTTTCATTTATGATGTTCGAATTTCAAAAGTAATAACATAAATAGATGAAAATTAAGTTTGACTTGAACTTAATGTTGAATCTAAAATATTCTCCTCTTTGAATCCTTCTCAACACATAAGATAGATGAAGTGATTTCTTCTCACCATTCAATTCTAATTCTTAGCTAAAAATCAATTTTAATATAAGAATTTTATTGAGAAATAATAGATTGTTAAGAGATATCTAACCTCATTAATTGGACATTTTCTCTTTATTATGTATATATCACAATAAAAACACTGAATTGGTGTTTATATACTTTCAAATAGTAGTAGAACATAGTTTTATGTATTAATTAACTTACATAGTATTCAATTGATCCAATTGACTTATTAAAGTGCACTCCATGCCTATCAAGCCTACTTCATGTACCTTTGCCTCTGTGTTACCCATGCCTCTTTCTCTCATTTTGCCTCTTCCCCTTCCTCTTCCTCCAATGATTGGTTATTGATCTTTATAGTTCCCTTATCTAGTAATGTCCTGTGTATGCGTAATGTTTATTACTATAATGTGTGCTAAATTTGTAGTATGAAAATCCTTGGTTTTGTTTGCTAGTTTGCTAATGGTGGTGTTGGATAATCCTATCGCCTATTAATATTTCAAAAAATAATCATTAGTAAGAAAATGGTAATAACAAAACTAATTTTAATTTAAATGTAAAATTCTTTTATATATTTTTTTACATTTTTTCATGATCTTCGATTATGCCCTTATTGTCCACAATTAGTTTAAGTCATTCTCTTTCCATATCTTGTACTTTTTTTCTATTTTAGGTAGCTTAAATTTCTCTTATTCATATTTTTTAGTGCAACTAGACATTTTCCTAATAATTGGTGCCTTAAAGGCTTCACATTAAGGTTAAAATCTTGATATATCAAGTGATTAGAGACAATACTTGCATTTTTACATATTCCTTTTCTTGCTATAATATTTATCAATGTATTCATCTAGATTTTGATGACCATGGTAAATGGCAGCCACAACAAAAGAATATTGAATTTTCATAAGATCCTAAGATTTATGAGTACAAGTACGATTGTTGATTCTCACAAAAAAACATGTCTAATCTATGCTTAAACTTATAATGATCATTTTTATTTCAGTTAACAAAATAATTAAAGCTTTCTCTCTTATTCTCTTTTAACATGTTCAAAGCTCTGGGTGCTATGTTATTGTCTCATTTCTTTCAAAAACTGCTTTTTATATGCATCCTCTTCACAACTATCTTTCTAATATATTCTAACATGTTGACAATAGGTTTCACCTTAGCCTCTAATATCCAACTATTAAAGGTCTCACTCATGTTATTATCTACACAATCATATTTAGCATTAACATTGAAATGTTCCTTGCATCATGTCTCCTTGGGATGTTATAATAGATCTTCGACAAAACTTGGTTTAATATGTTCCTTACACCATATCTCCTTGAGATGTTGCAATAGATCTTTAACAAAGCTTGGTTTAATTTGATTTAGCACATGAAAATGATCATTGAAATTAGGCAAAAACTTTTACTTTAGTTATCCTCATACATTGAAACTTTAGATCATTTCTATTCTATCATTATCTCCAATTAGTACCAATGTACCTTGCACACATTCTATGCACAACATTTTGGTAACCATTCTTTGATTACATTAAGGAGATCCTAAATAACCATATAAACCAAATCAAATAGTAAGTTCACACACACACTTGCACGCTTGCACACACACACATATACAAATATATATAATTAAGGATATGAAAACATAATTTTATCATGTCATAAATGAAGGTTAAGCCATTACCATATCCAATTTATTGATTTTAAATAATGCGTAGAAATTAGTTTCATGTTTCTGTACATTTAACATTAACATTCAACAACAACCCTTTACTGTTTCCTTCAATAAATATCCTTCTTGGCCTATTATTTATCTACATCCTTTAATCTAGCCTTTTTATTAGCACTAAAATAGATATAGTATCTTGTAAACACCTTTTTATCATCCACATTAGTAGTTGTTCTTTCGTATGATATCTATTAATTATCATTAATAGAACTACTTTTGTTCTTTTACAAGCGTACTCACACATCTATAACCCTTAATAAGGCCTTTAAGTTGGTGGTTTTGAATTGTGATTTGATCATGTCTTTGTAGTGGAGTGCTATCTTTTTAGATGTTAATATCAATATTTGTATAATTGTGTGTAGGTTCATATCTTTTCACGATAAAGTTATTGTTATTTCTCTCGATACTTGTAAAAAGGAACTAGAGTTGTGGTCTAGATTTCCCTCTCACTTGAGACTTACATTTTCTTTTGTATTTCAAAATCAAACCCTTTGTAATAAAGTATTTAATAACTACTTCCTTACATAGCTTCATATTTTTAAACTTTAAACCTATAACCTAAGTTGGAATAGTATATTTTGGATCATAAGAAAGGTTTTTATACTTAGCTCTCAATACATTATCAACATCCTCATATGAACTTGTATAGTATTAGCTTGGGGCCTTCACTCTCAATGTATTTACTCTTTTTTTTAATCTGAACCCTTTTGTTCATCTTCATGTCCTTTTTTACTTTTATAATATTCAACATCATCATTCACAACCTCATCTCCACCTTTATATCCAATTACTTATCTTCAATTATTTTCTTATACTTCCTCTCTTTGTATTTTGATTTGACAACATAGTGCTCATTGTCGTCTCTTGCATTTTCACATTCCAAATTAGTCAATAGTCCACTATAATTAACTTTATTTTTAACATAAGCATTAGGCATATTGTCAGTTTCAGTAGGCACATTATCAATAGTATTAAGCATACCATTAGTAATAGTGGCCACATCTTCAATAGGCATACCATTAGTAGAATTAAGCACACCATTAGTGACACTAGGCACTAGTAATAATAGGCACACTATCATGATTCTCATATAACCTCATAATGCTTTTTTCATTGTTTCCTCTATCATCCACACTATTCACTCTCACAGCAAGTGATTCATCCTTTATACAACCATTGTTTTCTTCTTCATAATTTGTTGTAACCATCTTGTAAATAATTCTATCATCCACATTATCTAATTTTGATATATTCTCTGTATTGGACTCACCCTTAAAATAAACCTCCACTCCTTTATATTTTAAAATATAAAGATCTTCTTTAATCTTAATTAATCTACCTTCTTTGTGTTTATTTAGGTGCTTATATAACATATTATTGAACCTATTGTACCAATTATGCTTAGTAGTTTCCACAATATTAACCAATATAATTTGTCTAGGTCAAGGGCTTTTATTAAAATTTTATTGCCATCAACATATTCAAATGAGTTGTCTTTATTAATTTATCCTTCATAGTGAAAAAAGGATTCCATAATTCAAAATTAATAGCTAAAATTGGAGTAGTTTGCTAAATTCCTATGCATATACAATTTCTCTTATAGGAGCCCACTTAGCTAAGAGGTTAGAGCATCGTATTTGTAATGCGATGGTCATCGATTTGACTCCAATAGTTGGCTTTCCCAATAAAATAAAAAATGAACATCAATAAGATTTTAAAAAAATTACAAATTGTTAGTGTCCTAATATGTCACATTTTTCAACATATAAGGCAAAAAATAACCATTACATTATTCAATCCACGACTTCTATATGTTAGAGTGTCCCTAATGTTTTGCTTGAAAACCATATCTACATGTCAGATATTCAACGTCCATAACTAACACCATAGGGATTATAATATAATATCAGACTATTCAAAACTAACACTAAATAAACAAACCCTAGCATTTACCTTTAATGCATTTGACAAGGTACTCCTATGTGTTAGAATATGCAGTGCCATTAAATAAAGTCCCAAAGATTGTAATTTAATATCAGACTAGTTAATATCAGACTATTCAAAACCAATATACAAAAACAAAACCCTAGCATTTACTTCTAATGAATTTGAAATAGGCAATTTACATAAATAAGATTAAGTTTATTAGAGAGTTAATTCCAAACCAAAGCCATCCTACGTAAGGTTATAATATACATGAATTACATAAAAATGTAACCATTATTCGGATGTATTACATAAAATAAAAGGTTATAATATAAATATATTACCTTCAAATAATTTATTTGGATTTTCTTTACCTCTTACTTATTTCAAATACATTAGCTTCAATTCTTAACTCTTGTTGAATTCAAAATTATAATCACTTTTACGGTTATACATCTAAGATCTCATATGTTATAACATGTAATAAGTAATGTTGTAAAATTGAGTTACTGAAAATTCCAATTCTTTACTCACTACTCTAATGTCTTTAAATTAAAATTTAAAATACATAAATTAAGACTTTGAAGTACATCATTTCAAGATATGTTGTTCATTTTAACAAGTAGTGGACAATTTAAATTTTCTCTATATTTACTAGTCACGTTTATTTTCGATTGTATTGAACATAAATAGTATAGAAGAAAATAATTATCATTCTCAACAACTAAAAATGAACCCAGTACCTAGAAGGATAAGTTGAGTAAAGAAAATGAACTTCATTTCCTTATCAACTAGTCATGACTTTTGATTCTTCTAAGAAACATTTTCTATAAATGACACATATTTTAGGAAACATTTTTTAAGATAACACTGGAACAACCCTTTTATATTTCTATATAAGTAAAAACGAAATTATTAATAAAAATATTTAAAGATATTATTTAAATCCGTAATTGATTATATTTAAATATTATGTAAAGCATGAAATTAGTTATTCTGTTTATTTATTATGCTTAAACGCAATTACTCTACCTATTTATTATAGGAATAAATTTACTCCATTTATTATTCCTAATTGTGGACTTCTTTAGAAATATTAAATTTGAAAATTAAATCTTATCATCTTAATCACTATTACAATCTAATTTGATCATCTTCTTCTTTAATATGAAAACATAATCATATTATATATCACATTATTTAGAAAAAGACTCACAAGTATTATTAATTATGTGATTTGTGTCTAATATTTATATTTATAATTTTCATATTTATTATACAGAGATTAAAGATTTAATGTCTATCTAAGGGTATATGAATTTTGCTTTCTTTTATAAGACTATCATCTCAAATAAAAATTATAATAGAATTGTCTCACTTCTTAACTTAATTGGCACCATAGTTTACTCTCAAAAGGATTTATTAGGAGCAACTTATGATTACTTCTCTAACTACTTTGGTATTTCTTCTTTCTGTTCTTGTTCTTCGCACATCATTAAGTTTCTCATCTTTGTAAACATCTATGATTATGATGCTTATAATCTACTCTTGCCTTTCAATAAATCAGATAAGGAGAAAGCTTTCTTTGAACTCAATCTTAATAAAGCACTTAGCCCTACTAGTTTCAATGCTTACTTCTTTCAAAATTCTTAGAGTTTCATTAAGCAGTTTGTAACTAATGTAATCCTTGAATTTTTTTAATCAAAGGTAAAAGGCTTAAGGAGCTTAACAAAACTCATAAGTTTTTTAAGAGAATCATAAGTCTCGTAGTCTAACTTCTTAATGAATTTAGGCTAATCTCCTATTTTAATATTATATACAAGATTATTGTTAATCTTCTAGCCTCTAGATTTAAAGTTGTTATGAGTTCCTTCTTACACTCATTTCAAGGGGTTTTTGTAAGAGGTAGACAAATTGGGAATAACAACTTACTAGCAGATGAACTCTTTAAGAACGACGACAGGATAAATTCATTCAAGGGTTATACAATTAAGGTGGACTTTTATAAGGCATTTCGCTTAAAAACTCTAGAGGCATTTGGTTTCCTAAAACAATCCATCAATTAGATAGATTAATGCATTAGTTTTGTCTCCTATTGCCTCTTGGTAAATGGAGAACCTACAAATATAATCAAAAGTACAAAAGGCTTGAGACAAGGGGATGTAATTTCTTCATACCTATTTACCTTATGTATTAAGGTACTTAATAGACTAATTGGAAGAATCATTTCTCAAGAAAGAAACTTTAAATACCATAATAAATTCAAAAAGTTGATGATTCATTATTTATCTTTTACTGATGCTCTGCTCCTCCTTTTAGGAGCTAATCTCAACTTCTAGTGCATTAATGACTTCATTAAGAACCTTTAAATAATTGTCTGACCACTCAATGAACAAGGACAAGGGTTATGTAATACTCTCATCGAGTGTAGCTCACCTTAAAATATGGATAACTTAATTGATAGGGCTTAAGATTAAGGAACTTCCTTTCACCTACTGGGTATTCTCGTTTCTTATAAAAGTTCAACTTATAAAGACTTTATTCTGTTGGCTAGAAGATTCAAAGAAGAGATAATAACTAGTGCAACAATGACCTTTCATTTAGTTCAAATGTAGTCCCCTTTATAAACAGTCTCCTAAATCCATTGCTCGTATGTTCTTCTAATGTATCTTTTCATCTTACTTGTAGGAGGAAATACAAAGGGCTTGCAACTTATCTTGCTCATATATTGATTAGTTTAACATTGTATCTTGGATAACCAATAGTCAAGGGATATCGGTAAACTCATAATATAATTATATAAATTAACTCTTTTAGTCTATAGACTATCTAAAGCAAGTACCAAGTGCTGATGCCATATAGACTATAAGTACTAGTAATGATTATTTTCCTATTATCTAACTAACAATCAAGCTAACAACGATAATTCATATTTAAAATACACCAAGTGCTAATGCCATATAGACTATAAGTACTAGTAATGACTATTTTCCTATTATCTAATTAACAATCAAGCTAACAGTGATAATTCATATTTAAAATAGAAGAAAATAAACTAAAATAAATGAACATAATCAAAAGAATAAAGATAACAGAGGAGTAGAAAATCAACTAATTAAACAAGTGGTACTTGGAATTCAAATCCCTTTAGGACTTCTTATATAATCATGATTTCATTAATGTAGACCATGGAAATTTCTAAATTATACTAACATCATTCTTATCTATTTCTAATTAAAACTACTAGGATTGCATTAATCAATTTATGAATTTTACTATTAGGTTTGACCCCGAATCCAAAAGATTTACGATGACCCATCTCTGGGTTTGCATGCAACCCCTTTCAATTATGCTATATTTATTCATATAGAGGATATTCTTAAGCTTATTTGCATGAAATCACATATGAAGTAATATGTTAACAATATTAATTCAAGAATAAATATGAACACATAATTGAATCTCAATGAAATTAAGGAATAAATTAAAGGGTAAATTATTAAAAAATCAAAAAATTTACCTTATTATGCAATACTAGTTTTAACGTTAAAATATAATGCTAAAATGCTCCAAATTTTAATTTTTAACAAAATAACCTATCATTAGACCAATTGTTAACTGTGATGATGTGGCTAACCACGCCATCTAATTTTTTTGTCATATGGTTGACACGTGTACTACCATTGCCATGTGTCAAATTAATGTTTAAAAATAATATTTAAAAGCAAAGGATTATACAATCCTCTCTTTCTCTTTCTTTTACATTTATCAAGAAATCAATAGGACTTTACATTAAATTTTCCTTTTCTAACTTGTAAATTATAGTAACAAATTTAAACTCGACTTTAACAAGTACATTGGAAATGAAAGGAACATATTTAAAGGTTAAAGAAGCCTTAGAAACTACAATATACTTTAAAAGGTGAATTAGTGTCTTTACTAAAGAAGATACAAAATTATTGTTCTTTATCTACTCCCCTTCCCTTTATATTATGCATTTCTATCTTCTCAGTCACAAATTTGGCAATCAAATAATACACAATCTAATCAGAAGAAGACACATCAATTGCAAAGAAGAAAAAAAAGGCCTAGCTAAGCAATTAAGGCCATAAACAAACCCTAATCAAATCAATTTGTGCCTAGTCGTAGACACCAATCTTCTCACACTCAAGAGGAGGGTACAAGAAGCACAAAGACATTGTTAATAACCACTATGGTGTGATTAACCAAACGTTAAGTTTATATTTGACTGTGGGGTTTGAGAAACCAAGACTATGATCTACTCACAAAGTTCTTCTCTCTTGTTAGCATAGCCATAGTAGCATGAAATTGTAATTTGAAATCAATTTAATAGGAAAACAAAGAATGGAAAGTGACTTGTAATAACAAAATTGGGCAAGGATAGGAATTTTGTTATTTTGTTATCTTAGTATTTTATTTTATTTAAATATCAATTTGATAAGTGGAAATAGTAGTACACGTGTCAACCATATGGCTAAAAAATAGATGATGTGGCTAGCCATGTTAGCACCACTAATAGAGGGTCTAACCAGAGGCTATTTTTTAGAAAAATTGAAAGTTAGAACATTTTAGTGCTACTTTTTAAAGTTTAGGCTAAAATTATAAAAATGAGTAAATTTTTTATTTTTTATGGTTAATCACTAAAAAAATCCCAAACTTTTGTCAATTTTTCAATAATAGTTCGAACTTTAAAAACTAGCAATAAATGCACAAATTTCAATTCTAGCTTGAAGTTAGTTTCACCGTTATGTTTGCTGATGTGGCACTACAATGTGTCAAGAGGCCCCCACTAATAAGATAGGTTAACATCATTAGGAGAAGGCTTTATGATTAACGAAATGACGCCATTTCTTGGTGTAAGTAAAATGATGTCGTTTCGTCAGACAGTGAATTCATGCATAAGTGCTTCTTCTATCACGAAATTAATTGCTCCATCAAACCAACAAACGTTCATTCTTGCACGGGTGCTTCATAAGAGAGTGATTTTGTCATTGGGAGAAAACTGAAAGTTTCTGAAATTGTGACTTTCATTGCTGGACTTCCTATGGCGTCGATTAGGGTAGGATTGTTCCTTTCGCTCTCTATTGGTGTTTGTTTATGATTCGCTATTTATGAAATGGTATGTTGTTGTACTAGGGTTTGAAATTGGAATTTGATATTCATTCATTTATGCAATGATCTGAAAATGTTATGTTCCCAATTCACAATGTGCTTCCATAAAAAGCTCTCCCTTAATTTTCATGTCCTAACAATTTCAGGAAGTAAGACACTAGCTCTTCTGTGAGGAGTTTGTGAGTGTCTAAAAAATAGCTCTTATGAATGTTGGGGGTGATTGTTCTATGCTCTAAATGCATGACCATGAGGCTTCAAAGCCAACTTAAATAGAACATATTCCATTTGACATAAGTCAAATTTCAATTGTGAAATGGTCATGTTATTTTATTTTATTACTACTTAATGGGGATATTCCATTTTGTCGCCTCATAGTTAATAATTGTTTCATGAGTAGCTTCATAGTTTCATGCTTCAGGGGTTGCTTGTTAAGTGAAGTTGGTGATGGGGTATGTGTTGGTTGCTTTTATTGCTTGTTACCCAATTTGAATACCAATGTTTCTCTCAAATTTTTTAGTGTAGTTTCTTATTTATATGTTGTCGATCCTTAAAAAAAACCTTATAATGACTTACTTATGATGGTTTCAGTAGGTGAGGCATGCTAAGTTGTGAAGTATTTTGAAAAAGCTTCAAGAAATTTGTAAAGTTATGTTTCTGGTGCCTGAGTCAATTTAAACATTTCAGTTTGTATTATTCTAATATAGTACAAGCCTATTGTAGCTCCTTGCATCTGAAAAATGTGAGCGTATTATTATGATGTAATCATACTAGCCTCTTTCTATACACTGCGCTATTTATGGCTTAGAAATTAAGATACCAAGTGTTAATGGTTGTATTATTATGATGTAATCATACTGGCCTTTTACTTATCTCCTTGCATCTGAAAATGTGGTTGAACTATATATGTCAAAAGGGTTAAGTAGGAAGTTTTTTTTAATGTAAATGTAAGTTTAATGGTTTCTTGTATATTAGGTTGCTTTTAATTTTATTTTGTAAATTGAGTAATTAGTAACTTCTTGTAGTATATTGCTTGCTATCTTATCAGGCAACTTGTTAGTATAAAATGTAGCAAACGTTCACTTAGGATGTTCATTTGTTAGTATAAAATGTAGTAAACCTGGTGTATTTGCATAGCTTTTAGTAAGGATCGGTCAGCATTCTAGAGGTGTGGAAGATTTGTAAATGTTGTTACTTTTCTGCTTAAACCCTACATAGTGTTTGTTGTTATTTATGGTTTAGAATCCTTATATGGAATGTCTGAACCTGGAAGCACTCTGAAATGCCAGAGGTTATTGAATATATGTTGAAGTGAAACATATTTATTAGAATATTTTAGAGATAGGCATCCATCTACTCACACAAATACAAAATTTTCCTCATCTATAATATGATGTCTAAGACATCTTGGACACCACTTTGGCATAAAATAAATGTACTCGTAAATGTTAGTTAATGGGCAGAAGTGAATCATCTGTGTTTTCACAATTAGAATTTTTTTTACAAGTTGTGATGTTGTTTAATGATCTAATTTTTAGGTCAATAGTCGAATTGCTCATCTAGAAGTTGGTATTGAACAAAATTTTGATGGTATAATTATGTTAATATTTGTTAATTAGTAAACTTTTAGGAGAATATAACTCTTCCACTAGGGACATTAAAGGTTAAAGGCTTATAAATAAATATAAATAATGAGTACCAAATCTTATAAAAATTATCCAAATACAACCAAAATGCTCCTAAAATCATGCTATAAATTATAACCTAATTAGCACTTATCTAATCCCCTCATATTTAAGCATTTTCTTGAGCTTAAGCAGATCAATTTTTATCACTCTTAACTTAAATAGATGGCAACTGTAGGAGAGAATTTAACAATTCAATCACATTAATCCATCTACTATTCATTCAATTTTAGAATTCATCAAATTATTAGTCATTTATGTATTTACATGAGGTTATAAGTCAATTCAATTTAACTCCATAATCCTTGAAACTTTAACTTAATCTACATAAGCCAACCTAATGCATAAAGTGAACATCCATAAGATGCATTTTTGGCTAAACGTCAAGTGTTATTTAATTTTATAGATAAAGTCAATATTAAGATTATCATTTTGTATCGGTCAGTACAAGCTAGTACTGTAAACAGTGGTATAGTGATCTACAATACCATACTAGTATACAGTACTGACTAATATTCCAAATATTGATCTGATACTAGACTAACTTGCAAAATTGGAAAAATGCATGACTAAATTGAAAAAAAAAACACAAACTCTTCAATATAACCCAACCGTAGCAAGTTTTTGTTCCCTCCCTTTTGTCTCTCTGTTTCAATCACTCTCTCTCACTACCTCACATACACATGTGATTGCAGACAGCCTTGCATTAGATCTTGTCCACTTTAGTCTTCAACTCTTTCCATCACTTCAACTCCCAGTCTCTTAGTATCAAGCAATCTAGCTCCAGTCATCTACTAACCAGCCTATCATTGCCAACTCTCACCGTCCACTCACCAGCTCATAATCGTGAACTCCTACATCCACTAACACAATATCTCCTCATTTGTTATCACAACACAACAACTCCCAGTGGTCAGCATAGAGCTATTGTCACAAAGACAAAAACATGCTTACAACTTGCCAATCCACTAGCCATTCACCACTCACCTGTCCACTCATTAACTTTAGGGCCAGAGCTCCTTACTTATTGTTAGAGTAGTGTCCTAAAGGCAATCGCCTTTAGCGCGTTTTGTACAAAGTTGTGTACATACTTTATGAATAAATAAAAAAGGCATATTTCATTAATTTGATGTTCATTATTGTTGAATTGATATTGATCTATAAGCAAATTAATGAAGTCCATGATATATGACATAGCATGAAGGAAATTATGATGTGATCATACTACTGAGATTCCTATCATGTGCAATTATGTCAATATCTAAATTATCCCTAGTCATATGATTACTGAAACTGGACATCATTAATCTGGAGAGACTAGCACATCTCAAGCTCCTTGATTTGATCAAGCAGTGGATCTCAGAAACTGTAAATATGAGATGTTTAGGGTTGAGATGTGAATGCTTACTAGAGATAGTAAGTACATTGGATGACCTGCTATGAGATCATCACATGGATGTCCTATTCTAATGTCAGTGATAATCTCATCATAGCAATGGTGCAAATATCCTTAGACTTGAGGTACTTAAGGATATCTTGGATACTGATTCTGTGCTTTGACTCCATTCCTTGTTGCCTTACACAGGTTGCTCATAGGGTGGTGATTGGGTACAGGTTGAGGTATTCGAAGGTAATTGAGTAGCCAATAAAGGATTCATCACTTCTGTGATAGCAGAAGATGATACCCATGACCTCTTATCAGGGTCATTACTTGGAAATCTCTGGCCGGAGTTCATATGTCATGAAGGGTGTCTTCAGTGACATGTAAAGTAATGAGTCCCAGGACAAGAACTGATATCACTTGGACTAGATTTGACGTAGTCAGTCTAGTAAGAGTTGACACTTTGTCCATACTCATAACCAAGTGGGGTATAGCATGGTGAAAGGACGAATTGCACAGTAATTATCTATGGAAAGGTTCATGATATGGTTCATGATGAACATAGGTTCATTCGTCAAACCAATTACTTTCCGGCCAATTGGGGGTCATGATGTATTGCTAGATACCGCTCATGACTTGCTTGGATTAAGTGTTAATCTAAGTGGCCAACATAACCGGGAACCTAATGGGTCACACGCATAAGAGTGACTCGGAGAATTTGTAAAATAATTTTGGATAGAGATCCAATATATGGAGAGCAATAGAACTAAATGGATCCCGATGAGATTCGGTGTTTTTTCTATACCGGGACTCGGTAGGACCGACCCCAGTGTGACTGGACCACTTCAGCATTTATATATATATATATATATCTTATTAATTAATTAAGTAATATATATATATATATGTTATATATGTGGTCAACATGGAAGGAGGAGAGAAAACCAAATGATGATTATTTCTTTAGCCATTAATGTCTTTAAATGGTTAAAGACAAAATGAACTAAAGGACAAATGAAGGTGATCATCATGAGTGACAAGTGGCCATGAGAAGGAAAATATCTATTTGAAGACTAAAAGTGGATGATGATCGTGGCATATATATGAGAGGGTTTAGAATTACAAAGTGAGATAGAGAGAGTTCTTGAAAAGTTGTTTTCAAGCTTCTCCTTTCAATACTCACGATTATCATCTTCTTCTCCAAGCTTCTTCAAGCTTCTTCTCCTCAAGCTCTCTAAGAATAAGGTAAGATCTAGCAGTCTTCACTTTATTCTAGCTATTCCCGGGTCAAAAGGTTTGCCCCGGTTAGGTTCTCCGACCTCTGCGTGGATACCATTAGAGACGGTCTCCGTTGGTCGTTATGGTTTGACTTCGTTATATAGACACATGAATCCTGGCTTTCGGGAAGGTCCCGGAATAAAAAAAATATTTTTCGCACCGTGTGTATGTGATGCACACACCGGGATCTTCCTACAGTGGTATCAGAGAGACTTGTGTCGTATATAAAGAAGAAAGCATGACTAGGTTGATGCTGCCTATTGCTTGTGACCATTGTGCATGTTGACTATGTTAAATTCGAAATCAGTGTAGCAATCTTGTTTTCGGAATTTTCTTGCCCATAATTGCTCATAAGATGTTGCTGAATATGTCTGTCTATGGAAAGAATTTATCAATGTGATTTGATATGGTTTTCCTAATTTATTCCCTTATGTTCGGGTTGCTGTGTTTGTACACATTCCTTGAACAGGCATGCTTGTAAATTCGAGAATAAATTGTAGAAAAAAAAATCGGATTTTCTTTCACCGACATGTCTCTAAGATGTTTATAAATGTCTATGGAGATGGAAAAATGTTTTTGAGGTGATTTTCTATTTATTTGAGAATTTATCGTGTGCTGCTGGGAATATCTGTGTTGAGGAAGACAGATTCAGCATTGTCTTGGTTGCTGAGGTTGGTTGAGTTTTTATTGGAAATAAATCCTGTAAAAATTCATGAAGCATGTTATGAACATGTTGTAACCTCTTTAATTTTCTTAGAATTTATTGAAATTGTTTCAATGATTTTTCAAGCAAAAGACAGAGCTTGGCAGTTTTGAGAAACTTGCTGGAACTGTTTTGTTTGGAATGATTGATTGTGTAGTTTTCGGTTCCAATGCCTTGGATCATTTTTAATGTGATTAAAAATATGTTACATTGATGTTGTATGCTTGCCAAACTGATTTTCTTGAAATTGGGTTTCCAAAAATTTTCGGATGTCAAATGTGTCTCATTAGCGTCTCGTTAGTATATTTCCTTGTCTTAATTGTTTTGGCCGTCACCAATTTTGTGACTAATGCCGAAGTAGTCTTGATGAAGTGTAGACTACCTAGAGATACTTAGGAAGATTATTTGGTATTCGCAAAATTATTTGGAAATCTAAGAGATTAATAGTGTATTAATCCATTTTAAGTTTTTCATGTATAGTATGATTATACATGGTAAGCATGATACAATGAAAGTGTTTCATTGGTACATCAAAGTAAAGGATATTACACTTGGTATTGTGAATTTGAACTACACGGATTGAGAAAATTAGCCGATTAGAGAGCAATTCTACATATAAGTCGACTTACACATGCACAAGTCGACTTGATTCTCATATAAGTCGACTTACACATACACAAGTCGACTTGTATTCGCAGATAAGTCGACTTACACATGTATAAGTCGACTTGGTCGTGCACAGTAGTCTAAGTCACCTTGCATTCTCAGGTAAGTCGACTTACACATGCACAAGTCGACTTACACATGCATAAGTCGACTTACACATGCAAATGTGAGATGATGGATGATTATAGGGATAGATTCGATGTGATTGATGAAATGCCCTCAATCATTCCATATAGTCATTGTGACTATAATCCTACAGCTTGGATGAGACCAGACTATGAAATCCCTCACACATAATATGAAAACTAACGCCTACCATTAATATGGGGAGAACCAGAGTTCTTATAGAGTTCGGGTTGTTGGGTAAACCCAAGCTCACTCTATACGGATATGTTTGAACCATGGAAATAAGATTTTCGGATTAATAGGTCGGTTTTCACTAGAAGCGTTGATTTGTTGAGTAAACTCAAGGTTAACGTAGACAGAGGCGAAATTGGGTAGTGTACATCAGATGTACGCGCATCAAGAGTTGATAACCCAATGTGTGTGCATACATCACGAGTTGATAGCACTGGATGATATTTGCATCTATGATGCAATTGGTATGCCCGATACCTGCTGATTGACCTAAGGTGGCTTGTTGGGTAAACCCAAGGTCATTCTTAACAATGTCGGATAATAGATGCAATTGGTATGCCTGATACCTGCCGATTGACCTAAGGTGGCTTGTTGGGTAAACCCAAGGTCATTCTTAGCAATATCGGATATCGACCCACTAGGACACTTTGTCCTAATGTTTCTTGGATTCGTAGTGAGGGTTATGGATTCTTTGAAACTAGTGGGAGCCATATGTATGTCATGCAAGTCCTTAAGATCATGCATATATTAATATTCTAACATTCTTTCTCTCTCTCCCTTTAGGTTTATTGAAGATGTCCTCTAGTGTGAATTTGCGCTCACTTATGGAGTCTAGTAAATTAACTGCACCAAAAGGAACTTGCTTCCATTGTGGCAAGATTGGCCACTGGAGGCGAAACTGTAAAGTCTATCTGGAATCCTTGAAGCAGAAGAAGGCATCAGATGCCTTAGCTTCTTCAGGTATGTTTGTCATTGAGGTTAATACTGTTTCTGATCATAACATATGGGTATTAGATGCTGGTTGTGGCTCACACATATGCAATGATATGCAAGGCCTTAGGATGAGATGAGCATTTCATGAAGGAGAACTAGACTGCGTGTAGGAAATGGAGCAAGAGTTCTTTGCATTAGCCGTAAGCACTTATTTTTGTCACTCCCAAATGGGCTTGTAATTAAACCGGATGAATGTTATTTTGTACTGTTTTAATAAAGAACATATTATGCTTTCTTATTTAAATAGAGTGGTTTCCATTTGACTTTTAGTAACAATGGTTGTTCTATTAGTTTGAATGGAATGCTTTATGGTACTGGTACATTATGCAATAGAATTTACATATTAGATATGTCACATCCAATTATGAATGTCAATAACACGAAAAGACTTAAACGAGATAATTTAAAATCAACTTACTTATGGCATTGTCGCCTTGACCATATAAATGAGAGACGCATAGCTAAGCTCCATAAGAATGGTAGTTTATGGTCATTTGATTATGAATCATATGACACATGTGAATCTTGTTTATTAGGCAAGATGACTAAGTTACCCTTTAAGGGAAAGGCTGAACGAGCGACTGTAGTATTAGACCTAATACATTCAGATGTATGTGGTCCGATGTCCATCCATGCTAGAAGTGGTTGTCTTTACTTCATTACCTTCATCGATGATTATTCTCGATATGGGTACCAGATTCGATGAGATACAAATCAAGCATTTGAAAAGTTCAAACAATTCAGAAATGAAGTAGAAAACTAACTTGAGAAAAGTATCAAGACATTACGATCCGATCGTGGTGGGGAATACTTAGACCAACACTTTTTAGATTATCTCAGAGATAATGGGATTTTATCTCAATGGACTCCACCGTACACACCACAACATAATGGTGTGGCTGAAAGGAAAAATCGAACCTTGTTAGACATGGTACGATCGATGATGGGCTTTGCAAAGTTACCAAAATCCTTTTGGGGGTATGCACTCGAGACAGCTGTTTATTTGTTAAACAGAGTTCCATCAAAGACAGTTGATGTTACTCCATATGAGATGTGGACTAACAAAAGACCCTATCTTACTCATTTGAAAGTTTGGGGTTGTCCTGCTTATGTGAAGCGGATACAGTCAGATAAATTTGATGCAAAGTCTGACAAGTGTTTGTTTGTAGGATATCCTAAAGAAACAATCGGATATCAATTCTACCTTGCTAAGGAACAAAAGGTGTTTGTTTCAAAGCATGCTGTCTTTTTAGAGAAATAGTTTCTTTTACAAGAAGACAGTGGGAGCAAAATTGAACTTGAAGAAGTCCAAGATGCTCAAACAGACGCAGATCAACTGCCTGAACCTGAAACTGTGACTCATACAGATGAAGTAACAGTTCAACCTTCTACAACACATGAAGTTCGTAGGTCATGTAAGATATGCTCTGTTCCCGAGAGATATGGATTTCTCGTGAGTGAACAGAATGACGTATTGCTCATAGAAGATAATGAGCCTACCACCTATGAAGAGGTTCTGAAGAGTTCAGAGTCTGAGAAATGGCTTCATGCCATGAAGGCTGAAATGGATTCCATGTATGAAAACCAAGTATGGACTTTGGTTGAGGCACCCGAAGGAATAAAACCCATAGGGTATAAATGGGTTTTCTAAAAGAAAACCGACATGGATGGTAATGTGATTACCTATAAAGCAAAGCTTGTGGCTAAAGGTTTTCGTCAAAGACAAGGAGTTGACTACGACGAGACCTTCAGCCCAGTAGCAATTCTTAAATCCATTAGGATACTCTTAGCCATTTCCACTCATTATGATTATGAGATATGGAAAATGGATGAGAAGACAGCTTTCCTAAATGGAAATCTAGCTGAGGATGTGTATATGACACAACCAGAGGGCTTCGCGTTCTATGATGGCGAAAAGGTATCCAAGCTTCAGAAATCCATCTATGGATTGAAGCAAGCATCCAGGAGTTAGAATATCCGTTTTAATGAGGTAATCAAAGAGTTTGGTTTCTCACAAAATCCGGATGAACATTGTGTGTATAAGAAGGTTAGTGGGACTGCAATCGTATTCCTTGTGCTATATGTAGATGACATATTATTACTAGGAAACGATGTCTCTATGCTACAATATGTGAAGATTTGGTTATCCAAATAATTTGCCATGAAAGACCTTGGTGAAGCAACTTATATCCTTAGGATAAAGATTTATAGAGATAGATCAAAAAGATTGCTTGGTCTTTCACAATCAACATACATAGACAAGATGCTAAAGAGGGCATGGAACAATCCAAGAGAGGGTACCTTCCCGTGACTCATGGGATAACACTCTCGAAATCTATGTGTCCTAAGACACAAGATGAGATGATACGCATGAATATGATCCCGTATGTATCTGCAGTAGGATCTATCATGTACGCTATGCTATGTACGAGACCCGATGTATCATATGCTTTAAGTGTTACGAGCAGATACCAATCGGATCCTGGTGAGGTCATTTGGGTGGTCACAAGAATATCCTCAAGTACTTGCGAAGGACTAAGGATGTTTTCTTAATATATAAAGATGGAGATCTCAAAGTGAGCGGGTATACAAATGCTAGTTTTCAATCTGATAAGGATGATTCTAAATCCCAATCAGGTTATACATTCACATCGAATCGGCAAGGCGATCGGTTGGAAGAGTTCCAAACAAGAGACAACTGCCGATTCAACAACCGAGGCAGAGTACATTGCCGCTTCAGACGCAGCAAAGGAAGCAGTTTGGATCAAAAAGTTCATTACTGAACTTGGTGTGGTTCCCAGCTGTGATGGGCCCATACAGTTGTATTGTGACAACAATGGGGCTATTGCGCAGGCGAATGAACCAAGGTCTCATCAACGATCCAAACACGTACTCCGCAGATATCATCTGATTAGGGAGATCATCGGTCGAGGTGATGTCCAGATAGAGAGAATTCCCACCGAGCAAAATATTGTTGATCCGTTGACAAAGCCATTATCACAGAAGAGCTTTGATTCTCATGTACTCGCCTATGGTATTAGATATCAAGGAGATTGGCTTTAGGTCAAGTGGGAGATTTTGTTAGAGTAGTACCCTAAAGGCAATCGCCTTTAGCACGTTTTGTACAAAGTTGTGTACATACTTTATGAATAAATATAGAAAGACATATTTCATTAATTTGATGTTCATTATTGATGAATTGATATTGATCTATAAGCAAATTAATGAAGTCCATGATATATGACATAGCATGAAGGAAATTATGATGTGATCATACTACTGAGATTCCTATCATGTGCAATTATATCAGTATCTAAATTATCCCTAGTCATAGGATTACTAAAACTGGACATCATTAATCCGGAGAGACTAGCACATCTCAAGCTCCTTGATTTGATCAAGCAGTGGATCTCAGAAACTGTAAATATGAGATGTTTAGGGTTGAGATGTGAATGCTTACTAGAGGTAGTAAATACATTGGATGACCTGTTATGAGATCATCACATGGATGTCCTATTCTAATGTCAGTGATAATCTCATCATAGCAATGGTGCAAATATCCTTAGACTTGAGGTACTTAAGGATATCTTGGATACTGATTCTATGCTTTGACTCCATTCCTTGTTTCCTTACACAGGTCGCTCATAGGGTGGTGATTGGGTACAGCTTGAGATATTCGAAGGTAATTGAGTAGCCAATAAAGGATTCATCACTTCTGTGATAGCAGAAGATGATACCCATGGCCTCTTGTCAGGGTCATTACTTGAAAATCTCTGGCCGGAGTTCATATGTCATGAAGAGTGTCTTCAGTGACATATAAAGTAATGAGTCCCAGGACAAGAACTGATATCACTTGGACTAGATTTGACGTAGTCAGTCTAGTAAGAGTTGACACTTTATCCAAACTCATAACCAAGTGGGGTATAGCATGGTGAAAGGACGAATTGCACAGTAATTGTCTATGGAAAGGTTCGTGATATGGTTCATGATGAACATAGGTTCATTCGTCAAACCAATTACTTTCCGGTCAATTGGGGGTCATGATGTGTTGCTAGATACCGCTCATGACTTGCTTGGATTAAGTGTTAATCTAAGTGGCCAACATAACCGCGAACCTAATGGGTCACACGCATAAGAGTGACTCGGAGAATTCGTAAAATAGTTTTAGATAGAGATCTAATATATGGAGAGCAATAGAACTAAATGGATCCCGATGAGATTGGGATATGTCCCGATGAGATCGCGACATCGATATTACTGAAATAGATCTTCGGTGTTTTTTCCATACCGGGACCCGATAGGACCGACCCCAGTGTGACTGGACCACTTCATCATTTATATATATATTTATATATATCTTATTAATTAATTAAGTAATTAATTTATATATATATATATATATGTGTGTGTGTGTGTGTGTGTGTGTGTGGTCAACGTGGAAGGAGGAGAGAAAACCAAATGATGATTATTTCTTTAGCCATTAATGTCTTTAAATGGTTAAAGACAAAATGAACTAAAGGACAAATGAAGGTGATCATCGTGAGTGACAAGTGGCCATGAGAAGGAAAATATCTATTTGAAGACTAAAAGTGGATGATGATCGTGGCATATATATGAGAGGGTTTAGAATTACAAAGTGAGATAGAGAGAGTTCTTGAAAAGTTGTTTTCAAGCTTCTCCTTTCAATACTCACAATTATCATCTTCTTCTCCAAGCTTCTTCTCCTCAAGCTCTCTAAGAATAAAGTAAGATCTAGCAGTCTTCACTTTATTCTAGCTATTCTCGAGTCAAAAGGTTTGCCCCGGTTAGGTTCTCCGACCTCTGCGTGGATACCGTTAGAGACGGTCTCCTTTGGTCGTTATGGTTTGACTTCGTTATATAGACACATGGATCCTGGCTTTCGGGAAGGTCCCGGAATAAAAATTTTTGTTTTTCCGCACCGTGTGTATGTGATGCACACACCGGGATTTTCCTACACTTATTACTCTGCTTAGTGCTTAGCCTTTTCCTACTATGTTTATTTAGTGATTTGCATATATATTTTCTAATAGATGATTTGTCAATCCATCTAGCAAATTTTAGAGCTTAAAATATTTTCCTTATTAACTTTAATAAATAATTTCCAATCCAAAGTTTTGCATTTATCTTTTGTACTTTATAGAATTTCTAATATTACATCTTATTATATTATAGAACTGAATTAAGTGATTGAATTTTAATTTGCAATTAATATTTTGGTTTTATTACAAAATTGTATTGGATTATGAATAATTAATTAAGTACTACTTAAACAAGTTTTAATTAATTAGGTTTATTAATGCTCTTATGTTTTGTTTGAAAAGGTAAAATTGGAAGATTTTGTAGTTTCATATATACAATATTTAAAATTCATCAAATATTTCACTTGCTATATTTAGCTATCCAAATCTTAAAATATTATTGGGTAAGTATAATGATACTTTGATTGTCTTATAGTTACATGGTGAGACAAACACAACAAAGGGTGTTCTAAAATTGCAAAGGTCTGTAATTCAAATTATGAATCAATGTGTGAGTGTAAAAGGGTATATAAGAAATTAGAGTACATTTGGATTTATCAATTCCAATTAAAAAACGTATATTGGAGTACAAAAGATTGAACAATTTGTTCTTTATTTGATACAACTTAAATCTTTGAGGAAGGTATGTTATTATCATTATTAAGTTGAATATAATTTCTTAATAATTTAATTTAATTTGTTTACTAGGACTCTTAATAGAACAATTAGTTCTATAGATCCAATTTTTCGTAGATTGAGTTTATGAGGAAACAAGTTTAATAGATGAGGGTGACTTGGATGAAAATCTTGAATCAGAAAGTATTGACATGTTATTTAGTGTAATAAATTTGAATGATGGTGATGATAAGACTCCTCTCAATGATGGAGTTTTTATACCCAAAAAAATTAGAGTTGATGCAATTTGAGTACGTATTTCATTGAAAGAAGTTTTAGACTTTTTATTTCTTCTCTTTTCTTTTAATTTCACTTGTATTTGATGTATAGGTTAAATTCTATATATGTAGTATAAATATAAAACTTTTAACCATAAGTACTTTTGTTTTAGGTTTCACTTCTACTTGGTTTTATATCACGACACGAACTCTTGTTGTAAATTATAATGCTTATGGAGTCACGAACCTTAGTCTTATTATATGATGTTTTGATGTAATTAGTCTGTATTATATGATATAAATTGTAACATTTTAAGTGCTTTGTATTATTAGTAGTTTTATATCTATGATGATTAAACAATCTTTTTCTTATATTAATTATGGTTATTGTTTATATTTGAATTATGTGAAAAGTGATATTAATAGTATTGGACTCCATTTCTAGACTCTAACTCTGAAGTCATAAAACGTGAGCATATTACCCTATAGGGTTATTTCAACAGAATCTCATTAGCCAACATTGGTTCATCTTCATTCTCATACCATCCCAACAATTCCCTATTTGATCAATTGATATGCGACAATCCATTTTTATATTTATGTCCTCAATCATCACCCTAACATATCACTCATTTTTATTTTCTCTACTAAGTACATTTCAAGTTCCATTCAAGCCTAAATGTATTATAGAAAAGCATTGATAAGTCCACAATTATAATTGCACTTGTTTGTGGAAAATAGGCATAACTTTCATTAGAGATGTTAGATTAAGATCATTCTAGGATGGTTTCGAAGAGATCTTCAAAATCTACAGCTTTCGTGGACCTTGAAGAGAGATTTTTCCTCCAAAAGGGTCAAAATTGCACATTACTGTAGTTGTCCCGTATACATCCTGTGCAGCATCACTAACTTATAAAAAACATATCTCTCAACTTTGTTATCAAAAAAAATCATACTCTTTATCGTTGGAAAGCTAAGAGGATAAACTACAACTTCCAAATGACAACTTTGTCTAAATCAGCCTAGATTAATACAATTTTTTCCCTTAAGTCAAAAGACATATTTTTCCTCTATGAAATGTTTGAAAAATGCAATGCGAAAACTTAGAAAGTCATGAGCAAAACACAATTATATTTCATTAACATCAAAAGAAAAGAGTTTTATGAAACTTTAATAGACATTTCAAGCCACAATGCATCATTGGCCTCATAATCCAAAAATACAAAAAATACATGAACGAGTAATACTTGAAATGCGGCTAAAGCCTTATGTTTTTCACAAACTAACTTAAAATACAAAAATATGCAGATTTGAAGTGATGCCTTAACTCTTGATCACTCGATCTCTTGCTCATCACCTGAAGATGGAAAGGAATGGAGGTGGGCTTGAAAGCTCGTGGGTAACAAGTTTATCACGGAAAAACAAGCAAAACCATTGAAAATATTCATTGCCATATTAAATTTGCATTGAATCCATAAAATACGTACTTCTCAAATTCTCAACTTGCCAAACAATTCATAAATAACATAAGTCATGTATTCATCAAACTTGTCAACAAATCATAAACACATAAGCAATTAGAAGGTTTGGGTAGGTCCATAAACATGAGGGAGTTCTTGAAAATCTCCAGTAATACTAGAATTGAATATCACGAACTCATATAATAGTTTTGGGTAGTTCATTAACATAAAGGAGTCCATGAAAAAGCTCCATATCACTAGCGGGCAGGCGGGAAAAGCCTTTAACATAGTCAACGTGCACGTAGCATAACAGAATGAACCACCATAAACCCACACAAATATGAATTTTATGACTTGTAAACATATTGCACAAAAGGAATATTTCGGAAACATGATTTCCATAAGCATAATATATTTCAAATACCATTTCCATCTTCATTTCATAAAACATCATCAAGATTCATGTACCAAACATGTAGCAATTTTTTAAATCATTTAAGGAGCAATAAATGCAACATTTATAAGGCGATTGAAATCATTTAACTATATTGATTTGGAAAAATATTCATAGCTCATTAACTCAACTATAAACATGTAACCCACCTGGATTCCTTGCTTAAAAACTTGCTTAAAGGTGTCTCTCTTCTTGCTCCTCTTATATTGATTTGGAAAAATATTCATAGCTCATTAACTCAACTATAAACATGTAACCCACCTGGATTCCTTGCTTAAAAACTTGCTTAAAGGTGTCTCTCTTCTTGCTCCTCTTGTCTTTCTTGACTCCTTTTAACATCGGCAAAAATCTCATTCAATAGGAATACAAATTGAGAACCCAAAAAACATATTCACTAAAATTGATTCTAGAATACTTAAACTCATACATTTCCTAAGCTTCATGAACTAAAACTCTTCCAAAAATCCAAAAGATTAAGAATGAACTTACCTTAAATCTTCACCAAATAAGAGATTTTTGGCTCAAATAGAAGCTCTTCTCTTCCTTTTTCTTTTTCTCTTTTAACAACCTCAAAAACACTCGTAAAAGTAAAAAAAAAAAAAGATGAAACCCTAACTTGATCTTCCTTCTTTTCTCTCAAGAACGAAACCCTCTCTCCTTTCTCTCTTCTTTTTCATTTTTCTCCTTAAGAGCAACATTACACTTTCTTCTTCCAATTATATCTTTAATGAGTGTGAAATGTCAACTTTGCCCGTCTTTTATGCTTTATGGCTTTTAGATCTGAAGTAAGATTAGGCCTAGGCAATTTAGGTCTGAAATCAATTAAAAAAGCGTTTTATACTTTTAATTTTGAAAGTTTTTTTTTTTTTAATTAACGAGACTGACCCTAATAAAATTATAAAAGTAAAATGGACATGTAAATAAAGAAGACAAAGGGACGGCACGAAAATTAGACTTGCAGCATTGGTTCCAGCTCCCCCCAATTAACCTTTCCAACTTCTTTCAATTCTAATGATATGTGGAACTCTCTAATGAAGAAAGCGGGTGTGAGTTTGTTATTTGTAACTGGGAAGGTAGAATAATGGCCGATGCCTCCATTCCATTTGATTTCCCATCTCCTCCCACTGAAAATCTTTACTACTCTTTTTAAGTTTTTGTTGAAAGCAACTGTCTTACAGTTGGTATTTGCCCGTAGTCAACTCTATAAGCATTGTGATTGACATATATGGGAATGGGCAGTTCAAGATTTGGGCACCACCGAGGACTGAAGACTTTGTATGCAGAATCTATACAATGCAATCAAATTAGCAACAAACGTGACACATTCCAAGCCACCATCTGTTTTCATTGATACGAAGTCAAGTAATGGTTTCTGGATTAAACAAATATAATCACGACGATCTACAAACCAAATTACCAACATAGGCGGTTTAGCACCTCATATAACAGAAATCACCTCACGTTTCTCTCTTCATTTTTCACTTTATACATAAAAACATGTTGGGAGTTTCCTACTCGATTCTCTTAATACAACATCATTCATGTCCAATGAAAAGATTGCAGGAATATGCTTAAAGGTGGATTTCATATACATCTAATATCAGCCAATCAAATAGAGATCTGAAGTCCACCAACACCCATCCTATACTGAGTCCACTCCTTCGACCTGTTGTCGAGCGAGGTATCTCTCCCTCCGTTCTTTCTACATCCATGAAACAAAGGAGAATAGATGAAGTAATTACCACATATGCAATTTGCTTGAAAATCTTGAGGACAATTTATGGTAAAACTCACCCATTCATCTATTACGAGTCCTTCTCCAATAATCTTTGGACCTGCATCTTCTGGAGGTTTCTTACGAGCCTCCACTGCAGCATCCGCATCCTCCAACTGATGCTTCAACTTCCCCAAAGCCTATAAAAATATAGATGCACTTGTCAGCACTGCATATTGTCCTATATTTCTGCCAAATTAAAAGGAAAAAAAGGGAACTTGCAAAAGCATACAACAAAGTGTACCTAGAAGCAGAAATATTAACTTTCTATTATCATCATGGCAAACTGTGCACTTACAGGACTAGGTCGCTCTGGGTCTAGAAAAACAACCCGCAATATTTGTTCTAGAATTACTAGATCCCTCTGCTCATCAAACTGCAGAAAAACACATATTGGAAAAATCAATTGAAAAGAACATTCACAAGAGCAAAGAATAAAGTTTCAGGTAAGACCCAGAAGAACAAAACACCATAGTTATTGCACTGATCTAGTGGCCAAGCAACTCAACAAAAGAGACTTTGATATGACTACTTTCATCATCTTAAGACTATGCTGATATTGAGCATAGTTCAGTGACATCTGAGTCTCCTCAACATACTAAGAAATCATTATTTCTCTAGATATCACCAGCATGCAGTAAATTCAAAAGATTCAAATATTAAGAATATTACCCACCTTTGAATAGAATATTCAAACCAAAGCCAAGGTACAACACCCAATATCATGAAACTGCCCATTGACACAAAAATCACAGGACCTAAACTTTAATGGAGAAAGAAAATAAAGGAACCATCCTACTCACCAACTCAGGCACATAATCCATTGATCCTTTGACCTTCAAACTCAAGATTTTAAATTTAACCCTGCTCTTCTGTTCCATTGGTTTCTCATTATTTTCAGGATGCTCAACAAACTTGAAGACTGCCCAAAACCAAGATAATATTGTAAGCATTGTGCAGAAATAAAACATGGTAAAGAATGACGAAGTTGGATATCTACCTGTTGCTATAATACTTTCCCCAGGAGCAAGAATAGCACCTGGAGGGCGCATGAAGCAGCTTTTTGGTTCGGTTGTTTGAAACTGAAGCAGGAAAATCAATCAATTTATTACAAACTTTGATTATGCACTACGTGTGGTAAGAATGATAATATACAGTTACAAAAATTGCAAAAAAACTACAAAATAGTTAATATCAACATGTAACAAAAGAATAAGAAGTTATCAATTTTTAACCATATGCATGAAATCATGAAGATTACATATGGACATTGAGGGTATAGTGGGAGAACAAAGAAGATCACAAGCAAGGCAGAACAAAATATACGGAAACTTGTGGTGTACCTTGAAAGCTACTTGGGACTTGCTGGTGTTTTTAATCTTAACGGCACTCCGAACCTGCTTGCCAGGTTCATCTACGAACAAAACAAACAAATTAAAGCAAAAAAACCCGTTGGCAGAAGCTTTGTTGATCTACAAACAAAGCAAACACATAAAAGCAAATAGCAGAAGCTTTCCCTTACCAACTACAATCTCAATTTATCATCTTTAACAAACGAAATGAAACAATAATCAAACTGCAAACGCAAAAATAACAAGCCGCACTTGATACAGGAACCGAAGAAAGGATTTTCATCATCAAAGAGATAACCGAGTTGGTTATAAGCACTAACTGAATTATAACAAAAGATGCATCCATACACAAATTTTAAGCCAGATCGAAGTATATTTTCTCGAAATACAAGCTAATATTCTGAAAATGACTTATCTAATAATAACAAGATTTCGTCTCAACTTTCAAGATTCATAGGTACGGTGAGCTGTAGTTCCCAGATGCTAACAAGCAATGTCTATGTGAACATAGAAGAGCACCTACATGAATTTCTAATTAAGTTCAAAAAAAAAAAAAAAAAGAACTACCTGATTGTCAGCAGATGAAAAGCAAGAAAAATCAACAACTTTCAGTAAGAGGGGACGACCCCAAAGAGAGATGTGATCAAATCCAAAAGCACAAAATGAACCAATCTGAAAGAACATACATACAGGGAAAGTAGAGTTTCGTAGCTGGATCGAGCTTCAAACGACGCCGAATAGGGAGGAGCGATCTGGCGACAGAAGAGACGGAATTGGCAGCGTTGGCATGATTGGATCCACCTTCCACATGAGAATTGCTTTGGCTGTGGTGGTATGTCCACGTCGACGTAGTGGTATTATTATTAGTAGAAGACGAGGAAGAAGAGGGCGTGGCACTTGAATTGCTCCCCAGAAAGGGCAGCTTGAAGAATCCCCACACTTTATTACCGCTGCCACTGCCGTTACTTTGGCAAGGCGACTTGTTTTCGGCAATGGCCATAACTTGGTGTCGGAACTCACAGCATTAACCTGCGTAACGACTAGTCGGTCGTGGGAGGATCGATTCTAATTTTCTCAATGCTCCGTCTCTTTGGTAAGTGGTTGGGTTTGTTGGGAGAGAGTAGTGGGGTCGGATTTCAGACTGATTTCCATTTAAATGCATTTGATTTGATTAATTGAAGTCCACTCCGTGATTGGATGAGGGACGACGTCGTTGCAGCTTTGTCATGTGGCTAATGCCTAATGGTTTCCGATTCAGCTTCCATTTTTGACTTTGCATTAAGTTACACTTCGCGTTGACCTCGAGATCTAGCGTTAGAAACAAGAGTCAGTAACACTAAGCGGAATAATTATAACTTAACCGAGAAAATCTTCTACGGACTCTCCATCTCAAATATAATGTTATCACAAAGTAATTATAGCGTTACTGGTCAATGTATTGGAAACTGACCCATCTAACCTTAACTTAAATACAAGTTGATTTATGCCCAAGACGCCAAGTGGTGGTTACAAAGAACATTATTGAAATATATCCCAAGGCATTCTAGACTAGGTTTAGTTCTTGTTAATCAAATATAAGACCAACTGGTTGACATTGAACTAGGTGTCAATTAATCATATTAATTATACAAACACCGTGTAATAAGTGCAAATTGAAATATAAAAGCTTACCTTTTTACCTTGTTAGCAATAACATCCCTTCTAGTAATCCTGATTTAATGCTTGTTTAGATGAGCTTATATTAGTCAAGCTTTTGTCAGTAAAATTTTTCTAAAAAATCAGTTTACTGTTAAACTGTCATTTAAAAAAAAGCTGTTTTGAAAGAGCTTCATATAATAGACCATTTTATAACATAAAAATAAAAAAAAGTATTTTTAATTTTAACTATATTTTATGTTGTAATAAAAATTATTTAAAATATATTAAACAATATGCAAATAACAATATGCTAATTATTATATAATTTTAAACCATATAAACATAAATGAAAATATATCTAACAAAATCTTTTATATGAATTATAATATAAGTAAAATTAATATAAAAAATAAATACTAAACATATAAAAAGTCAAATAATATTATATAAATCTCAAAATAAACGTAAAGATGTGTATGCGGGTATTGAGGAAATTATGTGTAAAAATATAAGGATAAAGAGAACTAAAATAAACTCATTGATTGATCTGAAAAATTTATCTGAAAAAGTAATTTTTTAAAAAGTTTCAAATTTGAGCTTCTAAAAAAAGTATATTTCAGCTTTAAAAAAATAATTTTTATGACTTGCGTACTTATTTATCCTCCAAAAGTTAAAACAAACAGGCACTTAGTCTTAATTTAGTCTTAGACTTGCATATTTAATTAGAAAAAAATGCTTATTTATCTTCCAAAAGTTAAAACAAACAAGCACTTAGTCCTAATTTAGACTTAGACTTGCATACTTAATTATCACCATAATTTACGTGTAATTATTACCTTAATTTTCTTTCTTTACATAGAATCACCCAACGTGTATATAAGTATCTTTGATGTATATATGATACGAGTGTACAACACGGAAAGATAAGGCCTTTTCTATCATTCTTTCTCTTCAATCTGAAAATGTGGAAAAGAAGAGTCGGGACATGAAAATCTCCAACTAATATAGCCGGCACCTTTCCTTCCCGAGTGGATGGTTTTGGAATTGGAATCGATTCAACATGAATGTGGATCGATCGGAATTCATTCTGAAATGAACTCTGTAATGAGATTCTTCACTTTGCACAATAAAGAAATTAAAAGAGAGAGAGAGTCGAAGAAATGCTCTTTCGGCACCCATTTATCCCTTGCATATAACCCATTTGTTCTTAACTAAACAGTAAGTCTTAGTGACACTTCTGGGAATATTCTGCTAAGCACAATTCACACAAATCTAAAGCTTAGTACACTGTTGAATAAAGACCCCCCAACAGCAATGATAGTCCAACATATCTAAAGATATGTTCTTCCTCAAGGAATCGTTCAAAAAATATGGGCAAGGATATTAAGAATATATCTAAACAAAGAAAATTGCCACATGAGAATACTGAAGACAGATCATAAAACCACTGCATTCTAAGAACCGACAACCCAAAACTCAAAACTGGAATTCAGAGTCGTTCCATTGGAGCACTGCAGAATCAATATCCTGCTCTCGTTTCAGCTTGTCCTTTACAAACCAGTCGCACACTCTCCCAGCATTCAGCTCTTCTATTGGACACCCTTCTTGCTCGGATATAACTCTTAGAAGGTTCAATGATGATATCTTGAAAACACACCAACGCATTAGAATTGAACTTCAACCTTGCAACTTGCTAGATTGAAATATAGTTTATGTATATATATAAAAAAAACAAATTAGTTTATTTATGTTGGAACTTGGAACTCCATAAAGAGAGGAAGTTGATACCGTTAAACGGCACAGGAAGCGTTCGTGAGTGCTTAAACCAGACATTTCAACAAGACCAGCTTCTTCAAGACTCAAAAAAGTTGGTCTTTCTGGCTTCTTCCCTGATTCTTGCCCACCGCATCCCGTGACTACAAGTTTTCGTCTACAAGCTACTTTGTTAGGAGCAAAAGTGAATGATTTTACCTCACCCTTATGGAGCTCTGAGGATTGCAGGAGAAATGATGATTGATAATAGCCCTTACAAAGTTTGACTGAGATCATAGTATTAAAACTCGACTAAAATGTGGCGAGAATGAACAGGGGAACGAATGAGGTTTATCGATTCAGTTTCTATCTTCTCTTTAAAAATTTAAAAAAAACATGTGGTGGACAGGAAGGAATAGTGTACGTGACCGATTCTGATTATCTGCAATGCATTTTCCTACGTTCAGTTTTCTCATAATTGGACCTTAGGTTTGGGTCCATATGCACTACAGGGCCATCAATGGACCCAACCAAGGTTTGGTTAAACTTGCTATAATTTCTAATTTGGCGTAAACTGCTATAAGGAAAAACCTAATGTTAAGCACAACCATTGCAATGGAATCTAACTCAGAATTTAATTTTAAGCGAGAAACATGAATAGAAAAATAGAAGAGGGTTCAGTATACATCTTCGATCGGTAGAACTTGAACACAGCCATTGTATATTCACATTTACGACAGATTTGTACACACGCTAGGAAAGGCTGAATTAATTAGGACCCCAACAGCTCAGGTACATGACAGTCCTGAAAGACTCTTCGGCCTTTTTAAGTCTATCCCTTAAATCAGTCGATGAATCAACAGCCCCACAATTCCTCCTCCCCTGTTTCGTACAACTAGAAGAAGAATCTGTAAAAGACTTGATGTTCGAGTCGCACCTTAATCCCTGCTCTTTCATCGCACTCAGGCTCATGCGATTCAACTTGGTATGTGTATCTGTACCCACAAGTTATGTACAACAGACCTAGTTTTTGGAGACGATCAGGAACAATAAAAGCTCTTACTTTCGATTAAGAATGGTAGCTGGGAAAAGGAACTGGAAATCAAATCAAGATTCCAACCGGTTCTGGGATGTGATGTGATCTCATACGAGGTCTGTTTGGTACATATTTTTATGCACACAGATGAAAGCCAAGGTTTTGGGAAAACAAACGACTCATGGTTGGTTTAGACGACTTTACCGGGGGCAGTGGGGTTTGATTCTGTGGGTTGTTGACACGTTTTAAGATATTTAGATATGAAAGGATAAGAACGAGGAAAATATCTACGTAAGACTATTTATCATTTTCCGAAATTCCGGAAGCTAACAGTTGTTTATCGTTTTAAGTTTGGACTCAGATTAGAACAATTAGTCAGCTAAATATGGAATGTTAAAAAGAAAAAAGAAAAGCCAAATGAAGCTGCTGAATTGGATGCAGGTACTTTGGTAGTTATCGCTAAATGGGGCAAAGTGTACGAGGGATGTTTTGTCCGGTAAGGCCGAAACAGATGAGGATGTGTAAGAATCATCTGTCTTGCTCTGACGTGTAATTTCTTTCTTTTTTTTTTCTTTGCTGAAGAAAAAGATGATATTTATATGTTTTGAAAAGTCGCCAATCCGGGATTTAGCTTCAACTCACGAATACTTTTTCCCTTTAATGTCGCTTATTCTCCCTGTTGTTTCACTCGTTAACTCTTATGGTCCGTTATAACGTAGACACAGAAAATATACACAAATTATAACCTGACTAGGTTAACCCTCGTTTGGTTAACATTTCTTTCTTTCTAAACTACTCACTGGTTGAAGATATTGACTAACCAAAGTCAAATCGAAAGTGTGTATCACTACGTAGTTGTTCCAGTTATCGGAAACTTACACTCCTCAACGTCCTCACTTGACTACACGGGTCTTACTGCTCATGCCTCTTATGAACCCTACTTCACTCACACACTCTTACTCTTCATTCCCTGTTAATGCTTCTGACTCAAGACAGCGAAATTTAGAAGCTAACAGTATTTCTAGACTGTCATAGATGTTCTCATACACAAGATCTTTTTACAAGGCAAATGTAGAGCATACTTATGTAGCGCCCCCTCACCGTAGAGTACATATCGGGACGCCCGAGGGTCGCTCCGACACGTATCCCACGATAAAGTTGCACTACCAGAAAAATCTCGCTAATAATCTACATGGCATCGCAATAAATAAAACCACAATATCAGAAACCACTAAATTTTTAAAATTCATAATGTAAATCTTGATACTATCCAATAAATAGCGAATAGATAAATCTATCACCCCTATACAAAACTCAAAAGGAAACCGACACAAAAGTCTATACTAGTCATCCTCAAAATCCATCCCAAATGACCGAGCACATGTACCATCGCTTTCTTGCCAAAGACGCTCAAGACAATGTAAAAAGATTATCTCCGAGCTAGGGTCTACTCTATCGGTCCGAAAAATAGGTTACAATTTTGGGTGAATTTATTTAACTCAATGAGAAACCATCATCGATGGTTCACTCGAATAATGCATTACGCAGATCAAGTACAACATGGAACAAAGAATATTCAATTAACGAGATCATATAACAAATTACATTATTATACAACAATTCACGATGAGCATGTAACAATTGCAATCTCTCATGCCATTACATAATTCAAGAAGTGTCACAAATCAATCACCATGTATATACAATGATATGTGACTCTTTTCCAGCTTATTCATGTTGTGCCCCAAGCACTCGATAAAGATTCAAGATTCAAAGCAGGACGCGCGAGATTTTCTCCCCGCTCGAGGCGTCGATCTGATGTTAGGTTAGAGCTCGAGGCTCACTCAAGGATATTAGCGACTTGGGTCACAACATTCATTATCTGATCATACATTTATGCATGTAATGCAATGTTCAATAATTCAAGTGATATGGCTATAAAAGCCCAGTATTTCAATTCCCAATGTCATGCAGTAGTCCAATCCTATACAGCAGAAGCATGCAATTCGATCATATACATTTCAGTAATCATGCAATTCACATTGGCAAGTAATTCACATAGAGCATTTAGACAATCAGGAATTTGAGAAACCAACTAGGTTACTCACCAGTAACTTCCGAAGCATCGCTCGAAGTCCCAAAGAATGTCCGTGGAATGACGGTCCAACGACGCCTCTATAGCAGTAAAATACAGTCCCATTACTAGATGCTCAATTAAACGATTCAGAAATGCATATGTCTCGATGAAATTATGTACAATGCATGTCCATGATTTTCCGGCGCTAAAACCCAATTTAGAACTCTTAGGCCCAATTCTAACTCTTCACTCAATTGATCGACAATAATTGATCCAATCCTACAATTCAGTTCAATTCCTCTATTCATATACCCTATAGCAATTCCCTATTCATTGGGTCAAAACCTTCATTGAAAACCCCAATTGAAACTCCAATTATCATAATTCAATACTTAGGTCGCTATTGGAACCATAATTGACCTTATTCTCTAAGAATCAGTACCATTTAAATTAAATTCCAACTCTCATATATTTCCTCAATTGTAGACCTCTTTCCCTAGTTCACAACGAACCAGGAATCACCTCAATCGGAGGTCTATACCATAAGTTATGCCCCAAAATTACAACTCATCCATCGAAAATCGCCTTCTTCATGACCTCCGTCCCTTCGCCATGACGCAGAAGAGCCGTTTGTCATGACGATAACTCCACACTCGTCATGACGTCCAACCTAGCTTCGTTGATTTAATAATTTAATTACTCGTCATGATTAAAGTTCCTCAACAAGACGTCATGACGCATGAAGTCCCGATCGCCTTCTCCCGAAATCTACCCATTTCTCTCTAAAACCCAAAGATTAAACACTCCCATCTACCCATTCAAGCACATTAAATACCATAAATGCATCAAACAACCTTTAATAACAACATTAAAGCCATTAAACTTACCAAATCAAGCTTTAAATCCACAAATCTCTAGAAACCCTAAAACCTTCAAAACCAACGATCTCCACCTTCAAGCCTCAATCTACTTCCTCTTCTACATTAAACACTCCAAGCTAGCACAGGGAGAAGAAACAGCAAGAAAGATCAAAGCTCTCACACTAAAGAGAAGAAATTGAAGATCACCGTGGGAGAAGAGAAGAAGAAGATTTCTTTTCCTTAGGATAAAAATCCCCAAATTGAAACCTAGATATATTTATATAGACATCAGTCCTCAATTTTCTTTAGATTTCAGTCTCTAAATTCCAACGACTCAACATTTTAATTTCTTAACAGTATAACTCTAATTTTTTCTTTGTCATTGGACAATTCTTTCAGTCTCATACGGTTAATCGGTCTGTCACTCAAAATTTTCGGTCCAGGCATTTTCTCCCGAATCTTCCGAAAATTTCCTATAAACCACTATCAATTGTCAATCACTCTTAAACTATTCTAAATCAGTCATTCGAGCCGAATTACTCCTAATTTTTTGATTAATCACGATCTAGTCAGTTCAGTCAGTTCATGCTCATAATTAAAATACCAGAAAACCATGAATGCATGTACCTATGAATAAATGTATATGCAATAAACCTGTTCCTCTATAATTAGAGGCCAGTGACATGTTCAATCGGTGAATGCAATGAAACCTACCAATCTGTCCCAATGTACCAAAATACCCTTGCTATCAGTAACGAGATGTTACAATTCACCCCTCCTAATAAAAATTTCGTCCTCAAAATTTAATACCTGCCCGATCGAATAAATGAGGATAATGACTCCTCATATGCTCCTCAGTCTCCCAAGTAGCTTCCTCAGAAGAGTGGTTCTTCCAAAGGACTTTCACCAATGGAATCACCCTGTTCCTCAGCTGCTTGACCCGTGATCCTATAATCTTCACCGGCTCCTCAACATAACTCAAATCACCGGCTACCTCAATCTCCTGAGCCGGAATCACATGCGTCGAGTCTGAACGGTACCGTCGGAGCATACTAACATGAAACACGTCATGCATCTGGGACATCTCACTCGGTAATGCCAATCTGTAAGCCAACGGTCCTATCCTCTCAAGAATCTCATACGGACCAATGTACCGAGGGCTCAACTTACCTTTACGGCCAAATCTCAGGATTCCTCTCCAAGGTGACACTCGGAGAAACACTCTGTCACCTACACTGTATTCCATCTCTCGCCGATGCTGATCCACATAACTTTTTTGTTCATTCGAGCCACCTTGATGCGACTCGATCAATCTGTACCTTATCCATCAGATCCCGAATTAGCTCGGGACCCTCTATCGATCTCATACCCTCTTCATCCCAATACAGTGGCGATCGACACGGTCGCCCATACAAGGCCTCATACGGTGCCATCCCAATACTACTTTGATACTGGTTATTATATGCGAACTCGATCAGAGCCAAGTACTGATCCCATACTCCTCTGAACTGTAATACACAAGCCCGAAGCATATCCTCAACAGTCTTAATCGTCCTCTCACTCTGCCCATCTGTCTGAGGATGAAATGCTGTACTGAAGTTCAACCTAGTACCCATAGCAGTCTGTAGGCTCTTCCAGAACCTCTAAGTGAATCTGGGATCCTTGTCTGAGATTATTGACAACGGAACCCCATGCAACTGCACAATTTCTGCTACATACTTCTGGGCCAACTGATCGAGAGTATTGCTCTCCCTCATTGGCAAGAAGTGAGCCGATTTAGTCAACCGGTCCACTATGACCCAGATGGCATCATGCTGCCTTGGTGTCCTAGGCAATCCCATGATAAAATCCATGGTAATTCGCTCCCATTTCCACTCCGGAATGGGCAACGAATTCAACTTCTCCACTGGAGCCTGATGCTCTGCCTTAACCTGCTGATATGTCAGACACCTGGACACATACTCTGCCACTTGCCTCTTCATGCCAGGCCACCAGAAGTGCTGTCTCAAAGTATTATACATCTTGGTAGTACCAGGATGCATAGCATAGGCAGCTAGATGTGCCTCCTCCAAAATTTCCCATCTAAAGTCCTCAACATCTGGCACACACAATCTCTGTCCCATCCATAAAGTCCCATCTCTCAACTCAAACTCTGAATCTGTACCAGTCTGCACTCTCTCAATCAGTCTCACTAACACTGGATCTTGAACCTGAACTCTCCTGATCCTGTCATGCAACATCGGCCTAAGCCTCAGAGTAGCAATCAGAGCTCTGTCTTGACCTAAATCCATCTGTACATTAAGAGTTCTCAACTGAATCAGACCAGGCAACCTCGAAACCTGAATCTGAGCTGCACTATCATGTGATCTCCTGCTCAATGCATCGGCCACCACATTGGCCTTCCCTGGATGATACTCAATCGTGCAGTCATAGTCCTTCAGTAACTCTATCCATCTCCTCTGTCTCAGATTGAGCTCTCTCTGACTCAACAGATACCTCAAACTTTATGATCGGTGAAGATCCGAACGCGTCTCCCATACAAATAATGTCTCCAGATCTTCAAAGCAAACACTCTGCAGTTTAACTCCAAATCATGCACCGTAATTTACCTCAACTGCCTCGAGGCATAAGCTATCACTCTCCATGCTTGCATCAAAACACAACCCAATCCTCAGTGCGAGGCATCATCAGACACTACAAAGCCTCCAATCCGGACGGAATGCCTAATACCGGTCAGTGAAGTCAACCGATGTTTCACTCCTCAAAGCTCTTCCGCACTCCTCACCCATCCGAACGGTACATTCTTCCTCAACAGCCAAATCAAAGGGTGGAGATCAACGAAACCCTCAACGAACCTCCCTGTAATATCCGCTAATCCTAGAAACTCCGCAACTCTGCACATTCCTAGAACCTCCCAACTCATAATCGCTTCTATCTTGTGAGGATCCACCGATACCCTCACCGGACACCATGTGCCCTGAATACAATCTCATCAAACCAAAATTCGCCTTAGCTAATTTGGCAAACAACTCGCTCTCTCTCACGACTGCAGAACAATCCTCGATGCTCGGCGTTCTCGCCTACTCCTCGAATAAACCAAGATATCATCAATAAACACTATCACGAACCGATCCAGGTAGGGTTGAAAAACCTTATTTATCAAGGCCATGAAGGCTGCCGGGGCATTAGTCAACCCAAACGGCATCACTAGGAACTCGAAATGCTCATACCTGCTCTTGAAAGCACTCTTAGGTACATCGGCCTCTGCTATCCTCAACTGATAATAACCCGATCGCAGGTCCAATTTAATGAACACCTGAACTCCCTGCCATTGATCAAATAAATCATTGATCCTAGGCAGTGGATACTTATTCTTCACTGTCACCCAATTCAACTGCCTATAATCGATACACAGTCTCAGAGTCTCGTCCTTCTTCTTCACAAACAGTACCGGAGCTCCCCATGGCGAAACATTCGGTCTAATGAACCCCTTATCCAGTAGCTCCTGCAACTGAGTCTTAAGCTCTCTCAGTTCCACCGTTGCCATCCTATACGAAGGTATCGATATATGAGCGCTACCGGGAACAAGATCAATCCCAAACTCTGTCTCCCGCTCTGGCGGCAATCCTGGTAACTCCTCGAGAAACACATCTGAAAATTCCCTGACTACGGGAACATCCTACAATCTCGGCTCGACTCTGGAATCCACTACGTGAGCCAGATAGGCCTCACAACCTCCCTGTATCAGTCTCAAAGCACTCAGGAAAAAGATCATCCTGGCCGGCACTGCCTGACTAACTTATCGAAAAATAGCTCTATGCTGACCAAGAGACTTTAATACCACCTCCTTGGTATAACATTCCATGATGGCCCTATGTGCAGTCAACCAGTCCATCCCCAAAATCAAATCTATCTCTCTCAGAGGCAAAACAATCAAATCAGCACTCAAAACTGCTCGGTCGATCTGAACCTGACACCCTAAATGCACCTCTCCCAATACAACAGACTACCAGAGGTGTACTCACCTCTAACCCATATGTAACCTCTCTCTCCCCATGCACACTACATGCTAAATGCGGTGCAATGAAAGAATGAGTGGATCCAGATCCAACAATGCATATGCTTCAAAACCAAATCGAAGCATACCCGCAACAACATCCGGGAATCCTAGGCCTCCGCCGAAGTCATGGAATAGACCACGGCTCGAGATCGCCGCTCACGCTGCACCCTCCGCCCTCATCATGGAGCCCTCTGCCGCCTCTGCCTCGACCTTGGCCTCTCCATCCCAATCCACCTCTACGGCTCTCATTGTCTGCAGTATTATCGCCGATCTTCCACCATAGTAAATCGGGCTCTCAAAGTCTCTCGCGCTCCCAACCAGTGGTCCATCGAGCCACATCTCAAACAAGCTCCAGACGACCAACGACACTCTCCACTGTGTCTCTTGTCACAACATTCACAAATCAAATACCGCTCAACCTTCGCATCGCCGCCGCCACTACCGGCCTATGCAAACTCGCCTCTCATAACCAGATCGTTTAGCTCCTCCGCGGATCTAAAGAGCTCGCTCGACGCCATCAGTACCCTCTACTAGCATTGCCCTGGCTATCACTAGATCTCTTGGTCTTGGTCCCCTGACCAATCTCAGCTATACTCTGTCTCAGTAGCTGCTCTATCCTCACCGCAGCAGCCCTCAGCTCAATGAAATTACCCATGTCAGACCTGACCAATCGGGTACGGATCTCCAGATTGAATCCGCCCTCAAAACGCCGACACTGCCCGGTCTCAAGAGTAATCGAGTCAAGCATATCCCATCACCATTGAATCGCACCTCATAGTCGGCCATCGACATCCGTCCCTCGCTCTTTACTCAAGAACTCCTCAGATCTTCATTTCCAAATAGACCTTGGGCATGTAATTGTCCCGGAAGGCCCTCAGAAAGTCATCCCATGACAGAGTACAAGGTCTGGTGGTACTGCTCGGGACAGTCTTCCACCACTGATATGCCGGACCCTGAAGAAGAGAAACCACGTAGTCGAATCGCTCATCCAAGTCGCAATCCATCTGATCTAGGACTCTCTCAGTCCTCTCTAGCCATCCCTCAGCTTCAGCAGGGTCTGTGCCGTCAAAGAAATCAACAGCCCCCTACTTACGCAGTCGATCATATCTCCGTTCTCGTCTCACAGGAACTCGAGGAGGCAACTCCTCTGAATGAGGCATGAGGGACTCCCTACTAGCTCCTACCAATTCCAGGTCAGCTGGTAGCTCAACTCGATCTCCAAGTACGGATGACCTAAAACAAACAAGAAATTTCCGATCAGTTTTGCTATTCTCACGGTAATTCAAGCCTAAAATTGACTAATCCCAAAAGATGTCAAACCATGCTCTGATACCACCTAATGTAGCGCCCCCTCACCGTAGGGTACATATCGGGACGCCCGAGGGTCGCTCCGACACGTATCCCACGATAAAGTTGCACTACCAGAAAAATCCTGCTAATAATCCACATGGCATCGCAATAAATAAAACCACAATATCAGAAACCACTAAAATTTTAAAATTCATAACAGAAATCTTGATACAGTCATCCAATAGCAGAATAGACAAATCTATCAGTCCCCTATACAAAACTCAAAAAGGAAACTGATACAAAAGTCTATACTAGTCATCCTCAAAATCCATCCCAGCTGACCGACCTATGTGCCATTGCTTCTCTTGCCAGCACGCTCGCACGGTAGGAAAAGACTATCTCCGAAGCTAGGGGTCTACTCTATCGGTCCTGAAAAATAGGTTGCAATTTTGGGTGAGTTTGCGAACTCAATGAGAAACCATCATCGATGGTTCACTCAAATCATGCATTATGAAGATTACGTACAGCATGGCACAGTAATATTCAATTAACAGTATCATATAAAAAATTACATTATTATACAACAATTCACAGTAGCATGTAACAATTGCAATCTCTCATGCCATCATATAATTCAGTAAGTGTCACTAATCAATCAGTCATGTGTATACAATGCATATGTGACTCTTTTCCAGTTATTCAGTGTTGTGCCCAAGCGCCGAGCGGTATTCAAGATTCGCAGGACGCGTAAGGGATTTCACCCCTTGGGCTCGAGGCCCGGTCAGTATAGTGTTAGAGCTCGAGGCTCACTCAGTGATATTAGCGACTTGGGTCACAACGTTCATTATCTGATCATGCATTTATGCATGTAATTCAGTGATATGGCTATAAAAGCCCAGTATTTCAATTCCCAATGTCATGCAGTAGTCCAATCCTATATAGTAGAAGCATGCAATTCGATCATATACATTTCAGTAATCATGCAATTCACATTGGCAAGTAATTCACATAGAGCATTTAGACAATCAGGAATTTGAGAAACCAACTAGGTTACTCACCTGTAACTTCCGAGCTACTGCCTGAAAGTTCCAGCAATGTCCGTGGAATGACAGTCCAACGGCGCCTCTATAGCAGTAAAATACAGTCCCATTACTAGATGCTCAATTAAACGATTCAGAAATGCATATGTCTCGATGAAATTATGTACAATGCATGTCCACGATTTTCTGGCGCTAAAACCCAATTTAGAACTCTTAGGCCCAATTCTAACTTTTCACTCAATTGATCGACAATAATTGATCCAATTCTACAATTTAGTTCAATTCCTCTATTCATATACCCTATAGCAATTCCCTAGTCATTGGGTCAAAACCTCCATTGAAAACCCCAATTGAAACTCCAATTATCATAATTCAATACTTAGGTCGCTATTGGAACCATAATTGACCTTATTCTCTAAGAATCAGTACCATTTAAATTAAATTCCAACTCTCATATATTTCCTCAATTGTAGACCTCTTTTCCTAGTTCACAACGAACTAGGAATCACCTCAATCGGAGGTCTATACCATAAGTTATGCCCCAAAAACTACAACTCATCCATCAGAAAACTGCCCCTTCGCCGCGACCTCCGTCCCTTCGCCACGAAGAAGAAAGAGCCGTTCGTCGCGACGCATAACTCCACACTCGTCGCGACGTCCAACCGAGCTCGTTGCGACGAATAATTTAATTACTCGTCGCGACGAAGCCCTCAGAACACGTCGCGACGTGCGAAGTCCCGATCGTCTTCTCCGTCGAATCTACCCATTTCTCTCTCTAAAACCCAGCATTAAACACTCCCATCTACCCATTCAAGCACATTAAATACCATAAATGCATCAAACAACCTTTAATAACAACATTAAAGCCATTAAACTTACCAAATCAAGCTTTAAATCCACAAATCTCTAGAAACCCTAAAACCTTCAAAACCAACGATCTCCACCTTCAAGCCTCAATCCACTTCCTCTTCCACATTAAACACTCCAAGCTAGCACAAGGAGAAGAACCAGCAAGAAAGATCAAAGCTCTCACACCAAAGAGAAGAAATTGAAGATCACCGTGGGAGAAGAGAAGAAGAAGATTTCTTTTCCTTAGGATAAAAATCCCCAAATTGAAACCTAGATATATTTATATAGACATCAGTCCTCAATTTTCTTTAGATTTCAGTCTCTAAATTCCAACGGCTCAACATTTTAATTTCTTAACAATATAACTCTAATTTTTCCTTTGCCATTGGACAATTCTTTCAGTTTCATACGGTTAATCGGTCTGTCACTCAAAATTTTCGGTCCGGGTATTTTCTCCCGAATTTTTCGAAAATTTCCTATAAGCCACTATCAATTGTCAATCACTCTTAAACTATTCTAAATCAGTCATTCGAGCCGAATTACTCCTAATTTTTTGATTAATCACGATCTAGTCAGTTCAGTCAGTTCATGCTCACAATTAAAATACCGAAAAACCATGAATGCTTGTACCTATGAATAAATGTATATGCAATAAACCTGTTCCTCTATAATTAGAGGCCAGTGACATGCTCAATCGGTGAATGCAATGAAACCTACCAATCTGTCCCAATGTACCAAAATACCCTTGCTATCAGTAACGGGATGTTACAACTTATCTCTGCAATCTTTCCACTCAAAGGAGAAGGTAACAAGGTTTCAAAGAAGAGACATTATTTTTTGAAGAAATAATTCTTCATTTTCCAATAAGATTTGTACAAACAAAACTAAAACAACCTCTGCTTACAAACGAAGATTAAGCTTGCTTAAATAAACAACGCGAAGGGCAGAAAGGTAAACTATCCTAAAGACATAATCATAAAGCTTTAACAAAAGCTATCATATCTTATCTCTAAAGAATCTACTTTACAAAATAAAACTTTCACCAAAAGTAACTAACTTTCTAAAAGTAAACAGTAGTCAACAGTACTACTTTACCAAAAGTTAAAGAGAAAAGATGATCAAACGGTATCTTCATGATGTTGAAGTGATATGTGAAACCCATCTATCATCATTGTAGTTGTCTCATCTTACTTTACAGGTGTAAAGCAAGATCTTCATCGCTTGTCAACTCCATTTCTTAGTCAAGTTGTTCAATGAGTTCATGGATGTTGATGTCAACCCATTCAGCAAGCCAGGGGCCTGAAATGACTGCGTCACTTAGACTAGGTGCTTCTTTCGGCTGAGGGCTTGGATCCACATTAGGCGTAGAGCTTGGATTTGGCATAGGAACTCCACGAATATTAATATAGTGATCATCAAGCGAAGCCCATTCATGAACAGGAGGTGTTTGTATTGGCTGTTGCAATGTTGTATCTCCAAAGTAAGGTCCTTGTGAAGTACAGATAGGAGAGACATCAGCTTGTGGATTCTGATTGTATTGGTCAAGAAGATCACAAAGTTCTGTAGTGAGTTGTTCTTCTTCAGCAAACCAATTTAGACTAGTACGCCAACGTTGAATATGACTGATAGTACACATCATGTTGTTGTTGGTCATATAGTAAAGACGATGCAACAAGTCGAACACATATGTGTTAGTGTTGGAAAGTGTTGCATTCCATAGACGATGCTGAGATAACAGGAAATACATCTCAACATGTCAAAATGACTTGGCTTAGCTATGATATCATTAGCAAGGAGAATGTTATGCATATAGTAAAAGACACTCTGGTAAAGAATAGGAGAAAGACTTGCAACATTATTATGTCTACGTGAGAACCAAGGAGGAAAGTCTTTCTTATAACGAGCAAACCTGGGAAACTCCATTAGTCAAAACAAAAGAATGGGGAGTTTCAATGAGGAAGACACAAAGAAGAGTGGCTTTGAAGGTCGAGAATGTAACGCCCCCTCACCACAGAGTACGCATCGGGATGCCCGGAGGTCATTTCGATACATACCCCATGATAAGAGCACGCTACATTCATTCGCTACAGTCACTTCCTATGGCATCATAACATTCATTACTTATTAAGCATTATATGAAAATCACAATATTGTTAAAACTTCCTTTTTCCTCATTTCATTTCTCAAGACAAAAGGTTACAGCGTCTTTCAATCTTTAATACAATGTCCATCCACAAAATCTATTACAAAAGCACTACAAGGATAAGGAAATTATGAAAAATCTAACTATGTCATCCAAAAAGCCTAGCTGACCGACCTTTGCGTCATGACTTCACTTTAAACACACTCTACATGATAGTGGAGCCACTCAGATACTAAAGTCGCCTATCGGTCCTGAAAAGACAACATTGCAATTTTGATGAATTTTGCGAACTCAGCGAGAAACTATCATCGATGGTTTACCCAATTCATGCAGCACTCAAGCAAATTGCATAATATTGCACACTAATACATTCAGAAGTAACACATGAGGATATTTAAGTAAATCACAAATGAATAAGGCATTTTGGCCTGTCACCCATTCACAATATTCAATCAATTATGTATGCATTGCATATGACATATTCCCATTTTAGTTCGGTGTTGTGACCGAGCCCCTGTACTATCCCAATCAGGGCACATTAAGCGGTGAGCCTGTTGCTCTGAATCAGTGTCGGCTCAAGGCCCAATACGGTGAGCTTTTAGCTCTCGGTGACTACTCCGGTCACAACTGTCTTGATCTGTGCATGCATTCATGTATGAAATGCATATGTCCCAATTAAACAGTATACGTATCGCAATCAATAAACATGTCATATTAAAACAAGTAAATGCACAGAGTGCACAGATTCACAACCAAATCACACTTCTATGTCATATCTCCAATACATCGGACCTTCTGTCCGGGATCCACAACATACACATACACAAACACAAAACCCGTCATTATCCACCATAATAAACAATAATAATTGAGAAACCTATCTAGGTTACTCACCACTGCTCCCAAAGCTAGTGCCTAGAAGGTCCAGTAACGTCTGTGGGTTGACGTTCCAGTCACTCCTCTATAACCAAATAACACACATATATATATCACAATTTGCACAAGTATCGATGTTTAATAATGCACATGAATGGAAGAAAAGATGTACAATACATGCATGACAATTCCGGGTATCATTCCATCACTTTCTTTGTAAAGTCATTCTCAAAACAAAACTAATCTTTTTCTAAATCACACTTTCAGGTCTATGATTCGTACTAACATTGGCAAGTGAAGATAACATAATTTGATCACACTCTCTTATAGAAAAATGTTCCTCTATGCCTTACGATTTTATTGACTCCAAAATCGCTCAATTTGGCTTAGTATATTGGGGGATATGCCCCAAACACTTTCGGACTGTGCTTAAGTACTGTACCAACTTCCATCAAGAATTTGAACATCTTAGAGATTAAATCAAAATTCCACTTCTGCATATGATTTGTAGCCCTATTTCTCTAGTTTATTTTAAAAGAAGAATCATCTCATTTGGAATCCTATAAGTCCAAATGTGGTCAAAAAAATTGAACTATGTGCAGTAAAACTATCCCCGTTGACATTGTTCTAATAGACTCTCACACTTACTTCTGATCAATCTCTTTCAATTGGACTCCAATTAATACAATTGTTTTTAGAGATAAAGGCAATTGTGTTAGGAATCCATTGCCACAAGAATCAAGTCATTTGGAGCTCTATAGAAGGAGTTATGGTCAAAAGAAGCAACCAAGTTTATGATTGATTTCCAGTTGAACCTAGTTTGGCGCGAATTCCATAACTCTTGCTAAAAATCTTTGATTCCTTTCGTTTTTATGCCATTGGAAAGAAGACATCTAGATATATAACTCTTATTAGAGACCTCAAAGCGAGATTCGGCCTCTAAAATTGTCAAAAATTACGATTTCCCAAGTTGTCCCGTGAATGTCCGTTAAACAGACCTGCATGTCCGCTTAACGGACATAAATCGACAAAACAGCCCCATTTCACCCGAGAAGGTCCGTTTAATGGACACACACTGTCCCAAGAGTGTTTTTACACCCGAAAAGGTCCATTTAACGGACATCTATCTCCAAAACCTTCCTCCAAAGCCTCTTCCAAGGTTCCTACCTTCATTCTTTCATCATATAAATCTATAACCTTCTCAAATTCATCTCTTTTAACATCAAACCACTTCATAACAACAAATAACAAACATCAATTTAATTTCATTCACTCCTCAATTCCCAACTCATTTCATCCATTAATCTCAACATCATCTATTTTTCCCAATTTTCCATTCTCTTTTCATTTCATACCGTAATTCTACATTCTAAACACTTCAAGCTCAACCACCATTCATTCAAAATGACAAAAACCATTCAGACACAAGTCATATCTCCCATTTCATCAAAACACTCAAATTGAAACACAATTATACACTTTTATTCACAACAATCTCAACATTCAATTTACTTCCTTCATGACAACATTTAAAACCCTTCAAGATCAAAATCACAACAATATCTTCATAAGAGTTATAACCAAATTTCCTCTAATTTCATTTTAAGTTAAACCTCAACTCAATTTGCCAACTATAGACACAATTATGACTAGCATACTCAAATGTATACTCATCCAATCCCTTCTTCAACAAATCATCCAAAGTTCTAACTCTCTCTATAAATTTCCATAAATTAGGCTCAACATACACACTCAAAACACAACATGCACAACTATTAGCATCAAATTAAAACACATACACAAGCCTTTCACAATCATCTAACTTCACTTATACCATATCTATGACATGAGACATGAAACTTACTTGATCAAGCCACTGAATCTTCAAATTCTTCAAGGGAATTACCAAGACCTAGTTTCAACCATCACCATCGATCATTATCATCCAAGGGAAAGGGTTGGTCTTTATGAAGAGTAAGAAGAAGAGAGCAAGATGAAAGAACAAGGAAGAGATGGAAACTAGGCTTCAAGTTGAAGAAAATCACAACACATGAACAAGAGGGAGAGAAAGCCACGAAGAAGAGAAGAGAATCACCAAAACAAGACTCCAAATAACATGTGAAGAGAGGGTGTCGTGAGTGGCAAGAAGGGTGGGTTCAATTCAATCTATACTTAGGTTAATTACAATCAATACATGGCTATGCTAATGCCATGTGTCAAGCTCCCAACAACCCTTCTCCATTAATCAATTTCAAGCCCAATTTCCCATAAATTCCACTTGTCAAAATTCCTATAATCATATGTCCAAAATTCAATACCATTGACAATAAATTCTACTATTAGTTATCAGTTAGTCTGCCACTCGGTATTTTTCCTAGTCCGGGATTTACCCCCGAAAAATTTCAGAAAAATTCCTAAAATTCTCCAAAATTATAAGATCAATAATGTCACTCTCCAAATAAATTTTCAAAATCAATAACCCACAATTCTCAACCCATTCACAAGTAGAACCAAATATACCGGGAATGTCAATGAATGCATGTACAAAAATTTCATGTGTAATAAATTCAGTTTTCACAATACAAGTATGTCACAAAATACATGAACATGCAATTGCATTAATAAGCTCTCACTAAACACCCATATTGTAACACCCCACTCCCGAGTGACCCGAACCTGATATCGTTGGTGATATCCGAGTCCGTGTCCCGCGAGGGTGGCGTACTACATCAGTCGACTAAAACTTAGTATAACATTAAAACCCATTCATTAACGCGGCATAAACAGTAAGAAACTTGAGCCCATGTTCACAATTAGTCATTTTCAGTTATTACAGTCATCCAGTAATAATTTACAATCAGTCAATGTGTAAAACAATAAAACCACAATGGGCTCATTATAAATACAAGCATCCTTTACAGAAAGTTCAGTATACAATTATGCGACACTAATGAAGACACGAACTGATCCCGAACTCTATCCTTCACTTGCCTACAGTAGACATACTCCCGTGTCAACCAGGGTATTCTTCAAGACCTGAAAAATATATGCAAATTTTGGGTGAGTTTTGCGAACTCAGTGAGAAATCATCATCGATGGTTCACCCAATTCATGCATATCGCAAGCAATTCACAGTTTCAATCAAGTATCCTTTCAGTATTAACATATAACAATTTACAGAATCCATGCAATTTTGTAAATCAGTTATCACATTTGTATGCAATGCACATGTGACTCTTTTCTAGTTTATTACAGTGTTGTGACCGAGCGCTTATGTTGATCGAGATTCAAGAGGCACGCCTCAGGGAGTAGGAGAGCCCTCTGGGTATGCACTAACTCCCATCGAGCTCGAGGCTCGGTTCAGTAACAGTGAGTAACAGTGGCGACTCAGGTCACAACTATCATTATTATCAGTTTATGCATTGATGTATGCAATGCATATGCCCAATTTAATACCAAGATAAAACAATGCTGCCCTTGAGAGGCGTCGAAATACGATGCAAAGGTAACAAGCAATGGATCACAAGATAGCCATTGATCACCAGTATAACCAAAGCAGATCACAAGATATTACAAAGGATCACAAGACATCACAATTGATCACAATCTGCTTAGCGAATTCGGTATAATCAAATTATGTATCACAGTGTCACAAAGTGGAAGCCAGTCAGTTCACAGAATCACAAACAGACATACTTCTATGTCAGATCTTCCAATTCATCGGACCCTCCGTCCGGAATCCAGAGGCAGTAAACAATCGCAATTCTGATCCCACCATTATTCTCCACAGAGTTATAAGTGCAGAATTATAAACACTTACTAATCGAGGAACCATCTAGGTTACTCACCTGTACTTCTGAGCTAATACCTAGAAATCTCAGTGACATCGGTGGACCGACGCTCCAAATGTACCTCTAAAACAGTTACAGTATATAAACATTACCAACTACTCAATCAGAACTATTTAATAATGCACATGTAGGAATTTGTAGGTGTACAATGCATGTTCATGATATTCCCGACCTTAATCCAATATTTTTTTCCATCAGAAAAATCCGTTTAAAAATTAGAAATCCAATGACGCTGACGACGCACAATTTGGACCCCTATGGGTCCCCAATTAAATAAAACAGTGGCTAAAGAACCATTATCCGGACACCCGTCAATTTTCCGTCCAAAAATTCCCAATTTCCCATGAAATGAAATTAAACCTTTCATGAATCCAATGCCTCAAGAATCAGGTCAATCGGACGTCGGACGGACAAGTTATAAGCAAAAAAATAGAAAAAGGTCAGTACAAGTCAACTTATCTGAGAATACAAGTCGACTTACTCTACTGTGTATGAATAAGTCGACTTACTGAAGATACAAGTCGACTTACATTACTCTCATAACAGATCTGGAAAACTTTCTTCAACATGTCAACTTCCACAGGGCATAATTCCTTACTCCGGACTCCAAATTAGACAAAATTGGTGTCTATTTTATAGAAAAAAGAGAGCTCTACAAGTTTCATGAAGGACACAAAAGCCAATTTCACCTGTAAGGGTGTCAAAAATGCAATCAAAGTTACTACCCTCACAATGCCTCTCAAAACAGTGCAACATTTGTCAAAACATTGCAACAGTTTATAAAATCCGTAACTTTCCAGTTCCTTAGTCAAAAAATTACATAATAAATATGCTCAGAAATATCCCAATGTTATCAACAATGTTTATGAACAACCCAAAATCAAATTCAATTTTTAACTAGGTCAAATAATTTAATCAATGATGCTGCCCCAGAAATCACCCAATCTGGACAGTAATGTTCTATCAAGCATAACTCCCTGTACACAAGTCAAAAAAATCACTACCTTATATAATTGGAAAGATAAAACCACATACTTCAAGTTTCATGAAGAGCTTAAGAGCTAATTCCATCTCTAACCAATTCAAAACTGTTATGCAAGTTTCTGCCATGATCAGCAGTTAACACCTTTATACAGGTTCAGGTTTTGAAAACTCATAACTCCCAAATCTGATCTCCAAAAATTGCATGCTAAATATCATTTTCAAGATCAATGTTTCCTCTACAACTCTTCAGAAGATCACTCAAGCCAATTCAATTCACAGAAATTGCTAAAATTGCTTCTACTCATATTGTGCACCAAATCCACTCTTAGTCTAGGTTTCACCAAATTGTTCAAAATCAGTCAATATTCCACAGTGCATATCTCCCAATATACAGATCGAAAAATTGCAAAATCAGTGGGAATGGAAAGATAACTTAATAAGCTTCAACTTTCGTTTAGACCATTTTCACTAATTCCATCTCATTTAATTTAGAAAAATCAGCAAAACACTTAGGTCATAGTTTCGGTTACTGTTCACAGACACTAAAACAGTAACTTTTCAAGCCAAAATTCAACCTCTTAAGGCTAAAATTGGACAACACCTATTTCACACAAAAATGTAGCCAACAACCCAAAGTTTAATTGGGCACAAACTTCGACTCATTTTCATAACCACACAATGAGTTATGCTCAAAACAGTACAGTAGGTCAAACTCAATTTTCCAGCTTTCATCCTCAACTTACATACTATTACTTCTAACACCAATTCCACATGCATAAGCATCCTAATAACACAAGAATTGAGCCAATAGGTCATCAAGACCTTCAAGTCAATATATATCCATAACTTTCAGTACCTATTTTCAATCATTTTCTTATGAATTCATGCATTAAAACCATAAGTAAAACATAAACATAAACATCATCTTACCTAAAGCTTCCAACTCCACCTCTTTAAGCCTTTAATTTTCCAACTACCTTACTTTTTCTCCATCCCATGCATGGTTATCATCAAGATAAGAGGGTAGAAGGTGTAAGTTTGCAAGCTTGTAAGGAAGGCTCTCAAGGAGGAAGGAAGAAACTTAAAGAAGAAGAAGAAAATCGATGGAGATGAAAGAAATGAGGATTTTCGGATGGTGAAGTGAAATGAGCCATAACTCTTCCTTTTTTCATCCCTTTAATGTGAACCACCGAAAGCACAAGGAGAGAAGAAGACAAAAGCATTTACTCACTTAGGACACTTGGCCAATTGAACTAAAAGACAAAATAGAAATAAAACAAAATGATGGATAGGATTTAGAAATCCTACTACAATTTGACCCATTCTAGTCCAATGACCTTAATTTCAATCCCAAAATAATATACCCAATATTACAGTGCCATTGGATAGAAATTTTCGCTACCGAAAATCAACCGGTTCGCCGCTTGGTGATTTTTTTCCGATCCGGGAATTTTCTCCGAAAAATTCCAAAAAAATTCTTAAAAATCCCGTAAAACATAAAACACTCAATGGCGCACTCAAAATAATTTTTTTAAACCCAAGAACAACGTGAATCACACTAAAATTATATTAGGCACGAAAATCGGGAATGTCATGTATGCATGTACAGTAATTTCATGTGCACAGATTTCACTGTTCACTAGTACCAGTATGCATGGACAATATTAATAAATCCCTAGCAATCTCATCCTATGCCAATTTACTATTTTACCCTTCCTGTCGGGGGTGGGATGTTACACATATTTTCCTATTTTACCCTTCCCACTGGTACCGAGATGTTACAGAGAAAGATAATCAACAAGGAAATTCTTGTGACCTTTGAGATGCCAGACTTCAAATTTATAGGCAGAGAAGAGAGAACCACTCTTGTCATCGTAAAAGCTGACTATTCAGAATCTTTCTCCTTATCTGTTCTAGAATCTTGGGAAAAGCAGTATTATCCATTTCAATAACAAAATGATAAGGAGTGAGGTGGATTGAGAACTTTTCGATACCTCTTTTTACCGCTAGAATCTCCTTATACGAGATATGATAGTGACTTTCGGCTGAGCTGAAAGCTCCACTAGCATGTCCACAATAATTGCGCTTGTTATTGAGTTCTTTGATGAGCACAACACCCTAGTGGGTGTCACTAGGATCTGTCTGCAGGACACGTTGTCCTTGTTCAAGAATCTTTAATGGAGGAGGATCCTGAAAAATATGCTTAAGATGCTTTATAGCTATAGATTGCTCTTTTCCCCAAGTTGGTGGATTCTTACGTAATAGCTTAGATAAGCTTGAAGTATAGGCAGCCACATGTGAAATAAAATCTCGGATGTAATTAACAATTCCAAGAAATTGTTGAATCTTTTTTACCTTGAGATTTTCATATGAAAATTGCAATAACTCTTTTGCAATATGTGTGTTTGGCTGGTAGAATCCATCTTTAGATTGCATCCCAAGGAATTCAATTTCCTTTGTACCAATTATGCTTTTTGATGTTGAAAGCATAATACCATACTGCTGTGTAAAGTCCAAAAATTTTTGAAGCAGGGCCTGATGTTCCTCATGGGTCTTTGAAAATAGTAAGATGTCATCAATGTAGATCAAGGCACTATTAAGGATAGGCTCATAGATTTTCGTAATGAACTTTTGAAACAGTGATGGTGTGACCTTTAATCCAAAAGGCATCACAGTCCATTGGTACTGTGCAGTAGGAATGCAAAATGCAGTCATGTAACGTTCTTCAAGGTGAATACCCAATTGCCAAAAACCTGCTTTAAGATCAAACTTGGAAAAGATAGAAGCTTCCTTAAGAAATAGTACCAGGGTACTAATTTTAGGCAATGGAAACTTATCATCTTGTAAGAATGCAATCAGAGGCTTGTAGTCTATTACTAGAATTTTCTTTCCACATTTATGTTATGAACGCTTATTGACATAGAACGCTTGGCAAGCCCAATCCGACTTTTTGTGGGCTCAATTAAGCCTTGTTGAGTTCATCCCTGGATGTGTGGCTTTTGTTGGATTGATATCCTCATTCTTCTTAAATGGCAGACTTATGAAAAAGTATGGATTCTTCCATAGAGGATTCTCATGAGTAAACTGTGCATGAGACTCTGGACAGCATCTCAAAAGTTTATCTCAAACTTCAGTGTAACATGTAGGAACCTGTGTCAATTCAAACACATTTTTTAAGTCAGTGTAAGGACTCATCAGGTTTCGATACCTGAGACCTATGGGTAATATCTGTAGATGTTTGGCTTGACAATAAACATTTGCTTTCAAGAACTTTAGTCCAAACTGTACATTGAGGAAAGAAGCAGATGCCAATTCTGCTTCTTGTACGCAACCCAATTTTAAAAGTATTCCCATCAGCTACAGTGAAATATTCATCATGTGAAGTCCATGCTTCTACTGGTAAGATGTTGGGTTTCATGATCATACGACTGGATCCTGTATCCATAAATCCAATAGCCTTAATGGGTCGATCATATTAATCCTGTTGAAATATCTAGATCTGGAAATATGGTCATTTCACAATAGGTGTACGATCTATCTTCAAACAGCTTTGCTGCATCATACGGAGAGAATCATCATCTGATGGTGTAGATGAGTTCAATGATTCTTCTTCTGATGTAGACACAGTAAAAACAAACTGTGTTTCACTGTCCTCACTCGATTGTTCTTCGAATACTTCCTCAATGGCATTGTGAGGATGTATAGACAAAATTTTATCAAGTTTCTCCAGGAACTTGACATCTTTCCTGGTTGCGTTAGGACATTTGTTCGCTAGATGCTCAGTACTTCCACAGAAAAAACATCACAATCTCCCTTTCTGGCGATGTCATGATTTCTTGAAGAACCTCATACGTGTCTACTTGTTCATCTTGTTCTTCATTTTATAGTTTTGTTTCCAAGGCTTCTTGCCTTCCTTTCTGTGGAACTTCTTCCTATGTCTCCTTTCATAGTAGACTTGAGATTGATGAGCTTTCCTGCTGCTATGACATTTACAAGTCTTTTCATCTTTGCATTTAAGCTAGAGATAAGGTTTCTTACAAGCTTGTTTCAGAACTGGACCTCCTTTGAGGATATTCTTGAATAAAGTATGTTGATAACACAATTTGTCAAGAGAAGCTATAGCAAGCTGATAGATCTCACCAAGAGAAATTGTAGACATATCTCTTTGAAAAGAAGCTATGGTCCTTTTTAGTTCTAGTTGTATTTCATCTGGAAGGGATGAGATAAAAGTATAACGCAAGTTAATATCATTCCATCCATTCAAGAGATAATACCTTTCCATCATCTTTTTGTAATGCTTTTGAAGATCACGCTTGTCAAGAGAACAACATTTCATCTTGAAATATTCTTGACAGATTTACTTGTCAATCAACTGGAAGTCACCAATAAATTCCTTGTGAATTATTCCAAGTAGTGCTCCAGTTGTAGTAACTTGGATATACTGAAGACATTGATACTCACTAACACTTTGCCACCATTCTCGCAAAGTACCAGTAAACCTAAATGTAAATTCAGAAAAAATATCCTGGAGAGGATGATTAGGTCTAGTCATTTGTAGATCAATCCATGCACCAAACTCATGAAGTCCATCTCGCCATTTCTTTGGAGGTAGATCATCAAAAGTAAACCAAGGACCTGAAGTAGTCTTGGTTGTATTCGACTGTGCAACTGTCGTAGCTTATGTTTTTTAGGTGCAGGCTCTGGTCTGACAGGTTCAGTACCAGTGGATTCAGCTTCACTGATTTCTGGTTCATTAACTTTAGTATATTAAGGCATAGTCATCAGAACATTAGATAACTTTGATAAGTCAGCAAGATTTGCTGATGAATTGCTTGAATCAACTAACTCCTCAACTATCGATGAAGAAACTGGTTTATAAGATGACTTTGATGAGTGTTGTCCTTTTGAAGCAATGAGTAATTGCTCATCTAAACAACTAGATGGTGTTGCAGAGATTTCAGATGTATTGCTTTCCGAATCAATTTTCTCTGAAAGAGAACTGGAGGTTTCTGTAAGAGGCTTTGTACTAAGAGGCTTTTGGGTCAGAGTAGTTATATACTCTATCTGCTTAGCTTTATCCTTCCCAAGAGAAGTAGTAGAAGGTTGTACTGATGCTGGTGGTGGAGACTCTAGAGTAGTATGAATCCTTAAAGGTTTTCTCCACTGTTCTTCTTTTGGTTCGAAATGTGTGTATGAAGAAGATGCTTCATGAACCTTTGAAGAATGATCAGAAGAATGCTCAGAAACTTTATGGTTATGCACACGATCAGATGTGGACTTTGACTTTAATCGTTGAGATTTTTCCTGACTTGTCTGAAGATGAACACACAGTCTAATCAAAGGATAATTAAACTTAAAGACCTTTGAGTAGTCAACTTCTTCTAGATACCGTTGATACACAGGTGTTGGATATGATGGCTGAAGAATTGAGAACTCTAAAGATGATAAGCCATATATCTGTTAAGACTGAGAAGCATGCATGTCTGCTTCCATTTGTTGTACAGCCCTTTGTATCACTTGTATCTTTCTAACTTTAAAGTCAAAATCTAGCCCCATGTAACGGGATGAGATGTATTGTTTCAATTCAACATCAAGACGCTGAATTTAGGCTTTGTATGAATGATACATCTTTTGTATCTGTTCCGCAACAGAATTGACTTGCTTATGAGTAGCAGTGTTTCGCTGTCGAATTCCATCCAGCTTGGAATCGATTCTCTTTAGAACTTTGTTCTGTGCTACTAAATTAGATGTTTGCCAGTTAAGTACTTCATCACTAGGACTTGAGATAGGTGTTCCTTGTGATGTAATTCCTGATGCTCTGATATAAAAGTTGAAGATAACCTGTTGTGATTTATCAGTACTCCTTGATAGTTGAGGAAAGTTATCCTCTTCAGGTAAGACCATCATGCAAGGCAGAGGAGTAGGAGTTGTAACAAGAATTGCTGGTTGTAACATAGATCTGCACGATCCACCAATAGATCTGCAAGGATCTGACTTCTGAAACATAGATGATCGGAGCATCTTTCACAAAGACTTGGGTCTGGATCTTTCTATAATGCATAGGCCCTTATGATGGTCTAGATCTGGATTCTCTTCAAGAGGAGGATAGTCACGAGAAGGCAAGCACTTAGATTTGGGCATGGATTTTTTCTTCCTTCTTCGTTGATATCTTGGATCATCGTCATCTGAGTCTGACTCTGGGTTGAGATAGATCTCACAATCTGGTTTGCACTGAAATGGGTAGACATCCCATACAAAATGTCCACGATGATGACTAACACAGATTGGATCTCTATTAGATTTGAAATAGTGAATTGGAGGATCGTCTTTACCTTCCGTATGTGAGAATATGGGCTGGATCTTAAGGTTTATAGCCCTAGTTGATAGATCGGATAGATCTTGTGATGTACTGGGCTTTGAACAAAATGCCCTGAAAGATAGATCTATTAGATCTTGAGGTTCAATAGGCTTGATCATCAGGATGGAACCTGATGTAGATGGACCAGGTGTGTCGTTGCAAGGTCTGGTGTAGATGGACTTGATTGAGCCATCTTTCAATGCCCTCATAATCAGAGGAGTTGTTGTATGAAAAGAATTTCAATGAGGCAAATGGAATACCTTCTGGTAGTTAGTAATCCAATCTGTAGGCATGATCTTTTCAAGCTCCTGTGCTGGTAACTGCTTCGGGATCTGGAGGATAATTGTCTGATTGTTTAGAGTATCAGCAACCATGTATAGTGCATCCGAAGTAGAGTTGGGAAAGTTCACATCCAACGCATGATTCTGAAGGTGATAGATCATCTAGTGATGAAGAGTAGCCATGATGACTATAGGATCTTGATCTGCGCCAATGATTTGGATTTGAACTTATAGACGTTTAGATAACGTAGGATCATCCAACCTGATGTTGAAATCAGGTGCTATGGTCAGTATTACACTCCCTTTGTGAAGTGTTGTCAGCAAGGTACCAATCAGTGCATTTTGGTACGTGGTGTAGGCAGTGTCCAAGAGAGATATCCTGGCTGTAGCAGGAATACCTTTTCTTCCATGTAAGGTAAGAATAAGTCGTATAGCTCCAACATGTAGATTTGTATGGCATTGTTCCCTCCATAGAGAGATCAGCTCCTTAGGAATTTCAAGCTTTACTTATTCTTTTGCTGTTGTAGATCTGAGATCACACTGTTCCAATCTGGAACTTTGGATGATTTCCTTCACACGAGGTCTATTTGTAGATAACACACTCCTAATACTTCTCGTCCATGAGCGATCACGAGAATATATGCTGTAAGGACTAAGCAAAGGTAAAGAAGACTCACAAACACGATTTTCTACAGGTACACGAGTAATTTCTACAAGATTTTCTATTTTTGTGATAAAACACGCTTCACACTTCTAGGTAGAGAGGCTAAAGACAAACTAGAAGACAAATGAACTGGATCTGAAGATTCCATATTCGTACGAGACTCTCTTCTTACTCCCTTGTTAATGAGTTCCCCTCTTTTGGAAAAGATGTAAAGGTATGTTTCCAAGGATTTCACAAGCAGTAGTGAAAACCTAAGCGAGAAGTAGATATACTTCAAAGGATATGCAGGTGTACTCGGCGTTACCGACTCTACCTGACCACAAACATCACTCAGTATGGGAAAGTGTTCCCGGACTTAGCTTTGTTCTATCTCTGATACCACTTGTATCAGCACTCAGAATACTATTTATGGCTTTGATACTTAGGGGTCATTCTTTTCTCCCTCTCCCTCTCCAGCAGATATTAAACTAACTATCTCCCTCTCCATCCCTCCATCTCTACCTTTCTGCAAAGAGGTGCTTTTAAGAATGCTTCTTTTAGCTCTTGAATGGGCAGAGTTGGCTGGATTGAAAGTAAAAAATGACATCATTTTTTAATTTTAATATATATATATATATGATTGGGCAGATAGGGCAGAGTCGCGAGCTGGATAGTTGCAACACATCTTCAGCTTTTCTTATAATAGGTTATCCTTCTAATACTAAAAAAAAACTAAAACTAGGTTGTTGTTTACGACCCCTCCTTTGAGAAATTGAGGTATCACCTCTAACATAAAAAAAGATACAATTGTCCTCATTAACGTAGTGTATGATTGCTGTCCTCTTTAGTGGGGATAGATGACAAAACAAAAAAATCTTGTCCCTCTGCGAGTTTGGTTGCTGTCCTAAGTAAATTTTGTTCTGTCCCTGGATGACAAAAATAAAAATATTTGTTCTTTCCAAAATCAAAGGACAAAATTTCTTGTCTCCGTCTTCAAAACAAAACACATAAGCAACTTTCAGAAATATCCCTTCTCCCATATAAGCAATTTTATTATTATTATTATTATTATTATTATTATTATTATTATTAGTATTATTATTATTATTATTATTATTATTATTATTATTATTATTATTATTATTATTATTATTATTATTATTATTATTATTATTATTATTATTATTATTATTATTATTATTTATTGTTATAAATTTTCTACTTATTATTATTCTTTTATTATTAATAATATTATTTTATTAATTTTATTATACTAAATTAATTATATTATTATTATTATTAGTATTATTATTATTATAAATTTTGTACTTATTTTTTATTTTTTATTAATTTTATTATACTGAAATTAATTATTTTGTTGTTGTTGTTGTTGTTCTTGTTCTTGTTGTTGTTCTTGTTATTATTATTATTATTATTATTATTATTATTATTATTATTATTATTATTATTATTATTATTATTATTATTATTATTATTATTATTATTATTAATTATTGTTATAAATTTTCTACTTATTATTATTCTTTTATTATTAATAATGTTATTTTATTAATTTTATTATACTGAAATTAATTATATTATTATTATTAGTAGTATTATTATTATTATAAATTTTGTACTTATTTTTTTATTTTTTTAATTTTATTATCTGAAATTAATTATTTTGTTGTTGTTGTTCTTGTTCTTGTTCTTGTTGTTGTTCTTGTTATTGTTCTAATTATTATTATTATTATTATTATTATTATAAGAAATTAATTTTATTGTTATTGTTATTATTATTATTATTTGTTAACTTTTTTACTAGTACAAATCATTTGTTTTAAAATAATCAATGAATTAGATATTTTCAATCATATTATACTGCAAGGGTAATTTAGTCATTAACATTGTTTTTTATGTTTTGTCAACTACAACCAAACACATTTTTGTCCTCGAGACAGAGATAGTTTTATCTGTTTTGTCCATCATAACTAAACACCTCACTGTCTCCAATTTTTATTCTGTCCCTGTCTCCAAATTTTTGTTTGTTTCGTCTTTGCATACAGGAGCTGCATGCATTCATGTGGACAAAACAGACAAAACAGACTAAGGAGCTGCATGCATTCGTCTACATGTGTAAGAAATCTAATTAATAATCTCCTTAGTCTGAACTCCTTGGATAAGTGTTACACTAAAAACATGCATTCATTTTATGTCTGTAGGAAGCTATCTTGATTTTTTATCTATTGATTCTCCTTCTTACTCATTTATATGTGCCTTTAATAATCACCCTCATTTATTTTGCACGTTCTTCTTGAGAGCACACGAAGCAACGACCGTTATCACAAGTGACAACCTTCCCCATTTTAGTTCGCTCAACTTTAGCTCCCACATCTGTTAAGAGAAGAGATACGACTAGTTGCAATCACACTCGTAAGTTCATTCTTCCCCCTTCTCTGTGCAATTTCTTAACATGCAAAATGTATCTTAGTATAATTGAGTTGCCTATTATTGTTTAGACATGCACTTCCTCAGGTGTAGATGTATCGATTGACCTTCACTCCCTGCTCAACCTATAGTTCATTTACTCTTTGTTGGAAGTTATGTTATTAAGGGGGTAACTTGTAGCTAATTCCTAATTGCATTTCCTATGTAGTTGATATGCCAAGATCATTTGCTCTCTTATATAGTTAGTTAGTTATTGCATCCATATATGTTCATCCAAGTAGAATTTTGGAATATCCTCCTATTCCGGTCACACTTGATTGCATGCACAGTACTTCTAGTAGCTATATATATATATATATATATATATATATATATATATATATATATATATATATATATATATATATATATATATATATATATATAATTAACATCAAATAAGAATGAAAGATAATAAACTTATAATGCTCTCTTAGCAAGTCCCTACATGAAGCAATGGTGAATACGTCAGTAGAATTTCCATGCCAAATCAGTTTGTCCTTATTATAGTCTAGTTTGTAGTTTAGAATGTGACCGGAGATGTTGCTTCTAGATTTTTGTTCCAATTGAGGTTTATAGTTTGATAAGACCTATTTAACTAAACCATTCTTAGGTTTATCATTTTTCAATGATTTTATATTAGGTACATTAATTAATGATCTCCATTGATTTTATTGATCATGATAGAAGAATGTTGATTCCTATATACTATGTTGATTTCAAAATCATTTCTTATACTATCCCTTAACCTTAGCATATTTAAAAGAATCCACGAGGTGTTATATTGAGGTTGAATGCACCATATACTTCTATAATCTATATGATATGCATGTAGCCATTGAATTTATAATGCTTTCTTATTATTAAAGACCTTTTAGATATGCTTAATAATTAAGGTATTGATAGTGAATCATATTAAATTTATCCCAATTTCTCCCTCTTTCTTAGGGACACATAACTCCTTCCATTTAACCTTAGTTGGAACCTATTTAATGGAGTCACTAGAGCATATAAATTGCCTCATAGTTCTATCTCAGGTCATTATAATATTTTTAGAAAAGAATAAACGAATAGCCCAATAATTGTGAAGACTATTAATGATTAAGTTCATGAGCTATATTATGCCTATAAAAAAGAATTAGTGATTGCACTCAATATAGATTTTTCTTTGAAACTTTTCAATCAAGGGTTATAAATCAACTTGAGTTAGCTTTTTAGAATTAATGGGAATGCCCAAATAAAAGATTGGATCCTTCCCCACTTCCATTTTAGTGATTATTGAGAGCCAATTGGCTAAATGATAAGCATTAGAAGAGATCATTAGAAAATTTATAAATTTTTTAATGGCTATCCCTGAGATTTCTTTGAAAATGTCCAAGGATATCATTAGAGTCTACATAGAGCAAGGAGTATCCCTTGAAAAAAGAATCAATCCTTTACATATGTTAGATTTATAATTCTCATCTTTTTACAGTTGGTGCGTCATTTAAACTCGCTATCTTATAAAATAACTAGTTTAATAAAAAAATTTAAGACCTCCATTCTTATGGTGAATAGGTAAGGGGATAATGGGTTGCCCTATCTCACTCATTTGAAACTTTTAATCACTTTGGTTGGCTCACCATTGACAAGGACACAATACAAAACTGTTAAGATACATTGTTGAATCTAATTATATAGATATTGGAGAATCTAAAAAGCTTTGAGAGTGTTCAAAATAAAGCTCCAATTTAATGTTTCAATGGCTTATGAAAATATATTTTTACGACACATTCCCTTCCTAAATCTTTCCTATTGTAGTTTTGGAAAAATTCTTGAGTTAGGAGTATGTTATCCCCAATTTCTCATCCTTTCATAAAGGCTCTTTGGGATAAATCAATATAATTTGTGAAAACAACTTTAAGCCCATTAAAGAGGAGTTTAGAAATGATTTACTAAATGGTGTTACAATAAGACATTGGCCTAAATATTTTCAAGAAGCTAGGGGTAGATACCTTACGAATAAGACAAATGAAGGTCTTGTTAGATCCTTTAAAAGTTTTCCTTGATTAAAAAAAACTCCATAATAGCCTCAATCACCTTGTCTTTGATTAGGAGCTATGATTTTTTTTCAGGAAAAAGGCATTAAGCCTATTTGGTCTTGGCGTTTTGTTTATGTAAAGTTCATAGAAAGATTTCTCAACATCTTGAGTAATGAATGGAGAACTCAAGAAATCATTTTCTTGTGGGGTAATTTGTTCCTTGATAATGTCCTGTAATAGAAATATTGAAGATGAAACTGCACCTGAGGATGCACATGTAGTGGAGAAGTAATTGTAAGCTTCCAATTGCATTCCTTTTTGGGTATTGATAGCTAAACCATTTGCATTGGTAATTGACTAATTTTTAGAGTTATTCCTTGCTAGGACTGATTTAAAATAAAACTTCAAACATGTTTCTCCGTCTTTAAGCCATAGTATTATGGATCTTTATTTGAGGATTGTATAATTAACCTAGACTGTTTGGTTGTGAATCGGGAATGTTACATTTTCCAAAGTTTTAAGATTGCTATCACCAAGTCCAAGATAAAGCAACTGTTGGATCCTTGATAATTCCTTCCTTGTCTCCACTACAACTTTCGAATTGTTTTCTTTAATAAAAATGAGAACTTCATTAATAAAGATTACATAATGACAACAAAATAGTAATAATACATAAATGTAATATAAATCTTATAATTGTCACCCCATCATAACTTTATTTGCAATATACACTTATCTTATAAACTTTATCTTATACTTCAGTTAATTAAACAAATATGCATAAGACAAAGAATGTCTTTATAATTATGTCACAAAATTTACAACCAATTAATTGACTGTAGGATATAAACCAACTTTACTTTTTACATATCAATCATAAATTTCTTACTAAAGCTCCTTCATGATGTTTTGTGAAGAAAACACTCATCTAATTCCTTTGAAATGGAATTGAGTATCCATAAGGTAAACTTGTAATGTTTTCATTTCCATTTTTTCAAATTCTTCATCTTATTGTAGAGCCTTAATTCTTCTGTTAATACATCCTATTGCTTTTTTCACCTAAGGTCTTGCTGCTATACTAAAATTTTTGTTTGTTACTGTCACCAATACCATTCCTTTTGTAGGAAAATCTCGGTATGAGCATCACATGCCCACGGTGCGGAAAACAAAAATTTTTATTTCGGGACCTTCCCGAAAGCCAAGATCCATGTGACTATATAACAAAGTCAAACCAAAATGACCAAAGGAGACCGTCTCTAACGGTATTAACGCAGAGATCGGAAAACCTAACCGGGACAAACCCTTTGACCCGGGAATAGTTAGAACAAAGTAAAGAGTGCTAGCTCCTACCTTTGTCCTTGAAGAGCTTGGAAGAATCGATGGAGGAAGATGAAAATTGGAGAAGAAGAAAGCTTGATCGTTGGTGAGAAGAGAGAATGTTTAGGATTTTCTCAAAATCCTTCCTTCCTTCTTTCTTCAAAAGCCACCGTAGATCACCTTCTTTCTTCTCACCTTTTATATGTCTTATAACTCATTTAAAGACATATAAAAGCTAATGGTCATCAAGCTCCCACGTTAGCCTTTTATATATATATATATATATATAAAAGTTAAGATGACTAAGCCCCTCCTCCTTCATCCACGTTGCAACATATATATATATATATATATATATATATATATATATATATGAAGTGGTCCAACACACTGGTCGGTCCTACCGCCCTCTTGGTCCCTCCCAGATGGAAAAACCCCGAAGCGTTTTCAACAATATCGATGCCGCGATCTCATCGAGACATATCTCGATCTGATCGGGATCCATTTAATCCGACTGCTCTCCATTTATTGGAACTCTGTGCAAAACTATTTTACGAGTTCTTCGAGACACTCTTATGCGTGTGACCCATTAGGTTCCCGGTTATGTTGGCCACTTAGATCAACACTTAATCTAAGCAAGTCATGAGCGGTATCTAACAACACATCATGACCCCCAATTGACCGGAAAGTAATTGGTTTGATGAATAAACATATATTCATCATGGACCATATCACGAACCTTTCCATAGACAATTACCGTGCAATTCGTCCTTTCACCATGCTATACCCCACTTGGTTATGAGTATGGGCAATGTGTCAACTCTTACTAGGCTGACTACGTCAAATCTAGTCCAAGTGATTTCAGTTCTTGTCCTGGGACTCATTACTTAATACTTAATATGTCAATGAAGACACTCTTCATGACATATGTACTCTGATCAGAGATTTCCAAGTAATGACCCTAACAAGAGGCCATGGGTATCATCTTCTGCTATCACAGAAGTGGTGAATCCTCTATTGGCTACTCAATTACCTTCGAATACCTCAAACTGTACCCAATCACCACCCTATGAGCGACCTCTGTGAGGCAACAAGGAATGGAGTCAAAGCACAGAATCAACATTCAAGATATCCTTGAGTACCTCAAGTCTAAGGATACTTGCACCATTGCTATGATGAGATTATCACTAACATTAGAATAGGAAATCCATGTGATGATCTCATAGCAGGTCAACCAATGTACTTACTACCTCTAGTAAGCATCTACATCTCAAACCTAAATATCTCATATGTACAGTTTCTGAGATCCACTGCTTGATCAAATCAAGGAGCTTGAGATGTGCTAGTCTTTCCGGATTACCGATGTCCAGTCTCGGAATCCTATGACTAGGATAATTAAGATCTTGACATAATTGCACATGATAGGAATCTCAGTAGTATGATCACATCATAATTTCCTTCATGCTATGTCATGTATCATGGACTTCATTAATTTGCTTATTGATCAATATCAGTTCATAAATAATGAACAGCAATGTAATGAAATATGTCTTTCTTTATTTATTTTTAAAGAATGTACACAAATTTTACAAAATCGCTAAAGGCGATTGCCTTGAGAGGCACTACTCTAACAATCTCCCACTGACCTAAAGCCAATCGCCTTGATATCTAATACCATAAAGCGGTACATGAGAATTAAAACTCTTCTGTGACAATGGCTTTGTCAACGGATCAGCAATATTCTGCTCTGTAGGAATTCTCTCTATCTGCACATCACCTCGACCAATGATCTCCCTGATCAGGTGATATCTGCGGAGTACGTGTTTGGATCGTTGATGAGACCTTGGTTCCTTCGCTGTGAATAGCCCCATTGTTGTCACAATACAAGCAGTATGGGCCCATCAACGCTAGGAACCACACCAAGTTCAAGAATGAACTTCTTGATCCAAATCGCTTGCTTTGCTGCGCCTAAAGCGGCAATGTACTCTACCTCGGCCGTTGAATCGTGATCGTCTCTTGTTTGGAACTCTTCCAACCGACCGCCCGCCGTTCAGTGTGAATATGTAACCTGATTGGGATTTGGAATCATCCTTATCAGATTGGAAACTGGCATCTGTATACCCGCTCACCTGGAGATCTCCATCCCCATATATCAAGAAAACATCCTTAGTCCTTCGCAAGTACTTGAGGATATTCTTGACACCACCCAATGACCCTCACCAGATCCGATTGGTATCGCTCGTAACACTTAGAGCATATGATACATCGGGTCTCGTATATAGCATTGCATACATGATAGATCCAACCGCAGATGCATACGGGATCATATTCATGCGCATCCTCTCATCTTGTGTCTTAGGACACATAGATTTCGAGTGTTATCCCATGAGTCACGGAAGGTACCTCTCTTGGATTGCTCCATGCTAAACCTCTTTAGCATCTTGTCTATGTCGTTGATTGTGAAAGACCAAGCAATCTTTTGATCTATCTCTATAGATCCTTATCCCAAGGATATAAGTTGCTTCACCAAGGTCTTTCATGGAAAATTATTGACAACCAAATCTTGACTGATTGTAGCATCGAGACATCGTTTCCTAGCAATAATATGTCATCTACATACAGCACAAGGAATACGATTGCATTCCCACTAACCTTCTTATACACACAATTCATCCGGATTTGTGAGAAACCAAACTCTTTGATTACCTCATCAAACAGATATTCCAACTCTGGATGCTTGCTTCAATCCATAGATGGATTTTTGAAGCTTGCATACCTTTTCGCCATCATAGGAGGTGAAGCCCTCAGGTTGTGTCATATACACATCCTCAGCTAGATTCCCATTTAGGAAAGCTGTCTTCACATCCATTTGTCATATCTCATAATCATAATGAGTGGCAATGGCTAGGAGTATCCTAATGGATTTAAGCATTGCTACTGGGCTGAAGGTCTCGTCGTAGTCAACTCCTTGTCTTTGACGAAAACCTTTAGCCACAAGCCTTGCTTTATAGGTAATTACATTACCATCCATGTCGGTTTTCTTTTTGAAAACCCATTTGCACCCTATGGGTTTGATTCCTTCAGGTGCCACAACCAAAGTCCATACTTGGTTTTCATACATGGAATCCATTTCTGACTTCATGGCTTGAAGCCATTTCTCAGACTCTGAACTCTTCAGAACCTCTTCATAGTTGGTAGGCTCATCATCTTCTATGAGCAATACGTCATTCTGTTCATTCACGAGAAATCTATATCTCTCGGGAACAAAGCGTATCCTACGTGACCTACGAATTTCGTGTGTTGTAGAAGGTTGAACTGTTACTTCATCTGTATGAGTCACAGTTTGAGTTCAGCGATTGATCTGCGTGCATTGTATCTTGAAATTCTTCAAGTTCTATTTTGCTCCCACTGTCTTCTTGTAAAAGAAACTCTTTCTCTAAAAAGACAGCATGCTTTGAAACAAACACCTTTTGTTCCTCAACAAGGTAGAACTGATATCACATTGTTTCTTTAGGATATCCTACGAACAAACACTTGTCAGATTTTGCATCAAGTTTATCTGACTGTGTCCGCTTCATATAAGCTGGACAGCCCCAAACTTTCAAATGAGTAAGATAGGGTTTTTTGTTAGTCCACATCTCATATGGAGTAACATCAACTGTCTTTGATGGAACTCTGTTTAGCAAGTAAACAATTTGCCTCGATTGCATATCCCCAAAAGGATTTGGTAACTTTGCAAGCCCATCATTGATCGTACCATGTCTAACAAGGTTCGATTTCTCCTTCTGCTACACCATTATCTTTGTGGTGTGTAAGGAGGAGTCCATTGAGATAAAATCTCATTATCTACGAGATAATCCAAAAACTCTTGGTCTAAGTATTCCCCACCACGATCGGATCGTAATGACTTGATACTTTTCCCAAGTTGGTTTTCTACTTCATTTCGAATTGTTTGAACTTTTCAAATGCTTGATTTGTTTCTCATCGATATCTGGTACCCATATCGAGAATAATCATCGATAAAGGTAATGAAGTAAAGACAACCACTTCGGCATGGATGGACATCGGACCACATACATCCGAATGTATTAGGTCTAATACTCCGGTCGCTTCGTTCACCCTTTCCTTAAAGGGCAACTTAGTCATTTTCCTAATAAACAAGATTCGCATGTGTCATATGATTCATAATCAAATGACCCTAAACTTCCACTCTTATGGAGCTTAGCTATGCATCTCTCATTTATATGGCGAAGCGATAATGCCATAAGTAAGTTGATTTTAAATTATCTCGTTTATGTCTTTTCGTGTCATTGACATTCATTATTGGATGTGACATATCTAATATGTAAATTCCATTGCATAATGTACCAGTATCATAAAGCATTCCATTCAAACTAATAGAACAACCATTGTTACTAAAAGTCAAATAGAAACCAGCTCTATTTAAACAAGAAACATACAATATGTTCTTTGTTAATACAGGTACAAAATAACATTCATCCAATTTAATTACAAGCCCAGTGGGGAGTGACAAAAAGTAAGTGCCTACGGCTAATGCAGCAACTCTTGCTCCATTTCCCACACGCAGGTCTAGTTCTCCCTTTATGAGCTGTCTACTGTCCCTAAGGCCCTGCATATCATTGCATATGTGTGAGCCACAACCGGTATCTAATATCCATATGTTATGATCAAAAACAGTATTAACCTCAATGACAAACATACCTGAAGAAGTCGAGGCATCTGATGCCTTCTTTTGCTTCAATTCCTCTAGATAGACTTTACAGTTTCTCTTCCAGTGGCCAGTCTTGCCACAATGGAAGCAAGTTCCTTTTGGTGCAGTCTCTTTGGTTTTCTTCTTGGCTATACTTCCTTTCGGTTTCTTAGACCTCTTCTTCTTCGTTTCTTTTCTTGGAACCGTAAGAAGAGTCCACCATAACACTTGCTTGTTATCCTTCTTGATAGCTTGCTCTGCTTTGTCTTGGCGGTTGATCAACTCGAGGATTGTCGTGGATATCGATTCATCCGATAGTTTAACACAAACTGTGAATAACTATCAGACAATCCAACTAGAATTAAGTCAATACTTAATTCATAATCCATAACAAAACCTAAGACGACCAATCTCTCAATATACTCATTCATCTTGATCATCTTGCATCGCAGATGAACCCGAGTCATCTTAGTAGTGAAGAGTAACCTCGAGGTCTCGAACCTTTCAGACCGAGTTTGATCATCAAACAGCTCCCTAAGATGAAACACTATGGTATGAGCATCCATAGACTCATGCTGCTTCTGCAGCTCTGGTGACATCGAAGCAAGCATAATACAGGTTGCTATGTCACTGTCTTTGAGATGCTTTCGATAAACTTTATGATCCTCATCAGAAGCTTCAACAGCAGGTGGATCAGGAAGTGGAACATTAAGGACATATCCCAGTTCCTCAGATCTGAGAACAATTATCAGATTTCTCAGCCAATCAAGAAAATTTGGTCCAGTTATTTTGTTGGAATCCAATAGTGAGCGAAGATTCACACTAGAAGACATCTTCAATCAACCTAAAGAGAAAGAGAGAAAGAATGTTAGAATAGAATTAAATGCATGATCATAAGGACTTGCATGTCATGCATATGGCTCCCACTAGTTTCAAAAAATCCATAACCCTCAGTACGAATCCAAGAAACATTATGACAAAATGTCCTAGTGGGTCGATATCCGATATTACTAACAATGACCTTGGGTTTACCCAACAAGCCACCTTAGGTCAATCGGTAGGTATCGGTCATACCAATTGCATCTTAGATATCCGACATTACTAAAATGACCTTGGGTTTACCCAACAAGCCACCTTAGATCTATCGGTAGGTATCGATCATACCACTTAATTCATAGATGCAACTATCGACTAGTGCTATCAACTCGTGATGTATGCACACTCATTGGGTTATCAACTCTTGATGCGTGTACATCTGATGTACACTACCCAATTTCGCCTCTGTCCACGTTGACCTTGAGTTTACTCAACAAATCAACGCTTCTAGTAAAAACCGACCCATTAATCCGAAAATCTTATTTTCATGGTTCGAACATATTCGTATAGAGTGAGCTTGGGTTTACCCAACAACCCAACTCTATAAGAACTCTGGTTCTCCTCATATTAATGGAAAACGTGAGTTTTCATATTCAGTGTGAGGGTTTTCAGGTCTCATCTACTTCTTCTCCAAGCTATAGGATTATAGTCACCATGACTATATGAAATGATTTAGGGCAATTCATCAATCACATTGAATCTATACCTAAAATCATCCATCATCCCACCTATGCATGTTCTAAGTCGACTTGTATATGTATAAGTCGACTTATGCCTCTATAAAGTCGACTTAAGCAAGTGTAAGTGGACCTTTATGTAATCGTAGTACACGAACAAGTCGACTTGTAACATTGTGCAAGTCGACTTATACGTCTACAGTGCACAGACAAGTCGACTTGTGCATGTGTAAGTCGACTTATCCGTGTGGAATTGCTATCTAATCGGCTAATTTCTCAATCCGTGCAGTTCAAATTCACAACACCAAGTCTATTACACTTTACCTTGATGTACCAATGAAACACTTTCATTGTTGCTTACCATATATAGTCAAACTATACATGAAAAACTTGAAATCGATGAATACACTCTTATTCATTTAGATTTCCAAATAATTTTGTGAATATCAAACTATCACCTAAGTATCTCTAGGTAGTCTACACTTTATCAAGACTACTTGACACTGGTCACAAAATTTGTGACGCCAAAACAATCAAGATAAGGGAATATACTAACGAGGCGCTAATGAGACACATTTGACATCCGAAAATTGTTTGGAAACCCAATTTCAAGAAAATCAGTTTGGCAAGCATGCAAAATCAATGTAACACATTTTTAATCACATTAAAAATGATCCAAGGCATTGGAACTGAAATCTACACAATTTCTTATTTCAAACAAAACAGCTCCAGCAACTTTCTCAAAACTGCCAAGCTTTGCATTTTGCTTGAAAAAATCATTGAAAAAATTTCAATAAATTATGAGAACATTACAGAGGTTACAAAATGTTCACAAAATGCTCCATGAATTTTTTCAGGATTTATTTCCATCAAAAACGCATTCAACCTCAGCAACTAAGCCAATGTAGAATCTGTGTTCCTCAACACAGTTATTCCCAGAAGCACACAATAAATTCTCAAATAAATAGTAAATCACCTCGAAAACATTTTTACTTTCTCATAGACATTAATAAACATCTTAGAGACATTTCGGTGAAAGAAAACCAGAAAAAAAAATTCTACAATTTATTCTCGAATTTATAAGCATGCCTGTTCAAGGAATGTGCACAAAGACAGCAACCAGAACATTAGGGAATAAATTAGCAAAACCATATCAAATCACATTGATAAATTCCTATCTTCCACAGACATTTGCAACAACATCTTGTGTAAATATCTGGGCAAGAAAATTTCGAAAACTATATTTCTATACTGAATTCGAAATTCACTCAATTAACATGCATCATCGTCACAAGCAATAGGGAACTCCGACCTAGTCATGGTTTCTTCGTTATATACGACACAAGTGGCTCTGATACCACTGTAGGAAAATCCCGGTGTGAGCATCACATGCTCACGGTGCGGAAAACAAAAATTTTTATTTCGGGACCTTCCCGAAAGCCAGGATCCATGTGACTATATAACAAAGTCAAACCAAAACGATCAAAGGAGACCGTTTCTAACGGTATCCACGCAGAGATCGGAAAACCTAATCGGGACAAACCCTTTGACCCAGGAATAGCTAGAACAAAGTAAAGAGTGCTAGCTCCTACCTTTGTCCTTGAAGAGTTTGGAAGAATCGATGGAGGAAGATGAAAATTGGAGAAGAAGAAAGCTTGATCGTTGGTGAGAAGAGAGAATGTTTAGGATTTTCTCAAAATCCTTCCTTCCTTCTTTCTTCAAAAGCCACCGTAGATCACCTTCTTTCTTCTCACCTTTTATATGTCTTATAACTCATTTAAAGACATATAAAGCTAATGGTCATCAAGCTCCCACGTTAGCCTTATATATATATATATATATATATATATATATATATATATATATATATATATATATATATATATATGTTAAGATGACTAAGCCCTCCTCCTTCATCCACGTTGCAACATATATATATATATATATATTAATTCTTTAATTAATTAATTATATATATATATAAATAAATCTTTGAAGTGGTCCAATCACACTGGGTTAGGTCCTACCAACCTACCAGTCGGTATGAAAAAAACCCCGGAAACGTTTTTTCAAAGAATATCGATGTCACGATCTCATCGGAACATATCTCGATCTCATCAGGATCCATTTAATCCGACTGCTCTCCATTTATTGGAACTCTGTCCAAAACTATTTTACGAGTTCTCCGAGACACTCTTATCGTGTGACCCATTAGGTTCCGGTTATGTTGGCCACTTAGATCAACACTTAATCTAAGCAAGTCATGAGCGGTATCTAGCAACACATCATAACCCCCAATTGACCGGAAAGTAATTGGTTTGACGAATAAACATATATTCATCATGGACCATATCACGAACCTTTCCATAGACAATTACTGGTGCAATTCGTCCTTTCATCATGCTATACCCCACTTGGTTATGAGTATGGGCAATGTGTCAACTCTTACTAGGCGACCACGTCAAATCTAGTCCGTTGATTTCAGATCTTGTCCGGGACTCATTACTTAATACTTAATATGTCAATGAAGACACTCTTCATGACATATGTACTCTGATCAGAGATTTCCAAGTAATGACCCTGACAAGAGGCCATGGGTATCATCTTCTACTATTACAGAAGTGGTGAATCCTCTATTGGCTATTCAATTACCTTCGAATACCTCAAACTGTACCCAATCACCACCCTATGAGCGACCTCTGTGAGGTAACAAGGAATGGAGTCAAAGCACAGAATCAGCATCCAAGATATCCTTGAGTACCTCAAGTCTAAGGATACTTGCACCATTGCTATGATGAGATTATCACTGATAGAATAGGACATCCATGTGATGATCTCATAGCAGATCAACCAATGTACTTACTACCTCTAGTAAGCATCCACATCTCAACCCTAAATATCTCATATGTACAGTTTCTGAGATCCACTGCTTGATCAAATCAAGGAGCTTGAGATGTGCTAGTCTTTCCGGATTACCGATGTCCAGTCTCAATAATCCTATGACTAGGGATAATTAAGATACTGACATAATTGCACATGATAGGAATCTCAGTAGTATGATCACATCATAATTTCCTTCATGCTATGTCATGTATCATGGACTTTATTAATTTGCTTATTGATCAATATCAGTTCATAAATAATGAACAGCAACGTAATGAAATATGCCTTTCTTTATTTATTTATAAAGAATGTACACAAATTTGTACAAAATGCGCTAAAGGCGATTGCCTTCAGGGCACTACTCTAACACCTTGTTGGTCTGAATTTTGCACACAAAAAAAGGATTTTGCTTTTATTTTGCTAATTATTTCTTTTTTCTCCTAAAAAATCCTCACTTATTCCTTCTATAATGATTTTCCATATATATAATAATGCATAAACAACAATCAAATTGAAATATGTTAAGAATATATATATCTTGTTCCAAACAATTATCCGCTATGCTAATTGTTAACTAATATAAATTATTGTCAATACAATAACACTTTATGGTATATATAAATATACATAAATTGCTCTTAATCTTCATTTTACTAGTAACTTGTAGCTCACTCTTCCTAAATTTCACTAACTATATAAGAATGTTTAATACCATAAACTATCCTCTGTCATAGAATATTTTTTGTGTTTTCTCTTTCCTTTGAATATCTTCACTTCTTTAATTAGTTTTTGCTTACTCATGTTAATTTTATCTATTAACTAATAACTTTGTTACTTATTAATCTCAAATTTCAACCCAATATTTAGAGTTTTAAACTTTTATACTTAAATTGATCTATTTAAATTTTCTCTTTAGGTGTATCCAATACGAGTCTTCTAAGTTACTAGCTAATGCTTCTTATCAGTTTTTTTCCAAGATCATTAGCCTCACTTTTACAAATATTACACTATGTGCACGGAATTGATACAACTGAATAAGTTGCTAACCAAAATATGTACAATATGAATAATAATGCCGAAGAATCTAGATATTACTTACAATATTTAGACATTATTCATACTAAAATAATTTAAATATAATTCATAAAATATCTAAATAAATAATTTATGATACAAAAATATAAATTGAAATATATGGCTATTAGTAGTTTGATTCACTTACAAATATTCATCTTCTTATTCCATATATCTAGAAACAAATTCAATCATCGAAGAGTATAACTTGTAAGGATTCCATTCTTATAGGTTATAAATTATAAATTAATATTTGTAACTTAAAGTTAAATTATTTGTATTATAATCCTCTTTTACTTGTAACAATATTTTTCTGTAATATTTTCTAATTATAATGAGCTATGATCTTGATCTATCCACCTAATCATTCTAATAAAGTGGTATTATAACCTAATAAGGGTGTATATATCTACTTACTATATGCTCTATGTTGCCACTTTGTAAATGGATCATTTATATCATAAAATAAGTTAGAAACTATTCATTCCTTGAAGGTATTAAGTTTCATTCACGATATAATTATTGTTTGCATGAAATAGTAGGAGGTGTTTCTCTTATTTAAAGTGGTTTGGGATAGTAGTAATGACAATTAAAGTTAATATTGAGAAGTTTAATAAAACTAATTTCTTATTATGAAATTTGAAGATGAAATCTATTCTCACCAAGGATAATTGCCTTGTAGCCATTAGTGGAAGATTGGCAGACTTCATAAATAACATCAAAGAAAATAAAATAGACATGAATGTTATTATAAATATTCATCTACCTTTATCTAAAGAAATTTTGTTAGGCACAAGGGAGAAGAAAATAGCCAAAGAGAGATGGGATCACCTAATAAAGATTATAAGATCAAATCACTAGAAAATAAATTTTTTCTTAAGAGATAACTTTATACTCTTCAAATATTATAATCCACTTTGGTGATTAGGCATATTAATAATTTGATAACTCTTTTCTTTTAACTTATATCATTAGGTTATAGAATGAATAACAAATCATCAAGTTAACCAAGAATCTTCTTGCAGACAACTTAGTCTTTGATGATGTTGCAGTTTCATTTTTGGAAGAAGAAAATTCATGCAAGAATAAGGAAGATAAACAATCTGATAGGATAGGTAAGGTTTTCGATTGCTTCTAATTGCTTGAAGTCAAAATTGGAGAGGAAGAAGCAAAAATAGGAAGAAAGAAGTAATCATGTCATTTCCTTTTTATCTTCTAATTCATGATTGACCGGATCACCAAATGGAGATAGAGTCAACATGACTTTATTGCTCATCAAGTTGAACAAAGGATCCTACATCTCATAGATAAAGTTCTTACGACAAATACATATAATCATATTCTAGATATGATTTCACTAAGTTAACAATTGTCTAATGGTTAATGGTATCATATCGTGATTACTTTTTTTTTTCCAACTGAAGTTAATTTATGTTAGGCATAAAGAAGGGAATTGTTTAAAACTCGCCCTTTGCCTCTATCAAAACTCAAAAGGGTTCATTGATTTCCAAAGAACCACTAAATTGTTAGAAAATTAATGGTGATCGAATCATGGATGCAACAAAAATAATTTTTTTTTCAATTTTTCGATTGAATCTCTTTAAATGAATAATTTGAAAAACATGAATTTTAAATAAAAGGGTTGAAATGTAACTAATTTGAAATCTTATAAAACTTTGCTTCTCCGGTTATCAATGATAAGCTATTTGTACATGCAGCCTCTAATGATATCCATAGGGTAGAGAAAAAGAACTTAACCTGTTTAGTTGGATGTTAATTAATGAAACGGAATGTAATAAAATAGAAGGGAATGGAATGGTTTATAATGAAATTGAATGTAATATAGTAAAAAGTTGTTTGGGAAGGATGGAATGGTTCATAATGTAATGTAGTGAAATATTGTTTTGAATATGAATGGAATGGAATGTAATGTATAATAAATAACTTTTATACCCTTATATTAAAATAGTTGTTGCAGGAGATTTATTATTTTATTATTAATTATATAAAAATATTAGCATTAATTATTTAATAAATTTATTTTATTTTATGTGATTTATATTAAAAATAATTTATTTATATAAAATATATACAAACAATTAAAGAATACTTTTTTTTATATTTTCTATTTTCATTAATAAAATTTTTATTAAATTTTTATTAATTGTATACAATTTATTATTAATTATATAAAATATTATTATTAATTATTTAATATTTTGTTTTATTTTATTCTATTCTATGTGATTTATATATAAAATAATTTTTATTTTCATTTATATAGAAATATATACAAACAATTAAAGAATAATTTTAAAATATATTTGTTATTTTCATTAATAAAAATTTTATTTATTTTATTTAATTATATAAAATTTATTATTAATTATATAAAATTATTATTATTAATTATTTAATAAATTTTATTATATTAAATTTTTATTTATATTTAAAAATAATTTATTTTATTTATATTTATATAGAAATATATACAAACAAGAATAATTTTAATATATTTTTATTAATAAAAATATAAAATTATAAAATTATTATTTAATTGTTTTAGATATTTCTATATAAATAAAATAAATAAATAAATTTTAAATATAAAATTATTAAATATATATAGAATTTATTATTAATAATATAAAATATTATTATCAAATTTTAATAAAATTTATTACATTAAATATTACTATATTCTATTTAATATATTAATATTATGATTTGGTCAGAATTGATATTAAGAAGAATTATTGAGGGTATATTAGGTAATATGTATTTATTAGTTTACGTTCCATCCTAAACCCCCCGAATCGGAGATTTCTTATTTTCACTGTTTAAGATGGAATGGAACATAACATGAAACCTTTCGCTTCCATCCCAGTCTATTCCATTTCATTATGAAATCTTCAAATAAACGATGGAAGTGTGTTACGTTCTATCCTATCCCATTATTAACCTTCAAACTAAACAGAGCCTAAATATCTTAAAAGGAAAAGACAAGAGTGTTAGCTCCTTTATGCCTTTGTCCTATTTATAGAAAAAGACACTAGGATTTATTTCTACTTAAAATTATATTCCTAATTATAATTAAAATCTAAGTCTAATTATAAATACAAATTCATTTTAATAAAATAAAATATGTCATATTTGATCATAAAGTTTCTCAAACTTCATATTTAAGTCAATTTAACTTAAATTAAATTTTCTCTTTTAAACTACTTTTATAAATGACTCACTAGGTTCCTAATATGTTAGTAATGATTATAAACTATAGTTAGAATTTATAATTAGTTATCTAATTAAATAATTTATAATCATATATCAAAATTGATGTGTATGATAGCTAAATATTAGGAATATCAAGGTAGTTTACCTCAACCAATCCATGCATGATTATAGTATATAATTTAATACTTTTTCATCTAACATTCTAATTTAAGGTAAAATATGGAATTAAAGTCTATTCTATTTTCAAATCACAATTCACTTTAGCAATAGATTTTGTTAAATCACTACTAATCAATAATAGCATAATATTCTCTAAAATTATTTTGAAGTGATAAATCATTTATTGACTCATTCAAATTATTTTCTACGATTCATATTGTACCCAAATACTATCAATTGAGCTTCTATAAATAAAATATATTATAAGTAGCATCAAAACATATTAATTCTTATATAAGATATTTTAGTAATCTCAAGTATAAGGATCAATTATATAATCATTATAGTAAAAATATTCACACTACCAAGAATATATTCTATTTGGAATCTTCATAGTCGAATGAGTTCAAGAACTTATTCTTTAATAATTACTTACATATTTGTTTAGTTTATGAAATCAACTATTTCTTTTATAAGATTAATCACAACGACGTTAATCTTTCCACGCTATTAATATCTAATCTTAATAGAGCAATGATTAGAAACAATTTATGGATAATAAATATTAATATGAATCTCATAATTATTACATGAACTTTATCTTATGTGTTAGTTAAGTAAAAAAATACATATAAGTTAAAGAATGTCTTTAATTATATTATATTATAAAATTTATAATTAATCAATTGGTTGTAAAGCGTACAATATAAATAACCTTATAATAGCTTTACCTTTAGCTCATTTAGTTAGTCAAAGAAATTTTGTTAAAATTGTTTCCAAATTATGGTGAATCCAAATTAGTCATCCTATTTCTTTTTAGGATGTGAAGAATAAGGAATGTCTTAACATACGTATTTGATGTGATTCTTTCTCCATTTATTAACCAGAAACTGCAGGGCTTGTTAAACCATCTATTTTGGAGGCCACGACTGTAATTGGCTCTTGCTTTTAGGTATTTCATATGTTTGATTATAAATAATGCATCAATTGCGCCTGTGGAGTTAATTTGGTTTTAGGGATATGCTTTCAACGATTTTCAAGCAAGTAGTAGATTACAAGTTGGTTGGGTCGGTCGTGCTGGGCCCGCACCCAGTCATAACGACCCATGGGCCGATCAGTCCATTCTCCAAATATCAGTCTTATACCTATGTCAAGACCAGGTCCAATCCACGATCTCCTTGGCCCACTCACAGGTGAGAGTCTCCCATGCAAACACGTAAAGACTTAAACCTAGTTATTACTTCGTATATAAGGTACAACTTTGTCATAACATAGGTACATAATCACAATTCCCTTTTTCTCTGCATACGGCGACCTCACCTTCTCCGGAAAGGACTAACTTGAGCGTCAGAGGGACTAATCGGGACACAACCCCCGACGTGCCTTCTTTGTTTTGCAGGGATATTCACGTCGAAGTTACTACAGAAAGCAGCCAACTCCATGAATCTAAACGGCAACGTTCAGTTCCGCCAAAATCCGGCAGAACCAATTGGCGCCCACCGTGGGGCCTGACTTCAGGGCACCACGTCCAGAAACACACAGATCAGTCAGGTGGCGGCGACAAACCCTGATATAACTACTGTCGCGGCTCTGACGATGCAACGCATGCGTTTGCAATTACCTGCAACTCTGCCGCTTGCGCCTCATGTTTCCCGCACGGAATCTTCAGACCCGAATAATCAACCGCAACCTCAAACCTTGAAACAAGAAGAACAGAGCGTAGCTCTGGAGGATAACGCTGAAACCAACGTGTGCCCGAATCTCTAGCGTCTCTCTGATGCAGATCCTCTTCCGCCTGTACACACCTCCCTCACCCGAAAACAGATTGAGGAAGCAGCTGACCTGTTGATTCGCCAGATTTTGTAGTCTCAGCCGGCACAACAGCAGCCGTCTGAATGGCAAACTGCACGGCAGACCAGCATGATGACCAATCGCCACCCAACCAAAGACCTAGAGAAAATTGTGGACGATCGGATTAACGCAGCCATGAGCTTCCGCCCAGATCACCCGACGGTACAGTACAACTCTCCCTTTATCCCGAGAATCTTGGATACCCTTCCGGCGCCCGGCACCAAAATACCAATGCCTGAAAAATACACTGGAAAGATCGACCCCCTGGACTACCTATAGCACTTCCAATCCATGATGAATCTACATTGCGTTCCGGATGCCATTCAGTGTAAGGCATTCTGTACGGCCTTCCAAGAGGGAGCTCGGCGATGGTTCAATAGCCTGCTCCCGAGCTGTATCACATGTTTTGAAGATTTCAGGTTATTATTCCTGAATCAGTTCGCCACTAGTAAGCGGCCACATAAGACAGCTTTGGAGGTGATGCAATTGACCCAAGGAAGGAACGAAAGTTTGCGGGAGTTCATCACTTGGTTCAATAATGAAGCGGTCAAGGTCCCCGACCTCACTTGCTCGTCAATGTTGGCAACGCTTATGAACAACACGAGCGATGAGGAGTTCAAAAATTTGTTAGCCCTCGATCAACCCCGATCCGTTCAAGAAATAAGAAACAGGGCAGACAGGTACATTCAGCTCGAAGAAGTGTTGAGAAATACGAAGCGCAGAACAGATGATCGCTCTTCAAATGACAGATCCGGTGGTTCGCACAAGAGACAAAAGGCCAGTTGAGCTGGAGAAAGCCAACCGATCGACAAGGATATCGACAGGAGTTCACCCCGCTCAACAGGCGATATGCAGAAGTCCTGGCGGCTATGAGAGCGGATGGGGAAACTATCCGAGAACCCAAAAAGATGAAGACTCCCCCCAAGGATAGGAACCCCGATCTATACTGCCGTTTCCACAAAGACATTGGTCATGACATGAAAAATTGCTGGCAATTGAAAAGAGAAATCGAATTCCTCATACAAAGCGGAAGGTTAGGCAGATTTGCGAGGAACGAGCAAAATGCCGATCGAGATAACGAGCATAAGAGCGGTCGATCCAACAATGTATTTACGAAATTGGGCGGAATGATAGAAATGATAGAGGAGGCGGAATCTGAATCTGATTTATGGGCGCGAAGAGAGAGTCGATCGAGGAATCTTGGCGCAAGATGACCGACCGACAGGGGTCATCAACATGATATTTGGTGGAAATGCAGCGGGGGGATCCACTGCTAAAGGGAGAAAGAGATATGCCAAATAGGTCGGCAGGGACTCATCAACCAAAAGAACGAGGGAGAACAACGGGATGATTTCGTTCGACGAGTCTGACCTTAATGGTGTAAGTTGTCATCACGATGACGCCCTCGTCGTAAATCTGAACATGGATGGCTACGAGGTGAAGCGGGTGATGATTGATACGGGCAGCTCGGCCGACCTGTTGTATTATGATGCCTTCAAGTAGATGAAAGTACCCGAAGATCGACTACTGCCTATAGAAGGACCCATCAAAGGCGTAACTGGAGCATCAGCCTATCCATTTTCCCGGGTATGTTTGAAAGTGAAGTTCGGGCAAAGGCCGCGTCAAATTGAGAAGGACATTGAATTCCTAGTGGTGAAGTTTCAAGGGGCGTACAATGCAATAATCGGGCGGGCCACTCAAAACGCCCTTAGAGCGGTGGTCTCCACCTACTATCAGGCGATGAAATTCTCAATGCCCCATGGAATCGGTACTATCAGGGGTCAGCAGAGAATCGCAAGGGAGTGCCACTTAGCGGAAACAAAAACATTAGATGGAGCGGTAGTCCTGACGAGCTCTCTTGATGTGAGAACCGATGAGGAGATGGATAGGATGAACCTAGTGGAAGAAAGCGCGTGAGTCGTCTTGGACGACCGATCTCTAAATTCACAAATCTAGGTTCCGAGCTTCAGAAGGACCTAGTTAGAGAAATCACAGACTGTTTGGTGGAAAATAGATCGGTCTTCGCTTGGGTACCGAGTGACATGCCTGAAATTTGCCATCGGTCGCCTCGCACTCACTTGGTATTCGACAAGATTACAAGCCGGTTAGGCAAAATAAGCGATCTCACCGCAAGGAGCGACAGGAAGTGATCAAGAAAGAAATAGAGAAACTACTCGAAGTCGGGTTCATCCGAGAAGTCAAGTACCCTGAATGGCTCGCCAATGTGGTGTTGGTGAACAAGAAAAATGGGAAATGGAGAATGTGCATCGACTTCACTGACCTGAACAAGGCATGTCTAAAGGACAGTTTCCCCCTACCCAAGATCGACCATCTAGTACACTCTACCTCCGGGCATGAACTTCTCAGTTTCTTGGATGCTTTCTCGAGCTACCATCAAATTCAGATGAGCCTCAAAAATGAGGAGAAGACTGCCTTCATAACCGACCAGGGCACGTATTGTTACCAAGTAATGTCGTTCGGCTTGAAGAATGCGGGGGCCACTTATCAACGGCTCATCATGGAGGTCTTCAAAAAACATATCGGTCGATCTGTTGAAGCTTACGTAGATGACATGGTGGTCAAAAGAAAGACAGTTGCGGAGCATGTGGGAAATCCCAGAGAGGTCTTCCAGACCCTTAACAGATTTCAGATGAAGTTAAACCCGGAAAAATGCGTCTTTGGTGTGGCATCAGGAAAGTTCCTAGGGTTCATGATTACTCAACGGAGAATTGAGGCTAATCCAGAGAAGATCAAAGCCATCATCCAAATGCCCTCGCCGCAATGTTTGAAAGAAGTACAGATATTGACCGGTCGGATAGTCTCTCTAAGCAGGTTCGTTTCCAGATTGGGAGACAAGTGCCTCCCATTCTTCAAAATTTTGAGGAAAGCGAACGTGACCCAGTTCCAATAGACGGATGAATGTGAGAAAGCTTTTCAACACCTAAAGCAATACTTGTCTAGCCCGCCTATCCTGCAAAGCCCGGTTAAAGGAGAGAATCTGATTTTATACTTGGCAGTTACGGAAGGGTCGATTAGCGCAGTACTTGTTCGATCGGAGGGAAACAAACAACACCCTATCTACTACGTCAGTAAAGTGTTGACCGGACCGGAAACGCGATATGCGCCTATAGAAAAACTAGTCCTCTCCTTGATAATGGCGGCTCGGAAGCTAAGACCCTACTTCCAAAGTCATACCATTGAGGTATGGACCGACCAACCCCTTAGGCAGTGCCTTCAAAAGCCCGAAACTTCGGGTCGACTAATAAAGTGGGCGGTAGAGTTGGGAGAATTCGACATACAATATAAGCCTCAGACGACGATTAAGGCACAGGTGTTGGCAGACTTCATCGCAGAAATGAGCTAGCCTAGCTCGCAGGATGAGCAATACCCTGCCTGGAGCTTATTCGTTGACGGGTCGTCCAACGCTGAAGGATGCGGAGCAGGAGTGGTATTAATCGACCCGCATATGGAAGAAGGGGTGGAGTACGCCCTTCGATTAGAATTCAAGGCCTCTAATAACGAGGCTGAATACGAGGCTATGATAGCTGGCCTCCAATTGGCTAAGGAAATGGAAATAAAACATCTCAAGGTGTACAAATGATAGCGGTAGTTGTTGGCCAAATTCTTTGGGCGATCTGAAAGCAAGGGAACAACATGATCAAGTACCTGGAGCTGGTAAAGCAAGAGTTAAGCAATTTCGAACAGTACTCGATCAGCAGGATAGAACGAACTCAAAATGCTAAAGCGGATGCGCTCTCCAAAATGGCTTCCGACCGCGATACCATAAACAATGTTCTGATCGAACGACTAGACCGGCCTAGCATTCAGAAAGCTAAGGAAGTTCTCGACGTAAGTACCGATTGATCGAGTTGGACGGAACCGATCACTCGGTACCTTTTAGAGGGAACATAGCCAGAAGAGGCATCGGAGGCCAAGAAACTGAGAATAAAGGCGGCCAAATATACAGTCATTAACGGCGCCCTATACAAGCGATCTTATGATTGGCCATTGCTGCGATGCTTGAGCAAAGAGGAGGCGAGAAAGCAATGGCGAAGTCCACGAAGGAATGTGTGAAACCACGTAGGAGGCGAAATGTTGGCTCGCGGTCGATCGACGAAGTACTCTTGGCGACAATGAGGAAAGACTGCCAGGAGAAAGTCGACCGATGTGGGGCCTGCCAGAGAAACAGCAGCCTGTCTCACCAACCGACCGAGAGGATGAAAATTTTAAGTCATCCTATTCCCTTCGTTCAATAGGGAATGGATATACTGGGGCCCTTCCCTCTCGGTCCCGGATAAAAGAAGTTCTTGATAGTGGCGGTGGAATACTTCACCAAATGGGCAGAAGCAGAAGCGGTCGCTACAATTTTCGAGCAGAAGGTGGAGAACTTCGTGACAAAAAATATACTAACCCACTTCGGGATGCCTATGTTGTTGGTTACGGATAACGGTCGGCAGTTCGATAACGATAAGTTCAGATATTTTTGCGACCGACTAAAGATCAAGCTACAGCTGACTTCGGTAGGTCATCCCCAAAGCAACGGTCTCGCGGAGAACACCAATAAAAAGATAATGAGTGCTCTCAAGAAACGCCTAGACGGACGAAAGACCTGGGTGGAAGAACTAGACAAAGTGTTGTGGGCATACAGAACCACACGAGCAGGCGACGAAACCCACTTCAGATGACCTTTGGGGCGAACCCTTAGTCCGTAGAAGTGGTCTTACCTGACCAAAGAGTGTCGAACTCTGACGAAGAACGAATGATGAAGCCGCAGAGCGAAACTCGTTCTCCTCGGTGAAGACAGAGAAAGGGCGGCCGCTCGTTCGGAAGCCATCGGTAGCGACCAAATTCTACAACGAAGGGTAAAGCCGGCGGCGTAAAGGTAGGCGAGTACGTCTGCAAAAGCCGAGGCGGTGGGAAGCATCTGGAAGCTCGGGACGGTGTGGGAAGGACCTATCGAGTGATCAAGCAAGCCGGGCATGGCTTTTACATCCTACGCGATGCGAAAGGGAAGGTTCTACCAAAGCCTTGGAACTCTCGAAACTTGAAGGCGTTTTACCAATAGATAAGTTTTATTTTAGTTAGTCTTTGCTTATTACCGTTTTTGTATACAACACGTGGGAACCTTTTTCCTGTCCCTGCCAGACAGATTTTTTAACGGCCCACGCCCTCATTATCATCAATAAAGGGGTTTTCAGATTTCTTGGCAATAAAAAGTTCGAGTACACGTGGCAAAGAGTAGAAAATCCAATTCAGCCATCGCTCGGCATCTCCATAGATCGACTACGGTCGGTCGGGTCGCCAAGACAAGATCCTTGGGTGTAGCACCTCACTCACGCCAGACCCGAACCTGATATCCGAGCTCGCGCCCCGCGAGGGTGGCATACTAGAACACTCAAATCCGTTCAAATACTCCGTATGAAATTTTTTTGTTTCGTTGAAAACACTCACATGTGCGGAAATCAATAAACAACTTGGGCCCAATCTTACACAAAAACATTTCTATCAAAACATAAATTCAAAAATCACATTTCTGTGCAACATTTATCAATCTGGGCCCATAAAGGTGGCATTACTCGCAAAATTGCGAAATACATATCTTATACAAAAACGAGCGGCACTAATGCGACGCTTGAATCGATCCAGACTTCAAATTCGACTCTCTTGCGGTAATCATACTCCGTTTCACTAGCAGGGTAATCGTAATTCTGAAAAATTATTGCAATGTTGGGTGAGTTTGCGAACTCAGTGAGAAACCATCATCGATGGTCCACCCAACTCATGCATTCACAATTCATATACACATAATCACACAATAGCATTTACAGAAATATCACATGCAATTTCATCTTTCACATTTCACAGTCAATCATATACATATGTAATGTGCATGAGGCACTTCCATTTTCTTTTCGTTGTTGTGACCGTACGCCTGAAACTGTCCCAGTGACGGGCACATTGCGTTAAGCTTGAGGCTTTGATAAACGTTGGGTGTGATATGCCCTGATACATTGAGCCAGTGGCCTTGTAAACATTGGACCAGAGGTCCTGTGCGTTGAGCTTAAAGCTCTCGTATACGTTGGACCTGAGGTCCTGTTGCGTTGAGCTTAAAGCTCTGAGGCATTGCTCCGGAAACAACTGCCTTTATCTGATCATACTTTTATGCATGAGATGCACATGTTCCAATTGCCTATTACACATGCCAAATGTACATTTAATTTCACATATATGACACTTCAATTTCAAATTACCAAACCTTCGGACATCCTTGGTCCGAACCCAATTCAATCAAACATATAATCTTCCATCTTCCACATGGCATAGGCACATAATTAAACACACAAATATTGAGGAACCAACTAGGTTACTCACCTGAACTTTCGAGCTACCTGCCTAGAAGTCTCAGCACTGTCCGTGGAATTGTTCCATCGGTGCCTCTAAAACAATCAAATAATTTCTATTACAAAATGCACAGTCACAAAAATTTGATAATGCACATGCCTTGAACAAAAGATGTACTATGCCTATTCATGACCTTCCTGGTACTATTTCCCATTTTCCACTTTCTTTTGTCAAATTGTAACTCTCACTCAAATGATCACTAATGACTCACTTCCAATTCAACAACATATCACGGAACTCTCAAATTTCAATTCTAATATCCAGTCAATTCATCATGTCACATCCACTAGGATATTATCACAAAATCAATAACTATACTTTAGATCACATTTATTCTTTATGCTCAGTTCTAATCTTCAATAGCCTTTCTTTACATTTAGGGACCTCACAATTATATTCCAATTACCAAAACAATTCTTAAGTTGCAATACAATCACATTTTTAGCATCTTTCACTAATATTGAGATCCCAAAACCTAAATTCAACTCTCATTCTTTTCCTCATCATAGACCTCTTTCTAGATCACAACGAATCAAACATCACCTCGATTGGAGGACTACACCATTAGTTAGGCCTCACAAATCAATTAAATCAATCAGAATCTATCCCTGCATGCGACCTCCGACCATTAGCATGACGTATAATGTGTCGCTCATTGCGGCGTGGAAGACGCTCGTCGCGGCAAACATTTTCTTTGGGCTGGTCGCGACGTCCCGTTCGCCAAGACGCTAAATCCGACGTCTACGCGTCGCGATGTCCAATTATTTTATTAAATAAATGACGTGCGTACTGGTTAATCTTCTCCGATTGATTTTCTACCATTTCTCTCTAAAACCGAGAATGATTCACTCCTAACTACCCCCAATCACAATATAAATGCATAAATGCATCAAACAACATTAAATAACAACATTAAAACCATAAACTTACCGATCGAGCCACAAATCCTCAATTTCTCCGAAAATCTTCTCCAAGCCCTAACATCACGATTCTCTCCCAAAACCTCTCAAATCTCCATTTTCCTTAAGATTCAAGCTTTGCTTTGCAAGAGGAGAAGAAGCACGCAGGAATCGAACACCAACAATCACACAAGGAGGAAAGAGAAGAACCGATCGAAGGAGAAGAGAATCGCATGCCCTAGGTGAAGGAAAAGTGTTTTCTCTTCCAACCAAATTCAAACCTAAGGCATTATATACCTCATATCATAAGTCTATACACTTGCCACAAATCCTTTGTTCAATTACTCACTAAAATCTTTCTCTTTCCAAATTAATTTCCAGTCCAATTCGTCTCCGAATTTCAACGGCTTGACACATTAATTTCTAGAATCATGTGACTAATTTTCCATAGCCATTTGACCATCATTTCGGTCCTATACAATCATTCAGTTCGCCACTCGAAAAATTTCCGGTTCGGACTCTTTCTCCCGATTTCTAGAAAAATTCCTAAGGATCACTATCAATTGACCGTTACTCTAAAACATTTCCAATTCAACTATACAAGCCAAATTATTTCCAAAATTCCCAATAAATCATAATCAAATCTAATTATCTCCAATTTCACAATTCATATCAGTATCACAATTAAAAGCCGGAAAAATGTCATGAATGCATGTACCTACATGTGCATGTGCTAAAAGACTCAATCCTCTACAATTAGAGGCCAAATGAATGATTACATTTCAAATATGCAATGTAACAACCTAGCTTGTCCCAATTTACCAATTTACCTTTCCCATCGGGGACGAGATGTTACAATTCTCCCCTCCTAACAAAAATTTCGTCCTCGAAATTTCATATCTGATGTCGAAGGCGGGGAAAATTATTTGATCACTTATATCTTTGTTTCACGCTTATTGCACTACGACCAAATTACGCCAATTAACGAAATTAATACAATCGATCACTCTTTTATCTTTCTCAAATTTTCACTATCATAGCTTTGTTTCCTCATGATTACTCGCAATTCTTCACTTTCGGTATTAATAACACGTATATCAAGTCATAACAATATTTTCTAATTCTGTCCATGCAACACTCTGTAAATCCAAATCAACTTCCAAGTTCTCAACTGACTTTCCAAACTATAGTTCTATTCACAACACTATCAATTATCGATTTGCATATCCATAGATATATCCACAAATATTTCGGTACTAATAAAATCCCCAAACTTCCAAAGCAATACCTGGAATAGCAAATTTCAAGTCATCAATCATACTGCAGCCCATGAAATTATACTTATCCCTATGCATATCAAACCTCTTTACCTATTTCAATAGGTTGCATCAAAACCTTCTTTGGGACATGTCGTTAAATATTGCAAGATTTCCAATTTAAAGTACTACCATCAAAACTCCGAATTATAGATATCTCACATGTCTATTTTGCAATCATCAGTCATATAAATCACACGTTCTTCCTCAATCAATTCTATCAATTAGCTAAGACCAGAAAATCTTTAACAACTTCTGGACGTATCCAACATACAGCTAGTTCTAAATAACTTCAAATCCCATATAGATATATATATATCCTTTTAATATTGTTCATTACGGAACATACCATTGAAAATCATTACGTCAATATACCAATTTGTCACTTACGCTAAGGATACTTTGTTTTCATTCAATTTTGACAACACTTTCCCTTTTTGCAGTCGTTCCCAATCGTGAGGATCATAAACACTCTCCATTCATTCCCAATTGATCACTATAATCACTTTCGTTTCTTATTCTAACTCATATCGAACTTCAAACGGTAGGGACTATGACTAACAATTAGCCACGAACTCACCAATTTCTTCCCATGTCATCTCTACACATATAAAACAATTGAGCTTAATATTTTTACTTTTCATGGGGCTCCCATAATCAGGTGTGTATTTACTCAGCAAATCAGCTAAACCTTGGCAACTCTTTCATCTGTCATTATCAGTATCTTACATTTTAATCTTTTCATTATTGCCTCATATCCACGTGATTTCACACTCAAATCAATGTCATAGCTATATATAATCATTCTTGGTTTCTCACTAACATAATTGATTCACAGTCATAAATCATTATTCATAACACTCGTCACATAAATCAATCCTAATTGAATCTTCTCTAAATCACAAAACATTTTATTTTCATCCACTTTACTTATACACTTTCAATCGTGCCATTTCTAATATATCTTTATTTTCCTCTATCGATCCACAAGTATATATTCACATCTATCCCACATTCAAGGATATACTCAGTATAACTCTGATGTTGCATTTCATAATAAATCCATCAATACCTATGCACTTAGTCCTCTTTTGTCAAATCAGATCATATCCTTTTTCTTATTCCTTGATACCCACAATTTCCATTTATCACTTTCTAACATATCATCATTTTTCCTTACTAATTCTAACCGCTTAAATAATTGGTACAAGCTCCTACATGTGACTCATATACTAGACTGGGGATCAGTTGTCACTGTCTGCCATGACATGACTTAAATGCATGTAACTTGACCCAAATTTCAGATTGCCCATGTAAGATTGTACTTATGGGCTCTGATACCACAAATGTAGCACCCCACTCCTGCCAGACCTGAACCCGATATCGATAGTGATATCCGAGCCTGCGCCCCGCGAGGGTGGCGTACTAGAGCACTCAAATCCGTTCAAATACTTCGTATGACATTTTTTTATTTCGTTGAAAACACTCACATGTGCGAAAATCAATAAACAACTTGGGCCCAATCTTACACAAAAACATTTCAATCAAAACATAAATTCAGAAATCACATTTCTGTGCAACATTTATCAATCTGGGCCCTCTACAGTGACAATACTATTCTGCAAAAATTGCAGAAATACATATCTTATACAAAAACAGAACAGCACTAATGCAGACGCGAACTGATCCCGACTTCAAATTCTGACTCTCTTGCAGTAATCATACTCCCGTTTCACTAACGGGCTAATCGCCAATTCCTGAAAAATTATTGCAATGTTGGGTGAGTTTGCGAACTCAGTGAGAAACTATCATCGATAGTCCACCCAACTCATGCATTCACAATTCATATACACATAATCACACAATAGCATTTACAGAAATATCACGTGCAATTTCATCTTTCACATTTCACAGTCAATCATATACATATGTAATGTGCATCAGACACTTCCATTTTCTTTTCGTTGTTGTGACCGTACGCCTGAAACTGTCCCAGTGACGGGCACATTGCGTTGAGCCTGAGGCTTTGATAAACGTTGGGCGTGATATACCTTGATACATTGAGTCAGTGGCCCTGTAAACATTGGACCAGAGGTCCTGTGCGTTGAGCTTAAAGCTCTCGTATACGTTGGACCTGAGGTCCTGTTGCGTTGAGCTTAAAGCTACGAGGCATTACTCGGTCTGGCGCCTTTATCGATCATACTTTTATGAATGAGATGCACATGTTCCAATTGCCTATTACACATGCCAAATGTACATTTAATTTCACATATATGACACTTCATTTCAAATTACCAATCCTTGGACACCCTCGGTCGAACCCAATTCAATCGAACATATAATCATCCATCTTCCACATGGCATAGGCACATAATTAAACACACAAATATTGAGGAACCAACTAGGTTACTCACCTGAACTTCCGAGCTACCTGCCTGGAAGTCTCAGCACTGTCCGTGGAATTGTTCCATCGGTGCCTCTAAAACAATCAAATAATTTCTATTACAAAATGCACATCCTGATAATTTGATAATGCACGTACCTTGAGCGAAAGATGTCTTATGCCTATTCATGACCTTCCCGGTACTATTTCCCATTTTCCACTTTCTTTTGTCAAATTGTAACTCTCACTCAAATGATCACTAATGACTCACTTCCAATTCAACAACATATCACGGAACTCTCAAATTTCAATTCTAATATCCAGTCAATTCATCATGTCACATCCACTAGGATATTATCACAAAATCAATAACTATACTTTAGATCACATTTATTCTTTATGCTCAGTTCTAATCTTCAATAGCCTTTCTTTACATTTAGGGACCTCACAATTATACTCCAATTACCAAAACAATTCTTAGGTTGCAATACAATCACATTTTTAACTGTCTTTCACTAATATTGAGATCCCAAAAACCTAAATTCAACTCTCATTCTTTTCCTCATCTGTAGACCTCTTTCTCTATATCACAACGAATCAAACATCACCTCAATTGGAGTCTACACCATTAGTTAGGCCTCACAAATCAATTAAATCCAATCAAAATCTATCCCTACTTGCGACCTCCGGCCATTAAATCATGGCGTATAACAAATCGCTTCATGGCGGCGTGGAAGATGCTCATCGCGGTGAACATTTTCTTTCGGCTCGTCGCGGCGTACGCTCGTCGCGACGTCCAATTATTTTATTTGTCGCGACATACGGCCCTGGTTCGTCTTCTCCGATTGATTTTTCTACCATTTCTCTCTCTAAAACCAGTAATGATTCACTCCTAACTCCCCCATTCACAATATAAATGCATAAATGCATCAAACAACATTAAATAACAACATTAAAATCATAAACTTACCGATCGAGCCACAAATCCTCAATTTCTCCGAAAATCTTTTCAAGCCCTAACATCACCATTCTCTCCCAAAACCTCTCAAATCTTCATTTTCCTTAAGATTCAAGCTTTGCTTTGCAAGAGGAGAAGAAGCACGCAGGAATCGAACACCAACAATCACACAAGGAGGAAGGAGAAGAACCGATCGAAGGAGAAGAGAATCGCATGCCCTAGGTGATGGAAAAGTGTTTTCTCTTCCAACCAAATTCAAACCTAAGGCATTATATACCTCATATCATAAGTCTATACACTTTCCACAAATCCTTTGTTCAATTACTCACTAAAATCTTTCTCTTTCCAAATTAATTTCCAGTCCAATTCGTCTCCGAATTTCAACGGCTTGACACATTAATTTCTAGAATCATGTGACTAATTTTTCATATCCATTTGTGTTGGATCGCGTACGGTCCGAGTATTCACAATACACTGCGGAAAAGACCATACAAGAACATCACGTATAATCGAAAACACGAAGGATTAACAAAAATACCTTATTTTCGTGGGTGGATTGCTTCTTTTGGATTCCAAGACCTTTGCAAATCGCTAATGCCCTCTACGGTATCCACACGAGCATGCACGATCCAGCTGCGGTACAGAGTGTGCTAGCACGTCTGAAACACTTTACGAGCATGCGATCTTTCTCTCTTGGATGGCGGCTAGGGTTTCGTGAAAAACTTATTGTCTTACAATTAGTTTCATTATTATTCTAACGAGACCTAAGTTTCTCTTTTATAGAAACCCTAATCCCATTAGGCCCTAATAAGTTTGACCCATTATATCTCATATAATAGAAGCCCAACAACTTAATTAAATCTAGCTCGATAAACATATCTAAATATATTTATTCAACACCTAATAAATTAGGCCCGAGAGTAAGCCGGATCACGTAACTCTTTGTGTGCGACCAGAGGCTCGTTTGATGTTGGCAATGGGCGATCACACTTGAGGCCCATAAGTCATAAGCGGCCTCTAGCAAGACATTATGACTACCCAAATCAAATGAGGATCAATAATCCGATTTAACACAGAAACTATGGTTATAGGCTCGATCCTTTTGTAACACGATATCAAGATTAATCACAAGGCGTGGTACATGTCAACCTTTGATTAATCATAGTTTCTTGATCCCCAAGTTGGTGATTATAACAAATGACATTGATGACTCTTCATCAATTCATTTGAAACACGACCATGCATTTCTTCGATCCACACTTGTCAAGAGGCCTAAATGATATCTCTCTCATTTAAGAGAGGTACAAATCCCATCTACGTCATTCATCCCCCTCGCGTGATTCATTTAGTGTCCAACATAAGACCATTTGTTATTGGTTAAAAATAACTTAGTCAATATCAAAACACTAAATTTCTCATGTAGGGAACCATGATGACTTGGTCGAAGGACTAAAGTCAAACCATATAAAGAATCACTAATGACATGAAACCATGTAGTATTCTTTATGTGGAATCGGTCCAATATATGTTCTCTAACATATATCTATGTTTACGATTTGATATCTCATATCCATGATCGAAGAAAGCGTGATCATCAATCGAACACATACTAGTCTTAATTCATATACCTTTGCGGAAAAGACCATACAAGAACATCACGTATAATCGAAAACACGAAGGATTAGCGAAAATACCTTATTTTAGTGGGTGGATTCTTCTTTTGATTCGAAGACCTTTAAATCGCTAATGCCCTCTAGGGTATCCACACGAGCATGCACGATCCATTTGCGGTGTAGTGTGCTAACGTCTGAAACACTTTACGAGCATACGATCTTTCTCTCTTGGATGGCGGCTAGGGTTTCGTGAAAACTTATTGTCTTACAATTAGTTTCATTATTATTCTAACGAGACCTAAGTTTCTCTTTTTATAGAAACCCTAATCCCATTAGGCCACTAATAAGTTTGACCCATTATATCTCATATAATAGAAGCCCAACAACTTAATTAAATCTAGCTCGATAAACATATCTAAATATATTTATTCAACACCTAATAAATTAGGCCCGAGAGTAAGCCGGATCACGTAACTCTTTGTGTGCGACCACAGCAAACTCGTTTGATGTTGGCAATGGGCTTGATCACACTTGAGGCCCATAAGTCATAAGCGGCCTCTAGCAAGACATTATGACTACCCAAATCAAATGAGGATTAATAATCCGATTTAACACAGAACTATGGTTATAGGCTCGATCCTTTTAAACACGATATCAAGATTAATCCAAGGCATGGTACATGTCGACCTTTGATTAATCATAGTTTCTTGATCCCCAAGTTGGTGATTATAACAAATGACATTGATGACTCTTCATCAATTCATTTGAGCACGCCATGCATTTCTTGATCACACTTGTCAAGAGGCCTAAATGATATCTCTCTCATTTAAGAGAGTACAAATCCATCTACGTCATTCACGTCCCTCCGTGATTCATTTAGTGTCCAACATAAGACCATTTGTTATTGGTTAAAAATAACTTAGTCTAATATCAAAACACTAAATTTCTCATGAGGGAACCATGATGACTTGGTCGAAGGACTAAAGTCAAACCATATAAAGAATCACTAATGACATGAAACCATGTAGTATTCTTTATGTGGTCGGTCGAATATATGTTCTCTAACATATATCTATGTTTCGATTTGATATCTCATATCCATGATCGATAAAGCGTGATCATCAATCGAACACATACTAGTCTTAATTCATTATTGTTCCACCAATAATGATCGACCAAGACGATCTAGAATAGTGTTATAGCGCTTATGGTTTTACTATCAAGTCACATACTTGATGACATAAGTCTAATACTATTTATGGAATGTAAATCACATTACATAAATGAAATACATGCATATATAATATGAATACCTCATAATATATTATTAACAAATCATAATGTTAATACGAATCACAAATGTTCATTGGCCTAGGGCACTACTAACAATCTCCCACTTGCACTAGGCCCAATCGATCGGATATCTAATACCCATAGACCTCGTATGACTCTCATGTTTAGGCATGGAAGAGGCTTTGTAAGTGGATCGGCAATGTTGTCATCTGTGCCCTTTGCATATCTTCCGTCTCCTCTCCCAATGATCTCTCTAATCGAGATGGAAGCGTCGAGTATGTGTTTGGATCTATGATGTGAGTTTGGTTCCTTAGCACGTGCTATAGCCCCATTATTATCCCAATAAAGGTCTATAGGACTTACAATGCTAGGAACAACTCCAAGCTCGATAATGAACTTCGATCCATCGACTTCCTTAGGCGCATCCGAAGCGACAATGTACTCGACTTGTTGTAGAATCGACAATGTTGTCTTACTTTGAACTCTTCGACTCACCGCACCTCCATTCAAGCGAGAACACAAAACACTGCTTGTGATTTAAAATCATCTATGTCGGTGAAAACCAGCATCAATGTAACCATTTACAATGAGCTCTCCTTGAGTCCTCCATAGACTATGAACATATCCTTAGTTCTTCTCAAGTACTTAAGGATGTTCTTAAGCTATATCGATGACTCTCACCATAATTAGATTGGTATCTACTTGTTATGCTCAAAGCATATGAGACATCCAGTCGAGTACATAACATGGCATACATGATAGATCAATTGCGGATGCATATGGAATCTTACTCATGCGCCTGACTCCTTATCGAAGTAGGACAATCCTTCTTAGAAAGCTTGATTCCATGTGACATAGGTAAGAATCCTCTCTTGGAATCTTGCATCTTGAACCTTTTCGATTACCTTATCTATGTATATACTCGACTTAGACCTATAAGCTTTCTTGATCTATCTCTATAGATCTTAATGCCTAAAACATAGCAGCCTCACCTAAGTCTTTCATTGAAAACATTTCCTTAACCAAATCTTGACACTCTGTAAAAGGTGAATATCGTTTCCAATGAGCGGTATGTCATCAACATATAAAGCTAAAAGACAACGGCACTCCCACTAACCTTTTGTAAACACAAGGTTCATCTTCATTCTTGATGAATCCAAACTCTTTGACAACTTCATCAAAATGAAGATTCCGACTTTGATGCTTGCTTCAATCCATAAATGGATCTTTGAAGCTTGCACACCTTTCCCAATTCTTAGGATGGACAAAACCCTCAGGCTATATCATATATACATCCTCAAGTAAGTTTCCATTAAGGAAAGCCGTTTTGACATCTATTTGTCATATCTCATAATCGTAGTATGCAACTATGGCAATAAGAATTCTAATGGATTTGATCATGACCACTGGAGAAAATGTCTCATCATAATCAATTCCATTAACTTGTCGATAACCTTTAGCAACAAGTCTTGCTTTATAAGTGTGCACATTTCCATCCATGTCGAGTTTCTTTTTGAAAACTCATTTGCATCCAATGGTCTTCAAGCCATCAGACGGATCAATCAAAGTCCAAACTTGATTGTCATACATGGATTGCATCTCTGCTTTCATGGCCTCTAACCATTTAGCAGATTCTGGACTTTCCATAGCTTCTTGATAGGTTGTGGGCTCATTATGATCGATGAGCATCACGTTATTATCATCAGTAACGAGAAATCCATATCTCTCGGGCTCATGACGAATCCTATCAGATCTACGTAGGCCTTGTGTTGTTGAAGACTGCTCATCAACAACTTGTGAGCTCGCTCCAATCTCCTTTTCAGGCTTAATGTCATTTTGTGAAACTTGAATTTCTTCGAGTTGTACTTTACTCCCACTGTTTCTTTTGAAACAAATTCCTTCTCTGAAGAAACCATTTGAGCAACAAACACTTTGTTCTCGATGGGATGTAAAGTAATATCCTTTAGTTTCTTTAGGATATCCCACAAAATAACATTTTTCAGATTTAGGTGCCAATTTATCAGCAATTGGATGCTTCACATAAGCCTCACAACCCCAAATCTTTAGAAAAGATAAATTGGGACGCTTCCTAGTCCATATCTCATAAGGTGTCTTTTCTCTGACCTTTGAAGGAATACGGTTCAATATGAATCTGCGGTTTCTAAAGCATAGCCCCGAAGTATTTTGGAAGATCGGTTTGACTCATCATTGATCGAACCATATCTAATAGAGTTCGATTTCTCCTTTCGAAACACCATTCCATTGAGGTGTTCTGGAGGAGTCAATTATAAACGATTCCACAATCCTTAAGATAATCATCAAACTCTTGGCTTAAATATTCACCTCCTCGATCGGATCGAAAGTTTTAATATTCTTGCCAAGCGATTTTGTACTTCATTCTTATACTCTTTGAACTTTTCAAAAGATTCAGATTTGTACTTCATTAAATAGACATACCCATATCTCTGAAGTCATCTGTAAAAGTAATGAAATACAAATAACCTCCTCTCATTGATGTCTTTAAAAGGACCGCGTACATCGGTATGTATAAGGCCCGATAGCTCATTGGCCCTTTCCCTTTACTGTGAAGGGGCCTTTGTCATCTTACCCGGTAAATAAGAATCACACGTGTCAAAAGATTCAAAGAATCAATGTATCCATCTTGATGGAGTTTTGAAATCGTTTTCATTTACATGGCCTAGCGACAATGCCGAGATAGGTTGGGTTCAAATCGTTAGATTTAAACTTCTTAGTATTTATGTTATAGATGGACTCATTTGTAACAAACTCGATGTCTAGAGTATAAATGCCATTTAATTGTGCAATTCCATATAAAATGTCATTCTTATAAATGGAAATACTTATTCTCATTAGAAAATTTAAATCCATCATTCTCTAAACAAGCAAAAGAAATAATGTTCTACTCATGGTAGGTACATAATAACAATTCTTGAGTTCCAAAATGAGCCCGATGGGTAAAATAAGATCATAAGTCCCCACGAATAAAGCGCAACTCTTGCTCCATTTCCCACGCAGGGTCGATCTCACGGACATCAATCTTCTAGTCCTTCTTAGACTTTGCACATTAGTACAAATGTGAGTTGCAGCTCCATAGCTAATACCCAAGATGCGAGAAGGAGTAAAATTGATTTCTATAACAAACATACATGAAGAAATAGTCGCCTTATTCTTCTTCTCTTCAGCTCTTCAAATAGAGTTTGCGGTTCCTTTTCCAATGACCGGTTCATTGTAATGGAAGCAAACTCCCTCATAAATGCCTTATTCTTAGCTTTGGGCTTGGGCTTGGACTTAGGTACTTTACCTTTGTCCTTTCTTTGTTCCCTTCTTCTTGAAAGCTTTGTCTTTCTTGCTTGAGAACAATTCTCGAGTTCTATACCAATCTAGGAAAATTGTTCCATTAAACTTTTCTTTCTCTAGGATAGATCGCATAGAAAGGTTTGTGGATGGAGTAGCCATAATCTACAAAATTATGCAATAAAGGTCAACATTCTTATTTTTATGAGGTATTAGCTCCCTCGAATAAATAACCCTCGAATTGAAAATGGGAGAAACAAGATCCATATTTCACTAAGTCTAAGAAAGCTTTGGCTTAACACTCAAAACTTAGTTATTTAGGTAGAAAACTCTTTTCAATTACATCACATGTAACTCTTGATGGGCTTATGTTAAAATACATCTTATGTCTTTGCATGTATGTATAAACCCAATCTTATGCCTAAGTCCAAAACCGTTTTGATAGCTTAGTTAAGTTTAACCATACTTTACCTATGAATAGCACCATTATTCAAATGTCTTCCCTAGATAATCCTCACATGCCTTGCTTTGGCAAAAACCCACATAAGGATGAGCTAAAGCTAAACATTGGCAAAGATTTATGGAAGGCATATAAACTTAAAATTACAATGAGGGTCGTTCTTAGAAGGTTATTAATCCTTATAAAGAATTATGGAAGATTACAAAACGCTTGTTATAACCTTGGCTTGATTCTAATTGTTGATTTGAAAATTTTAACTTAATAATTCAACTCTTGAAAAATAAATTAAATTCTAAAAACCCTTTCTTAATAAATAATCCTTTGAAAACAATTTTCAAATTTTAATAAAACACCTTTTATTATTATTAGGAGTATTTATTAATTTAATCTCTATTAAAAAAATAAAAGATAAATTGAGGGTTTTGAAACAATTTAAAACAAATAAAAAAAGGAGGCGGGGAGGCGTCGCACGTGCGATGCACGTGCCAGCATTGCTGCGCGTGGGCGTGCCTCGCCCCTGGCAGATCTTGAGCGTGTGGGACACGCGTCCGTAAATCTTCTCAAGCTTCCTCCTCTCTCCTCAGCGTTTCTCTCTATCCTCTCTTACATTTTTTTCTTTCCATTTTCTCCACGTTTCCATTGCCAATCTCCCACGATCCACGATTCGAAGCATCTACCGTTAGATCTAAACGAAAAATGGGAAGATTCAACTGTTGGGTCTCCAACCGAAATCGTGAAGCTTTAACCATCGGGTCTCCAACCGACGGTTTTCGCAGCCCATGGCGTCACCGGAGACGCCATCGCCTCCGGCGACACCATCATCTAACGATGGTGTCGCGTCGCTTGTCGACAGGTGTTACTCACCCATCGATTTTCCAGTATCCATAGAAAAAACGCAGATCAAAGAAAATAACCCAGAAAAAATGCAAACACAATGAAAAGGAGAGGGAAAAAACACAGAGAGCAACATTCGCAATCAATAAATCCAAAATCAAAAGAACACAAACATAGATTACGGAAACAATTCCGGAAAATACAAATGTTTAAGATAGGGATTTGAAAATCGGGATTTCTAACAAGGCAACCAGTATAAAAGTTTGACAAACCCTAAATCCTTAAGGCATGCATCATTTAACAATCCCGGATGTAATTGCAAAAGGAGAATCAATAAACCTAGCAATTTGATTACATGATTTCAATTAAGCGCACAAACTCATTCATGCTTTGGTTTAAAATAGATCATGTATAATCGATGGATTAGGGCCGGCGGAGAAACAATTTCGAGAGAGACCTGAAAACATTTATCGAATAACAAGGTTTCATAAACCCATTAATCACCATATATGCACGTAGAACAAAATCCGGATCATGCATCAGCGATGAAACAATTTTCAACGGAAACAATTTCTAGAACACGACATACATAAGCGAAACAATTTCCACATACTTTGTCGTGTTCGAAGCATCAAACACAAATCAACAATCATAATCAAGCCTCAATCGAGATTAACGATTAAACACAGCTCGATATCCTTTGTTGGATCGCGTGCGATCCGAGTATTCAAAATACAACTGCGGAAAAGATCATCTGAAGAACATCACGTATAATCGAAAACACGAAGGATTAACAAAAATACCTTATTTTCGTGGGTGGATTGCTTCTTTTGGATTCAAGACACTGCAAATCGCTAATGCCCTCTATCGGTATCCTGCGAGCATGCGATCCGTTTGCGGTTTGTAGTGTCTTGCCGATCTGAAACACTTTACGAGCAGCATACGATCTTTCTCTCTTGGATGGCGACTAGGGTTTAAATGAAAAACTTATTGTCTTACAATTAATTTCATTATTATTCTACGAGACCTAAGTTTCTCTTTTATAGAAACCTTAATCCCATTAGGCCTAATAAGTTTTGGCCCATTATATCTCATATAATAGAAGCTGACAACAATTAAATCTAGCTCGATAAATATATCTAAATATATTTATTAGACACCTAATAAATTAGGCCCGAGAGTAAGCCCGGATCACGTAACTCTTTGTGTGCGACCACAGCAGGCTCATTTGATATTGGCAATGGGCGATCACACTTGAGGCCCATAAGTCATAAGCGGCCTCTAGCAGACATTATGACTACCCAAATCAAATGAGGATCAATAATCCGATTTAACACAGTAACTATGGTTATAGGCTCGATCCTTTTGTAACACGATATCAAGATTAATCACAAGGCATGGTACATGTCGACCTTTGATTAATCATAGTTTCTTGATCCCCAGTTGGTGATTATAACAATTGACATTGATGACTCTTCATCAATTCATTTGAAACACGACCATGCATTTCTTGATCCACACTTGTCAAGAGGCTAAATGATATCTCTCTCATTTAAGAGAGTACAAATCCCATCTCGTCATTCACGTCCCTCCGTGATTCATTTAGTGTCCAACATCGGACTATTTGTTATTGGTTAAAAATAACTTAGTCTAATATCAAAACACTAAATTCCTCATATGAGGAACCATGATGACTTCAGGTCGAAGGACTAAAGTCAAACCATATAAAGAATCACTAATGACATGAAACTATGTAGTATTCTTTATGTGGGTCGGTCGATATATGTTCTCTAACATATATCTATGTTTCGATTTAATATCTCATATCCATGATCGGTAAAGCGTGATCATCAATCGAACACATACTAGTCTTAATTCATTATTGTTCCACCAATAATGATCGACCGAGACGATCTAGAATAGTGTTATAACGCTTATGGTTTCTTATCAAGTCACATACTTGATGACATAAGTCTAATACTATTCATGGAATGTAAATCACATTACATAAATGAAATACATGCATATATAATATGAATACCTCATAATATATTATTAACAAATCATAATGTTAATACGAATCCTGAAATGTTCATTGGCCTAGGGCACACTACTAACAATTTGACCATCATTTCGGTCCTATACAATCATTCAGTTCGCCACTCGAAAAATTTCCGGTTCGGACTCTTTCTCCCGATTTCCAGAAAAATTCCTAAGGGTCACTATCAATTGAAGGTTACTCTAAAACATTTCCAATTCAACTATATAAGCCCAAATATTTCCAAAATTCTTAATAAATCATAATCAAATCTAATTATCTTCAATTTCACAATTCATATCGATATCCGATTAAGCGAGGAAAATGTCATGAATGCATGTACCTACATGTGCATGTGCTAAAAGACTCATTCCTTTACAATTAGAGGCCAAATGAATGATTACATTTCAAATATGCAATGCAACAACCTAGCCTGTCCCAATTTACCAATTTACCCTTCCCATCGGGGACGGGATGTTACATTGAGACCCTAGTTCGCCATCGCTTGGCATCTCCATAGATCGACTACAGTCGGTCGGGTCGCCAAGACAAGACCCTTGGGACCCTCGCTCACCTCGCTCACTATCTCCATAGATCGACTACGGTCGGTCGGGTCGCCAAAACAAGATCCTTCGGACCCTCACTCGCCGTTAACATAGATCGACTACGGTCGGTCGGTGCATGAACAAGATCCTTGGGACCTCGCTCGGCCTCGACATAGATCGACTACGGTTGTCGGTGCGCGAAGACAAGATCCTTGGGACTATCGCTCGGCCTCGACATAGATCGACTACGGTCGATCGGTGCATGAACAAGATCCTTGGGACCTCGGCTCGGCCTCGACTATAAGTCGATCTCGATCTTGATGTCGACCATGAAACAACTTCATCAAATCCTTATCGTCGAAAATAAAGAACATAAACACAACGACTTTGAAAAAATGAAGGACAAAATAAAGATTTCATTCCTTTGAATTAGCCACAGCCTGGCTTCGACCGGTGAGCTCTAAAATTCAGCGAGCGAGAACCTTGGAAGTCGGCGGGCCTTGCGAAGTCTCGGAAGTGGCGGGAGGCGGCCGGGCGGGGCGAGGTCTAAGGGAGCAGCTGGAGGAGTATCCTCATGAGGAAGCTCTTCCTCTTCAGAGCTAAGGTCCAACTCTTCATTTGGAACAACGGTCCGCTCCCCCATGGCCCTCTCCTTGATTCCCTCCAACGAAAGGCCGAGAGCAGGAAGCAGCGGCTCGGCATAATCTTCAAATGAAGGCCACTTCGACCCATCGAAAAAGTGAACCTCATGGCACCTCTTCAGGACTGAAAGGGTTACGTCGCAGGCGAGCTCTAGGCATTCCACGTTCAGATTTTTTCTCTTCCACCGTTTGATTGCCTCGATTCTTTGCCCCTTAACGGAGCATCGCAACTTCCTCAGCACATCCTCGGTCCTGCACTTGTCCTCCACCGCTGCGTGACAGTCTTGGAGGAACTTTTCTTTAAGCTTCCTCTTCTACTCCATTTTCTTCTCCAAGACCTCACACACCTTGACCAGCTCGCGCTTCGCTGTTATCGCCCTGATCTTGTCCTCCTCCCCTGTAGCAAGTTGATCCTCCAAAGCCCTCATCGCTTCCTCCCGAGATTTCTTCTCCTCCTCTAAAGAAGAGTTCTGAGCCTAAAGAAGGTCTCTCCCCTCCTTCACCTCCGAAAGCTCGTCCTTCAAAGCCTTCACCTGCTCATGAAGTTCCTCGACTTCCTAGTCCAAAGCCTCCAGACGCTGCACCACCGCAACGAACATCACCACATTCTGTATGCCGCTACGAATGAGTTGAGACCCCAGCTCTACATTACTCTTCTTATCCATGATTTTCTCGTCCACCGGGGGAGTAATCCGCTCGGCAATATAACGGGACACTTCGAGATCTCCGATCGAGGCGATCTTAACCGGCTTAAGGCGAATCCTTTGCTCGGCATTAGTCGCTTCGCCCTTCTCCTTGCTTTCTCCTCCTTGGCATACGACTTGGCGGCGGACGGTGAATCACCAAGCTTTCTCAATCTCGTCCTCTTAAGAGGAGGCTCTACTTCCTCCTCCTCCTCCTCGACCAAAACCGCTCGGCCCGCGCTAGCTGGCACGATCGGCAATGACACCGCTGCAGCAGGAAGATATTCTGCAGGCGGAGGGACCGACGACACTGCAGAATGGCAGACCTCCACCAGCGGAGAGGAGCCCTCACCAGTCTCCACCTCTTTCCTCTTCTTCTTCCCTGCGGCCCGCTCTTTGGATTTTGGGGGAGCGACGGACACGACATAATCCTCTATCGACCATGGTTTGCGCAATGATAAACCTGAAATCGAAGGAGAAAACAACAATTAAAAAATGCAGTAAGTAATTCGACCATTAGGGTCCAACTAGACGGGGCGGCCTCCTCTCCTAGCCCGCTAATCTGTGGCGAAGGGACGAGTAGAAAAGAATTAGCCGAGACCCTCCCAGAATAGGCCCGTAATAGCCGAGCAAAATCGTATCGGTCGAGCTCCTTTATGCGACCGACCACCCTCCACTCCTCCCTACTAAGAGACACGCTCGACGCGTCATTCCACTGTTCGGCTAAGGGATACCTCCACGGTCGAGACTCGCAGGAAGATCCTGGGGATTTCACGAAGAAGTACTTCGTCCTCCAAGAAGAGACTTTCGAAGCTGTACCGGCCGGGCGGTATCGGGCGTCTCTATACTGCAGAGAAGGGACCCCAACACCAAAGCTCGGACTCTAGCTCAACCTCAAAAAGTGACACAAAATGCCAATAGAGGGTGGATGACCGAATTGATGGCACAGCAACACCAGACCATTAACAAACCTCCAACTATTCAGAGGAATTTGGCTCGGCATCAGCTGATAGGTCGTGCACACCTCGTCGACGATTGGGGCATACAGAAGCCTCATGCCACCAACGGAGAAAAAACTATCGGAAACGGCGAAATATCCACTCGAGTTGTTGTGGATTCGCTCGTTCCCCAGGGCCAGCTGGGGACTCCAGGACGAGGGGATGTTATATCTAAGTACTGACCGATTCAACTCCCCCACGGTCATTGTCGATGGATTCCTTGGCGGCGCCTCGACAACCAACCCATCCTTCCTTTCTCTCGTTGATATTTCTTCAACACCTTCCATCATGCTTCTAGCACTGGCCGTCGACATGCTTACCAAGAAGAGCACTTTTGAAAAGAAAAGCTTTAAGAAGAGAAGATGAAGAAAAGGGGCGTACCTATTTAGTGAATGGAGAAGGGAAGATCGAACGATGGCTGAAGGAAATTTCCAGGAACTGAGAGTAAGAAAGAGCAAATGAAAACAAAGCGGAAGCAATAACGAAACAAGCGTAAAAAAAACCAAACATTTTGTCGATCCTGAACATTTATATGGAAACGTTCAAAATACGAGCCAGTTAAAATGCGCCGCGTGGAGAAAATCTGAGCTATGCTTGGACACGCGGCATAATCCGAGCCAAGAAGAATTAGGGTTGTTCGAAATCCGGAGTGGCGCGACAGTTGAAAGGGCGTCTGGGACGGTACACGGTGATTACAAGACGATCGTTTGATTTTGAAAAATTGCCCGGAGGGCAGCGTCAAACAATAAATGCTTCAAGTACTTTCACGCGCCCACCAATGATGACCACCGATCGCCTTGTGATGAGCTTCGCGCAATAAGTGTCGAGGCCAATCGGTTGGGGCACTCGGTCGACCGATCGATGCGAGCGATCCGCATAACGATCGACGTCCGATTGATCGAACTACCCAGCTATCTGAAACGAGCTACAATGTCAATATCCGGCCGATCGACCATCTCGGGGCCGTCTTACGAGCGAGCTATAAGATAGCGAATGACAACAAAATCTAACATACTCCTTGACCCTTCTCTCCTCGGACTTCGAGGTAGGGGGCTTATAGTCGGGTCGATCGTCTTGGGCCGCATCGATCCTCGACCCATTGGTCGATCGGTCCGTTCTCCAAATATCAGTCTTATACCTATGTCAAGACCAGGTCCAATCCACGATCTCCTTGGCCCTTTCGCGGCGAGAGTCTCCCGTCTGAAATCGTAAAGACTTAAACCTAGTTATTACTTCGTATATAAGGTACAACTTTGCCATAACAGAGGTACGTAATCACAATTCCCTTCTTCTCTGCATACGGCGACCTCACCTTCACCGGAAAGGACTAACTTGAGCGTCGGAGGGACTAATCGGGACATAACCCCCGACGTGTCATTTTTGTTTTGCAGGGATATTCACGTCGAAGTTACTACAGAAAGTAGCCAACTCTATAGATCCAAATGGCAACGTTCAGTTCTGCCAAAATCCAGCAGAACCACAAGTGACGTGAAAATAACCTGGAGCAATGGACAAAATTTTTTCAACAACGCAATGCACGACATTTTCTGAATAAGCAATCTTTTAAGTAGAAGAGAGTTCATAGATTATGCAGAAGTATTTTGAAGCGCTGCTACCGTTACCTAATACTCCATAACAAGTATATTTTTAGTACGGTTAGAATTGGGTCCTTGATGATGGTCCTTTTATGTTTTATCTACATGTACAAATACGAACGTTTAACCTGAATTTGAACGTTCATACAAATTCACTTCCTGAACACGCAACAAACCATACGCAGTACTGTTGGACTTGATGATGGTGTTAATTATCAGTAACAAAACGTAAAGAAACCATAACTAATTGACTCTCATTCTGAACTCCAAATGATAAACTGAAGACACATTAAACGAGCTTCAAATCATTCAAGGTGTTGTGTCAATAAATGTGGAGTAGCACATGTGAAATGTCGAGTGATGCTTCGGCCACCAACCAATCTCTTTCAGGCATGTTTTCAACCTCGCGAATCAGGGCAGCTTTGTCTCCTCAACCATATCCATACCCATGAGAAGAAAAAAGCAAACTTTTATAGTCACCTTCTAGCATGCTTTACGTGTCCTGGAATGCTTGCAATATTGGACACAAATCACGACACAGATAACTCTTAAGTGTTGGAATTATGCCCATGACCCAATTGTTACGTAATAGATTGAACAATTTAGTTTTGTAATTGTTAACTTTGTTTAATAATATGGCAAATATTTTTATCATATTATGTTTATTGTTTTTATTCTAATATGATAAGTCCTTGATTAAATTTATACACTTGTCATCATGATGGAGATTATGATAATGAGAGTCAAGTCTTTAGGATTTAATCTAAAAATGTTCTTGACCATAGGATCATCGAATAAGGACTTTGAGGATCCGGTTAGATCAATATATATGTAATAAGTATCTATTGGATAGATATTAGTAGATCTCATTTACTAAGTTACATATATAGATAATGTATATGGAGATATGATTATTGAGCTGACCAAACGAGAATTCTCGATGGTTAATATTACTATGAGCTGTCAGTGGGATATTCTCATAAGGATTTAAATGTATATTTTTCCTTTGACCTGAGATCATCATAGTAATCAATAGTTCACTTATTATATTTTGATGTGGGACACCTAGTATGTAAAAATGCTAGTTGAATAATCATTGGATATAATTAAGTATCTATCTTATTAGTGGTGAGTCAAGATGGGATCCATCAACTCTAGGTAATGAGTTTGAACTCTATATTGTCATTGATCTTAATGATTGTTTCAAGACCTTGGCCAGGGCAATTGAATGAGTAAGGAAAGGAGTTTTCTAGTTCATTCACCAATCATTAATGATCGACATATAACATAGTTGGTTATCTAATAAGGTTTGACAGTTAAACCATACCTTAGGATAATCCGGAGTTGTAATGATGGAAGGAAATTATATATTATCCTTAACCAGGTTTTATCTTTGTAAAGTTATTACTTCACACTATCCGGTCGTTGAGGAGTGTTGCTAGATGCCAACCTTGATTAGTAATTAATTAAATTAAATTACTACCGGTTTAGTGATGAACTGTGTGATTACATACACTTACAGTGTAATATTTCCGTTTATGATTATTTAATTTATTATGAGATAATTTATTAAATAATCTATATGGCATATTATTATATTTTTGCTATACAGAAAATATAATTAATATTAGAAATTCTCTTGTATAAAATAAATGAATAAAGTAAAATATTTTATTTTATTTCATTTTATAAATAATAATTATCATTATTTATCAAATGAAATAAAATAAAACAATAAACATAATATGATAAAAATATTTGTCATGTTATTAAACAAAGTTAATAATTACAAAACTAAATTGTTCAATCTATTACATAACAATTGGGTCATGGCATAATTCCAACAATCTCCCACTGACCTGACCCAATTGATCATGAACTTCAATCCTATCTTCCACTTGTGCTTATCAAACTCCTTTGATCCAAGCGCTTAGTGAAGGGATCTGCAGATTCTCCTTTCCTTGACCTTTTGAATTTGAGCGTCCTCACGCTCAACAATTTCTCGAATCAAATGATACTTCCGCAGAACATGTTTGGATCTTTGGTGTGACCTTGGTTCCTTAGCTTGTGCAATAGCACCTGTATTGTCACACAATAAAGGAACAACCTCCTTTATCGAAGGAACCACACCAAGTTCAGTTAAGAATTTTTTTTATCCAAACAGCTTCCTTAGCTGCTTCACATGCAGCTATGTATTACGCTTGATGAATCGAATCAGCTTCATGAGCTTGCTTGGAACTTTTCCAACTCACTGCTCCTCCATTCAAGGTGAAAATATAACCAGAGGTAGATTTGCTATCATCCTTATCTGATGAAAAACTAGCATCAGTGTAGCCTATTAGCTTTAATTCATAATCTTCATATATGAGGAATTGGTCCTTTGTTCTTCTCAAGTACTTAAGGATAGTTTTAACCACTTTCCAATGTTCCTCACCTGGGTTACCTTGATACCTACTTGCTATTCCTAGCACGTAGGCTACATCAGGTCTTGTACATGTCATGGTATACGTGATAGATCCCACTGTGCTGGCATATGGGACCCTACTCATGCGCTCTCTTTCTTCTAGGATTTTAGGACAATCCTCCCTACTAAGAGAAATTCCAGTGCCTATTGGTAGATAAACTTTTCTAAAATTTTCCATGTGATACCTTTTTAAAATAGTATCAATGTACATGGATTGGGAAAGTCCTAGCAGCTTTCTTGATCTATCTCTATAGATCTTGATTCCAAGAATGTAAGTTGCTTCTCCCAAATCCTTCATGGAGAACTGTTCACATAACCAAATCTTTGTCTTTTGCATGGCTGGTACATCATTTCCTATTAGCAATATGTCATCTACATATAGCATCAGGAAAATAACTACGCTCCCACTAACCTTCTTGTACACACATGGCTCTTCTTCGCATCTAACAAAGTCAAACTTTGCGATTGTTACATTGAAGCGAATATTCCAACTTCGTGAAGCTTCCTTCAATCCATAAATGGATCTTTGTAGCTTACATATTTTATTAGGAGCAAATGGCAACGTGAAACCTTCAGGTTGAGTCATATAAACATCTTCCTTGAGCTCTCCGTTAAGAAAAGCTGTTTTCACGTCCATTTGTCATATCTCATAATCATAATATGCAGCTATAGCAAGTAGAATCCAAATAGATTTGAGCATTGCCACAGGGGAAAAAGTTTCATCATAATCAATACCTTCTTTTTGATTATATCCCTTGGCAACAAGACGGGCTTTATAGGTTTCAACATTCCTGTCCGCTCCAATTTTTTTCTTAAATACCCATTTACATCCTATGGGTTTTATATCCTTTGAGGGATCAACCAAAGTCCATACTTTGTTGATTCTCATGGATTCTAACTCGGATTCCATGGCCTTAAACCACTTCTCACAATCTGGATTTGCCATAGCCTCTTCGTAAGTCTTAGGGTCATCATCAATATGACTATCTTTGTCACCTTGCACCATTAAGTTTAATCTATCTGGTGCACGACAATCCCTAGTAGACCTTCTAAGAGGCTCATGTACAATAGGTTCTTCCTCTACTTGATCATGTTGTTACACAGGTTCTTGGACAGGTTCATTAACGGGTCCACTATCCTCAACGGTTGAGGCTGGTACAATATGTGTTAATTTCAAGATATCAAGTAAAGGTTGCTCAATATGCGTCTGATGCTCTTGAGCTTGTGTTGATTCATCAGAATCTTGAATTTCATCAAGATCTATTTCTACACCATGACTTCCTTCATTAAGGAACTCCCTTTCTAAAAAAGGTTGCATTTCTGGCCACAAACACTTTGTGTTCAGAAGAGTGATAGAAATAGTATCCCATTGTCTCCTTGGGATAGCCAACAAATATACACTTGTCAGATCTAGCTTCAAGCTTATCTGGCTGCAGTCTCTTGACATAAGCTGGACAACCCTAAACTTTCAAATGTTTTAGTTTAGGATTACGTCCTTTCCATATCTCATATGGAGTTTTAGTTACTGCTTTAGTGGGAACTTTGTTTAATAAATATGCAGCGGCTTCTAAAGCATATCCCCATAGGAAGATAGGAAGATCAGTGAACCCCATCATGGATCTCACCATATCCAATAAGGTTCGATTTCTCCTTTCAGAAATACCATTGTGTTGTGGTGTGCCTGGAGAAGTCCACTGAGACAAGATTCCATCTTGCCTTAGATAATCAACAAAATCATCACTAAGATACTCATCGCCACGGTCAGATCTTAGTGCCTTTATACTCTTACCAGTTTGCTTTTCAACTTCACTACGATAACTTTTGAACATTTCAAATGATTCAGACTTGTGTTTCATAAGATACACAAATCCATATCTTGACATATCATCAGTGAAGGTGATAAAATAAGAATATCCACCTTTAGCTTGAACTTTCATAGGCCCACATACATCAGTGTGTATGAGTCCTAAAAGTTCACTAGCTCTTTCCCCAGTTCCAGTAAATGGGGATTTGGTCATTTTGCCTTTGAGACAAGATTCACAATTTTCATATGATTCATAATCATATTGACCAAGGCATCCTTCCTTGTGCAACTTGTTTACTCTTTTCTCACCAATATGACCAAGTCTACAATGCCAAAGGTAAGTTTGATTTGCTTGATTATCTCTCTTCCTTTTATGACCAGAAACATTCATAATTGGATAAATATCTATTTCAGGTAAGACATAAAGACCATATTGTAAATAACCACTGGCATATAATTCATCACCATGAAAAATATTACATTGATTATTCTTAAAGATTGTATGAAATCCACGTTTGTCTAATAACGAAATGGAAACAATGTTCGAAACAAACTTAGGAACATAATAACAATCTTCTAATAATAAAGTCTTTCATGTAGGCATTACAAGAGAAATAGTTCCTACAGCTAGGGCAGCAACATTTGCTCCATTCCCAACTTGTAGCTTTACTTCTCCCTTCTTCAATCTCCTACTGATCCTTAGACCCTGTAACATATTGCATATGTTAAAGCTACTACCAATATCTAATACCCATTTTGTAGAATCAATAGTAGTTAAAGAAATCATGAAAACATTTTTCATAAATGTCTCACCTTGTTTCTTGTCTTTCAGAGTAGCCAAATACTCTGGGCAGTTCCTTTTCCAGTGTCCCTTCTTTGTGCAGAAGAAACATTCAGCATCCTTTTGGTCAACTCTCTTCTTTGCACCCTTAGATTTTTTCAAAACACCCTTGGGTGCAAAATGATTTTTCTTGGGCTTCTTTTTGCCCTTCCACTTACGATTAGACGAGTTACCAACAAGGTTCACAGACCCAGACACTTTCACCTTTTCAGATGATGCAACTTGATTTTCATAATCAATCAACAAGTTGAGCATTTCATGAAGATCACAGTTTATCTTGTTCATGTTAAAGTTAACAATGAACGGTGAAAATTTGTCAGAAAGAGATTGTAAGATCAAATCTTGTGACAACTCTTTCCCTAGTGAACACCCCAACTTCTCAAGTTGTTCTATAAGATCAATCATCTTAAGAACATGGGGTCCCACAGGAGACTTGGGCTTCAGTTCAGACTTGAATAAGGAGTTAGATAACTGGTATCTAGCAGTCCTACTTTGTGACCCATACATCTTCTTAAGATGCTCAATGATCTGTGAAGGATTCATACCTTCATGCTGCCTTTGGAGTTCAGAACTCATTGATGCTAGAATAATGCACTTGGCATTAGTACTTTGCTCATTGTACTTAAAATATGCATCTAATGCATTAGCATCATCAAGTCCCTCAGGAGGCTCTTCCATTACGGGTTTATCGATTACATCGATAAGTTTCTCGTGCATGAGAACAATTCTCAGATTGCGGTACCAATCATCAAAATTGTTACCCACTAGCTTGTTAGCATCGAGAATGCTTCGCAGTGATATAGTAGACATTTTGAGAAATCTAATAAAAGAGAAAACACCAAAATAAGAACAAAGTCATATATCATTAGACATGAACTTTTATCTAAATGGCATAACATCTTTAAACCATGAATGAGCCCCTTGGTTGTCAAGTCGTTACTCATGCATAATTAAAGAGCGGTAAATTGCCTATTTTATCATATAAAATTTTATAGTAGGCTCAATACTAAATAGTCCCCTGGTTGTCAGGTCGTTCCTATTTGTATAATTTAATTTATCCATCCAAGTGACGAAAAAATTAATTAATTCTATACTCCCTAGGTTGTCAAGGTCAAAAATATAAAATTAAATAATTTTTCCTCACACCTGCATCATATGCAATAGAAAATATTATTTATTTCTGAACTACAAGTTACCTGGTTATCAGGTCATTCCTTGCAAACAAAAATAAATATTATTATCTATTTGGGTATAAAATTTCTTTTGATAAAATATTATATATTATATCAAAATAAATTCTATAATTTTAAAGGGCCAAAATTTTATGTTATTAAAATAATTTTAATAACATTAGTGATCATATCACTTTTTTTTAAATTTCTGATAACAATTATAAAAAAAATCGATATTAAACTATATGGTCGGACATGTACAAAAAACTTTTAACCAAAACGTTTTAAAGGCACTTTGCATTATATAATGCCTATAGCATCAACGGACATAAATGCATTGGATGATTTTTATAACCCCACTCAAACACTTTTCAGGAAACGTGTATATTGCATTTAATGAGTGGGTCATAACTATTACTGTGCAAAAGCATAGGTACAACATCTGTTAACGGCAACTTCTGTGAAATCCAAACACAAAACCTATCTTGCATTTAACCATCGGACAACAAATGCATTTGTCCATCGCACAATGCATTTGTCGTTGCTTTTAACATGTGTTCTATGTTAAATGTGCACGTATCACTCTTTTCTTCACAGTGCAACCTACGTATTCTCTGTTAAACCTTGCAAAACAACCTTGCTTTTAAATATTCGTATAACATGCATTTGCCCCGCGCGCGCGCGCACATATATATATATATATTGAACACCAACGTAAGCCATGCATTGTATGATAACAATTATCAATAAATACCACACGATTTATAGGATGATATAAACGCAAAAATCTGTCTCTGATATCAATTGAAGGATCGCAATACGTAGCGAAAATTTATCAAGATCATATAAAACTCTTCGATAAATCCTCAATAAATTGCCTGGTGCTTGGATCCTAATTTTACGTAATAGAACTCAATACATGTACGAAGTTAAAATTATGTAGAAATGATCTTGACACAAGTAAATTAAGGGGTAAAAAAAAGTCCCACTTCGAGTTAGACCTATTAAATGCTTCTATTAAATTGAAGAGCTCATACAACATAAACTAATTAACCCATTTAGATTTTGATTTGATTATCCACGGGGACAGGAGCACGGAGACATTGGGCTATAATTATTGTAACGTTAATCCTATAGAACCGCAAAAAAGAAGCAGTTGAACTTAATCACTCGAAGGGCAACCCTCTGGCAACCTAATTCCAATGGGACAAAAACATATGTAAGATAAGCTGATGTTAGAAAGGTACTCGAGCAAGCTAATTGGAAGGATTTGCGATTGGCCCAAGACCTTTAATTGTATTAAGGGACACGACTTGGTGTATCATTCTAAAAATATCTAAGCATGCATTTAAAAATGAATGAGAATGTTTTTTTAATATATAGTTCTTATTCTAAGAAATAGTACTTTCACAGGCAACTATACGTCTATCTTTCTAAATTTATATAAGAAAGGGTAAAGGTCAATCATAATAAGACATCTGAGGTACATATTTGTCCATAAATTCATTTTATATAATTTCGTCTCGATTTTATACTGATCAGAGGGGAAGAACACTTTAACATTGCATATTTCTTTCAATCTACACGCATCAAAGTTATGGTGGGTTGCTGAGGTTGTGATTTAGTTCGTGTATTTCCAAGAAAATTAATTTCATAAAGCGAATTTGATGTTAATAAATTTTTACTAATTTGATAAGTTATTAATTTTATTAACTTATCGTTTTAAATTTTTTATGAAATTACCACTTTGCTACCCATTGGCTCCAATTCTTTTATCATTTTATCAAGTTTTATTTATTTATGTTAGATTATAATTGAATTGTTGTTTCATATTTTGTTCTTGTGTATTTTATAATTTTGAATTGCAGGAACAATGTTAGTGATTATTTCTTTTAATTGATTTTTATATTTATTTGTTTATCTATTAATTTAGATACTTATTTAGTAATGCTCATAATGCATTTTATATGTTCAGTTAAATCTGTAAGTTGATTTTTATAGTTGTTAATTCATTATTTACATATTCAAGTTCTTCTGTGTTAATAGCTGGTTTAGGATCAGTAATTCAAATAGGTTTTCTATTGTTATTCCAGGTTTCGTAAATCTAATATGTTTTTTAATCTTAATGAAAGTGAATATAAAAGATGTTTTTTAAGGTCGATTTTTAGACAAAGATAATTTAGGTGTTAATTTATTGGAAATTGAATATTTGGTATTTCTCTTAATGTAATTAGTAAATTAGTTCCTACTTTTACTACATCATTAAGCAATTGATCAATATATATTTTATTTGTATTCTTAAATTCAATACTATGATGGGAACTAGTTAAAGCATAACTAATTTGATATGTAATAGAAAAAGGGCATTGTCCGATATTCATTAATTGTTCTCTATAAAATTTATATGCAATGGTAAATGTTTCATCTAAATTGTGTGATTTTAATGGTATTCCTAATTTTAATCTAGTTTTAAATTTTATTTTTCCATAGGCTAAATTTCCATTCATGATTCCAATTATTTGATCATTTAAATTAGTCATTCGTTTGTCTATTAATGTCATTCTTATAGGTGAATCTATACCTTCTTGAAATGTAGATTTTAATAATATTTGTATTGTAGATAAATGTATATAACCTATTTTATGTCTTTTATCTTTAGGATTTTTTGTAACTATTTATACTTCTTTCTTGATCAATTAAGTTGATTCAAATATGTCCATTACATTGGTCGATGAGTATCGATGTTTCATGTACTAATTTTCCATAATAGATAATATTTTTCGATTTATTAACTTTTTAATGACAGAATTATTGATATCTTATCCACTTTTAAATTTAATTGGGTTTTAGGAATTTGCTTTTGTTTTTCATTTGATAATAATGTATTAATATGAAATATTCCATTGATTCTATTAATTCTAAGCTATCTAGTTCTAATATATTTTATGTTGTTGGAGATTCAAATAGATTAGTTATTATTTGAGACATAGTTAATGATTATGATAATTTTGTTGATGTTCAGTTATTTGATTTTTTTATTTGTTGTAATTCTTGACTATATTCATTATAGAGATTCAAGATGTTTCAAGACATTCTTTAACGAGGTTTTAATCCATTTTATTAGTGATGAAAATTGTAAATAATTATAATGTTCTGCATAATGTTCTTTTCTTCTTTATATTGGATTATTAGACTTTCAAAATACTCAAGTTGATTGTTTAAATTATTATAGATATTACAATCATGTATATATAAGAGATAATTACTCATTTATATAGGTTTGATAATGGTCTTTAAAACGCTCATATAAGGTGGCGTTTAGTTTGAGCACGTAGTTAGGTATGAATATGGGTGTAATAGTAGAAGGGAATAGGAATGGGTACGAAAAATAAAAAATGATGTTTGGTTTGTAACTTGGGTTTCTGTATTAATATCAATAATGTTGTTTGGTTTGTTGCATTAATGGGAATGAAAGATAATATAATACCATTTGTTTATATCATATTTCCATATCATATTTATTATTATTATTACAAAATTTATTATAATAATAATAATAATAATAATAATAATAATACGATAATTAATTTCAGTATAATAAAATTAATAATAATAATAATAAGATAATTAATTTCATATAATAACATTAATAATAAAATAAATATAATAATAATAATAATAAGATAATTAATTTATAATAATAATAATAATAATAATAATAATGATAATAATAATCATCATCATCATAATATATTATTATTATTATTATTATATATTATTATTATTATTATTATTATTATTATTATTATAAGGATAATAATAACAATAATAAGTTCAAAATTTATAATAATAAATAATAATAATAAGAACAATAATTAATAATTAATAATAATAATAAGAAAATAATAATAATAATAATAATATTATTATTATTATTATTAAGTTTAAATTTTATTAATAATAATAATAATAATAATAATAATAATAATAACAACAACAACAATAATAATAATTAATAATAATAATAATAATAATAATAATAATAATAATAATAATAATAATAATAATAATAATAATAATGATGATGATGATGATGATGATGATGATGATGATGATGATGATGATGACGATGATGAGTGATGAGTAATATAATTAAGAAGAAAATTGCTTATATAGATGAGGGTATAAATAATAACCACTGGATTGGAATGAAAACTTGATATCCACCCCATTTGGAGGGTTTAGTAGATTCTCAAACTTAATGGAATAAATCTATTCCCTTGGAATTGAAAACCTCAAAGCAAACACTATTTTTTACAATTATTTCATTCCTTCATTCCCAAACTCTCAAACCAAACGCTACCTAATTGTTTGATTTTGATTTTTTCTTATTGGTATAATTCAATATGATTATTAATTGTAGTTTGAATGGTTTGAAGAGTAGTAGGTTTAGCATTAATAGATTGAAAATGTATAAATAAGTAAATTCCTTAATACATTGTTGATTTATTTTATTTTGTTTTTGTATGTATAATACATTTATGAATATTAAACAAATATAGCAAATAGGCATATTTATGAATAAATTGACATAAAATGACAGATTTGTTTTATAAATATTTACGAGATAAGCATATTTAACTAAACAATGATAAAAATAGGTCTAAATCTATAAATGAAACAATCATGAAGAAATATTAGCAGAGATCTTGGATCTAAATAAGTGATACAGATAGATAAAAATGAAAAAATAGGCATACAAGTATAAAGAATAAGTAAATAAACATAGGTAATAATTGATGAAAGGATAAAAAGTAAAGAAATCATACCTTAGATCTCGTTTTCCCTTTAATCGCAAGCTTTTGGCTAGACATGATTTTTGGGAGAAAAGGTATAACAACTAAACGCTTATTTTTTCATATATTAAGCAATGCCAAAGGTTACATTATATAAGTAGGGGATGAGAGTATCGTCCAAAGTAGGAAAAGAAAAGATAAGACAACGTAAAAGTTAAAGATGCTAAAGCAAAGTAAAAGAAAAGAAAAGAGACCGACAAGTGGCCTAAATAATTAAAGCGGGATAGCCCATATGGCCTACATTTATTCTTCAGTAATTATGTTTGAACAAATTTGTTCTTTGCCTTCTTTGTTTGCTTTTGATGAGGAAGGACAATGTGGACATTTATGTTGTGAATATTCCTATAGATATTGACATAAAGCTTGTTTCCATTAGTTGGAGAGTTCAAATAATGGTCCAAAAATAGTGTCTAAATTTGCTTCAAATGTCCTAACTATCTATAGTGCTTCTGGAGTGATTAGTGATTTGTATGTTGAGGTCATGATCATATTGGTTCCACGATATTTGATCTTGACTAAAGAGTTAGAAATAGTTTTTAAACATTGTTGATATACGCCTTCAAAACAGTAAAGATTGAATTGATTGACTAGATCCTAATGGAATTCATAATTTGGAGCAATATCAATTGGTGGATACATCCCATTGCTTATTCCAATTTAGATAGGCAATTCAAGTCAGGACAACTTCTATTTCTTTGATATTGTCTGCTTCTTTGAACATGGGATAGGTACTGAATGTTTTGAGAAATATTTCTCTTTCTTTAGCAAATCTTTCCTTATAGTTTTGACGGCTAATATAAACCCAACAGGGAATTCAAAAAGTGGGTGTAGATTAGAGAGGTAATTGGTGTCTATCAATTAGCTTCGAAAAAAGAGGTAGGTTGTAAGAGGGTCTGCTTCAGGGAAGATAATTGCTTTAGGTCCATATCTACCTCGAATTTGTGGAAAATATTGGAATATCTTTTGTTCTTCCTTCCACTCATTTAAGGCTTGAAAGCATTCACAAAAACTTTTTGATGTGAATTTTCTCATTTCTTCCTTGAAAGCTCATGTGGGAACGACATTGATTTTTTCTAAATTGATATGTTTGCCTAAATTGGTTAGTTTGGAAAGCGAGGGTTGTTTTTTAAGTGCTTGCTTGTATTGTGGTCGAAAAGATGGTTCTTTGAATTCAACAAGTGCTTTTCCAGCTTCAATCCGAGTTGGATAACTACGATGAATAATTGCAGGCTTATTATTAATATGAAAGGTAGCTTTATGCCTTTCATCATAAATTTCGGCCATAGGACCATTGAAAATAACATATACTTTGGGCTCTTTGTGGTTGGTCTTTATTCCAGGAAATAGTATTGGATAATGGGCTCAATACTAAGGTGGTGGTTTGAGTAAGTTGTTGAGGTGTAATGGGCTGGATACTAGGTGTGATAGCGGTTATAGATTCTGTAGGTTCTGAAGAAAGTTGTTTTTTTAAGAGAGTAATTGTGGTTCTTAACTGATTAATTTCTTTGATAATAACGCCAATTTGTTGTTGTATTTCTACTGGTTCGGCTTCTTTCTTTTTGAGTGAATCTTTGAGATTGACTATAGCTGCTTCTATTCTCTTGTTAAGATATCGACAAGACTGTTACTCGAATATTTTATATAATTAATTTGAAATGTATATTGATTTAATTCAAGTTGTCATCTAATCAATCGTCCTTGATTATGACTGGTTTTAATATTATATTTGGTAAATCTACTTAAATACTTAGAATCAGTTTGTATTTAGAATTCAATAGGTAATAAATCAACTCTCCACTTTCGTAGAGTTTTTATACATGCCAATGTTTCCTTCTCATGAGTTAGATATTTACTTTCAATGGGATTAAAAGTCCCATTAATATATTTACATAAAAGATATTTCCTTGAATTGGGTATTTATGCGAAAAGGCAGCTTGCCCATGTGTCTATATTGGCATCAATTTGTACAGTTAATTTATCTTGATCATTATAATTCTATAATGTTGGTAATTTTTTACAAAGATTTTTTAATGATTTAATCCTTCGGTATCTTTGTTGGTCCATGACCATTGAGTTTTGGTACTACACGTAACTTGTAGTTGTTTACGTACTTTAGCTAAATCGCTAAAAAAAATCCTTGATTAGATATATAATTTAATAAGCCTAAAAATCTCTGAATTTCTTTAACATTTTTTAATAAATCAAGAAATTGATATAAATTTTCAAGGATATTTGGTTGTAATTTTAGAAGTCCATTGGCAATTTCTATTCCCAAATATTCAATAGTTGTTTGAGCTAGTTTTATTTCCTTTTGCTTAAAATAATCCTTTTTGACATTTTAATAATACTTGTTTTATTTTTGTAAATGGTCTTCTTTATTTTATTTGAAAAGATAATTATATCATCGATATATGCTAAAGAAAATTCTTCTAATCCTTCTAAATTATTATTCATAAATCTTTGATAAATTCCGTACTTGTTTTTAATCGAACGGTAATACATTTCATTGATGGTGTTTTTGTGGAGGATATATAAAAGCAGTTAATGGTTTATGTTTTCATGTAATCTTAATTGCTAGTATCCACATTTTGCATCTAGCTTAGTAAACTAATTAGGTCCTTTTAGTTTATACGCATCTCTTATTGTTGCACTATTTAATTCTTTATAATTAATGACCATTCGTCTTTTTCTTGTTTTTATTCAGAATGATTGTTGACATAAAATGTTGGTGTTGAATATTTGCTTGTACTGGTGAGATTAATTGTTTTTCTAATAATGTTGAATATTTAATAATAAATTCTTGTACATCTTGTTGAGTACATGGTATATTATTTTAATATTTATTTCTTTTAAAGGATTTTTAATTTGATTTCAATTAATTGATTATTACTATTTTCATAAGATCAAGTGCATTTTGCTACATACTTTGTTGATTAATGTCTCAATGTCGGTTTGTAAGGTAAGATTATTTTGAAGAAAAATTGTAATTGATCAAGTTTTTCAATGATAAGTTTTCAAGTTTGATAACAACTTGTATGGTAAATCGGTATTTTCAGAATAATAGATTTTAGTTTAATAAATTAATTATTGGAGTTCTTAGTATTATATAATATAAATATTGACGAATGAATTATATAATTTCAGGAAATTGTTTCATTAAAGTAAACCTGCAAAGAAATATATATTTCTTCATAGGTTGATTGATGTCAAGACGTCAAATGTAGCAACACTTGGATGTACGAGTAGGTATGTGGCAGCATGATAATGGTGCTGACCAAATCTCCGTGAATCGGTCCCTACTATAGATCACCTCGGTTATTACTGGACCCACACAAATTAAATAAATGAATACTCATAAAATAAGTATACACAAACTAACGTGAACAAGTGAACTTATCTGCTGGAAAGGAGATCACTTTAATGATACTTTTGTTGCGTTTTTTTTTTTTTTAAATTAGTCCGGGACTAATCTCTTCACTGTAGGAACATTTTAAATCAAAGAGGGCTACCACTTATTCAAGAGTTTACTGCATTTCCAAAATTCAAGCCATCGACCACTTAATTAAGCAACGAAGGTAGCTTTTAACATTGATAATATGCAAATTGCCAACGCGAACTTCGATGCTCTTCTTAGACAGTTGACATTTTGGGTCTTATTTGAAATGCAAAAAGGCCAAAGAAAAAGTTACCAAACAATTTTTATAGTATACCTGAGGGACCTTCACCGTTATGAATGAATTTGGCCTATAAAGTATCAACACGTCTCTTTGTGACAAGTACAAATCGTGCTCCTCTTCCAGTAACACGACATAATTCAACCAAAGATAAGGTTTGAAAATGATGTATTGAAGTAGTAGCTGTGAAACATACACGTATGGTCAAGTAAATATAAAAACCAATCAAAGCTTCGTTGAGAAATTTTTGAGGTGTGTATTGTGACTGATGAACTGCTATTAGCAGGCAGCGATGCTTAGAAATATAAGGGAATACAGTTTGGTCGGGTCGGTCGTGTCGGGTCCGAATTCAGTCAAAACTACTCGTGGGTCGATCGATCTATTCTTCAAAGATCCTCTCATACCTAATGGCCATGCTGCCCTGCCCAATCTATCTTCTCATTTCATCCGTATGAAAGAGACCCCACGCACACGTAAAGACCTAACCATAGATCCATCCCATATATAAGGTATAATTATCTCATAATGATGACGCAATCACAACCCCAATTCTCTCGATTATAGCGACCTACCTTCACCAAAAACTTGACTTGAGCGTCGGAGGGTCAATCGACACAAACCCCGACGTGCCTTCCTTGCTTTTGGTGTATCTTGACGTTGGTTAATATAGAAAGCGGCCGATCACATGGAGCATAACGGAACGCTCGATTCAAATAAAATCTGGCAGAACCAATTGGCGCCATCGTGGGGCCCGACTTCAGCACCAAGTCCAAAACACACAGATCGGTCAAAGCATGCGATGAACCTAATATAGCCATTGTTGCGGCTCTGGCGATCTAACGCATGGGTTCATAGCTACCGCAACTCTACTACCGCACTACATGTTTCTGACGAATCCTCAGATCCTAACGATCGACCATACCTCAAACCTTGGAACAAGAAGAACAGAGCGTGGTCATGGAGGATAATATTGCGGGTAATACGCGTCCAATCTCCAACACCGATCGGATGCGATCCTCTTCGCTACACACCTCCCTCACCCGAAGCAAATTGAGGAGGCGGTGATCGATTTTGCGCCTCACCAAGACAATGGCAGAATGTCTATGCGACAAGCCACACGACGGACTAGCATGATGACCGGTCGCCACCCAACTGAAGCCTTGGAGAAAATCGTGGATGATCGAATTAATGCAGCTATGAGCTTCCGCCCAGATCGCCCGACAGCTCAGTACAACTCTCCTTTCACTCCGGAAATCTTGGATAGCCTCCCGGCGCCCGACACCAAAATATCGACCCCTGAAAAATACACTGGAAAGACCGACCCCCTAGACTATCTGCAACACTTCCAGTCCATAATGAGTCTACATTGCGTTCTGGACGCCATCCAGTGCAAGGCTTTCTGCACGACCTTCCAAGAAGGAGCTTGGCGATGGTTCAACAACTTGCCCCCGAGCTGTATCACCTGCTTTAAAGATTTCAGGTTATTATTCCTGAACCAATTCGCCACCAGCAAGCGGTCACAGAAGAAAGCTTTGGAGGTAATGCAACTTACCCAAGGAAGGAATGAAAGCTTGCGAGAATTCCTCACTCGGTTCAATAACGAAGCGGTCGAGGTCCCTGACCTCACTTGCTCTTCCATGTTGGCCGCGCTTATGAGCAACACGAGGGATGAGGAATTTAAGAAGTCATTAGCCCTCGATCAGCCCCGATCTATTCAAGAGATCAGATATCGGGCAAATAAGTATATTCAGCTCGAAGAAGTATTAAAGAATACAAAACGCAAGGCAGATGACCGCGGGACGAGTGGTAGAACAGATGAGTCTCACAAGAGACAGAGGGATCAGTCGACCTGGAGAAAGCCGAACGGTCGGCAGTGGCATCACCAAGACTTCACCCCGCTCAACAGGCGATATGCGGAAGTATTGGCGGCCATGAGAGCGGATGGAGAAACTATCCGAGAACCTCACAAAATGAAGACTCCCTACAAGGATAGGAACCCCAACATATATTGCCGTTTCTACAAAGAGGTCGGTCATGATACGGAGGATTGTTGGCAGTTGAAAAAAGAAATCGAATCCCTCATACAAAGGGGAAGGTTAAGTCGGTTCGTGAAGCACGAACAAAATGTCGATCGGATAATCAATAGCAGACGTGTCGGCCGACATAAGCGATCACCAAAGGCGAAATGACAGGAATGATGGAGGGAGGCAGAACGCAAATACAGATAATCGACGAGAAGAGAGAGGGCGATCGAGGGAAAGAAATGACAAAAACGCCGGGCAACAAGACGACCGACCGACTGGGGTCATTAACATGATATTCGGTGGAAATGCAGCAGAAGGATCCACCGCTAAAGGGAGAAAAAGATATGCCAAACAGGTCAGCAGAGACTCATCCACCAAAAAGTCGAAGGAGAATGACGGGATGATATCATTCGATGAGTCCGACCTCGATGGAGTAAGTTGCCCTTATGATGACGCACTCGTGGTAAATCTGAACATGGACGGTTACAAGGTGAAGCGGGTGATGATTGATACGGGCAGCTCAGTCGACTTGTTGTATTACGAGGCCTTCAATCAGATGAAGGTACCCGAAGATCGACTACTACCAACGGACGACCCCATTAAAGGAGTAACCGGGGCGTCAGCCTACCCGTTCTCCCTGGTGAATTTAAAAGTGAAGTTCGGGCAGAAGCCGTGTCAGATAGAAAGGGACGTTGAGTTCCTAGTCGTAAAATTTCAAGGGGCGTACAATGCAATAATCGAGCGGGCTACTCAAAATACCCTCAGATCGGTCGTCTCCACCTACTACCAAGCTATGAAGTTCCCGACACCCCACGGAATTGGTATTGTCAGGGGTCATCAGAGAATCGCAAGGGAGTGCTATTTAGCAGAAACGAAAACATTAGACGGGACGGTGGTCCTGGCAAGCTCTTTTGATGTGAGGACCGACGAGGAGATGGATAGGATGACTTATAATCAGAGGATGTTGGGCAATGAAGAAGGACGAAATGATGAAGCCCGCAAAGCGGAACTCGTTCTCCTCAGTGAAGACAGAAAGGGAGGCCGCTCTTGAAACTTGAAGGCACTCTGCCAATAGATAAGTTCTATTTTAGTTAGTCTTTGTTTATTACCGTTTTTGTATACAACACGTGAGAACCTTTTTTCTGTCCCTGCCAGACAGGTTTTTTAACGGCCCACGCCTTCATTATCATAAATAAAGGGACTTTCAGATTTTTTGGCAATGAAAAGCTCCATTATATTTGGCAAAGAGTAGAAAATCCCATCAACCCTCGTTCGCCATCTCCATAGATCGACTACGATCGGTCGGGTCGCCAAGACAAGATCCTTGGGACCCTCGCTCGCCATCTCCATAGATCGACTATCGATCGACCAGGTCACCGAGACAAGATCCTCGGGACCATCGATCGCCCTCCGCCAAGACAAGATCTTTGGGACCCTCGCTCGCCATCGCTCGGCATCTCCATAGATCGACTACGATCGGTCGGGTCACCAAGACAAGATCCTTGGGACCCTCGCTCGATATCTCCATAGATCGACTACGATCGGTCGGGTCGCCAAGACAAGATCATTGGGACCCTCGCTCGCCATCTCCATAGATCGATTACGGTCGATCGGGTCGCCAAGACAAGATCCTTGGGACCCTCGCTCGATATCTCCATAGATCGACTACGGTCGGTCGGGTCGCCAAGACAAGATCCTTGGGACTCTCCCTCGATATTTCCATAGATCGACTACGGTCGGTCGGTCGCCAAGGCAAGATCCTTGGGACCATAGCTCGACCTCGCCCCACAGATCGACCAGGTTACCGAGACGATCCTCGGAACCATCGATCGACTTCGCTATCGATCGACTACGGTCGATCGGTCGCCCGACAGATCGATCAGGTTACCGAGACGATCCTCGGAACCATCGATCGACTTCGCTATCGATCGACTACGGTCGATCGGTCGCCCGACAGATCGATCAGGTTATCGAGACGATCCTCGGAACCATCGATCGCTACGGTCGGTCAGTCGCCAAGGCAAGATCCTTGGGACCATAGCTCGACCTCGTCCGACGGACCGACCAGGTTACCAAGATGATCCTCGAAACCATCGATCGACTTCGCTATCGATCGACCGGGTCGCCAAGACAGGATCCTTGGGACCACAGCTCGGCCTCAACCACAGATCGATCTCAATGCCGGTTGGCCATGAACGACTTGGCTAAATTCTACTACGGATCAAAAATAAAGAATATAAACATGGAAGATAATTAAGAAAATGAAAGGCAAGTTTATTTCTTGAATCAGCCCTGGCCACAAGCCTGACCAGGTGAGCTTTAAAAATCAACAGAGGGGGAGGGTTGAACGACCGGGGGAGCAGGAGAAGCCTCGGAGAGAGGCGGATGCCCAGGAGAAGCCTCGGAAGGGAGCGACACAATGGGAGTAGGAGCAGGAACCGGGGAAGCAACCGAAGGAATATCTTCATAAGGAAGCTCTTCTTCGGAGTTGAGATCCAGCTCTTCATCCGGAATGACGCTCATCTACCCCTCAGCCTTCTCCCTGACCTCCTCCAAAGAAAGCCCAAGAGCTGCAGGAAGAAGCGGCTCGGCATAATCCTCGAATGAAGGGCACATCGACCCCTCAGGAGTGTAGAGCTCGTGACCCCTCCTCAAAACCGAGAGGGTTATGTCACAGGCGAGCTTTAAACTCTCCTCGTACAGAAACCGCCTCTTCCATCGCTTAATTGCCTCAATCCGCTGCTTCCTAAAAGAGCACCGCACTTTCTGCACGGTGTTCTCGGCTCTATTTCTACCTTCCACTGCGGAATGGCAATCTTGGCGGTATTTCTTGTTAAACTCTCGCTCCGCTCTCACCGTTTTCTTCAGTTCGTCCCTCTCCTCCTCCCCTTTGGCCAGTCGAGTCAACAAAGCTCCTATCTCCCCCTCCTGGGACTTCTTCTCCTCTTCCAAGGACGCGTTTTTAGCCTGGAGGAGGTCTCTCCCCTCCTTCGCCTCCGAAAGCTCGCCCTTCAAAGCCTTCACCTGATCGTGGAGGTCCTGGACTTCCTGGTCCAGAGTCTCCAAACGCTGCAGCACTACGAAGGACGTCGTCGCACTCCGCACACCGAGACGAACGAGCTGAGACCCTAACTCCAGGTTACTCCTCTTGTCCATGATTTGCTCGTCCACAGGGGGAGTAATCCTCTCGGCAATGTAACGGGACACCTCGAGATCCCCGATCGTGGCATCCTTGGCCAACTTGAGGGCAGACTCCCACTGCCCAGGGTTCGCGGCTTGCACCTTTTCCTTGCCTTTCTTCTCTTTCCTGTTCCGCTTTACTCACGGGCCGATGGTAGATCACCCAAATTAACTAATTTCTTCCTCTTAAGAGGAGGCCTCGCATCCTCCTCCTCCTCCTCCTCTACCTGAACTACCTGACCCGTTCTTCAAAGATCCTCTCCTACCTAATGGCTATGTCAAGCCTAAGCCCAATCCATGCTCTTCTCAGCCCGTCCGCATGAGAGAGACCCCCATGCACACGTAAAGACCTAACCCTAGCATCCATCCCATATATAAGGTATAATTCTTTCATAACAGAGGTACGCAATCACAACCCCAATTCTCTCTGATTATAGCAGACCTACCTTCACCAAAAAATCTGACTTGAGCGTCGGAGGGGCCAATCGGGACATAACCCCCGACGTGCCTTCCTTATTTTGCAGTTATTTTGACGTTTAAGCTAATATAGAAGCGGTAGATCACATGGAGCATAATCTAAGAACGCTCGATTCAAAAAAATCAAGCGAACCACAAATCCATTACTTAATTTAAGTATTTTTAATAGATCATATTATCAGTTTAGGCCCGGTTTAGACTAACTTAAGGTCTAATTTTTATAAAAGTTAGGGTACACTTATTTGATAGATATGAGAAAAAAGAAATAAGTACGGAATGAAAGATTGAGTTTGCAAGAGATTATAGTTATAGAGTCATTATTTTGATTACCCAGTTTTAGATAATACCTCATTCCTTTCTTAATATAGAAGAATATGTATCATTATTATGTAAGGTGTGCTTGTTATAATTAATTAAAATATAATATTAATTAATTAAAATATTATTGATAATTAATTAACTACAATATAACTAATTAAAATATTGCAATTAATTAATTAAAATAATAAATTATAATATAAATAATTAAATTATTATTATTAATTAATTAATGAATTAAAATACAATTAATTAATTAGTTACAATATAAGTACTTAAAATATAATTAATTAATTAATTACAATATAAATAATTAAAATATAATTATTCATTAATTAAAATATTGTAATTAATTAATTAATTAATTAATTACAATATAAATAGTTAAAATATAATTATTCATTAATTAAAATATTGTAATTAATTAATTAATTAAAATATTGTAATTAATTAATTAATTAATTATTGTAATTAATTAATTAATTAAAATATTGTAAGTAATTAATTAATATATAATTAATTAATTAATTAATTAGTTAGTTACCATATAAGTAATTAAAACAAAATTATTAATTAATTAAATATTGTAATTAATTAATTACAATATAATTAATTAAAATATTATTAACAATTAATTAGCTACAATATAATTCATTAATTGATTAAAATAATAAATTACAATATAAATAATTAAAATATTATTAATTAATTAATTAATTAAAATATAATTAATTACAATTAATTACAATATTTTAATTAATCAACATATTTTAATTAATTAATTACAATATAATTAATTAATTAAAATATAATAAATTTTATTTATCAATATTTTCACAAACCAACCATCGCCAATTGTAATAAGAATCATTCATTTCTCTTAATCAACTATCATAATTATAATGATAATATTCATTCTTATTCTTCCCTATATTTATCTCTATTTTTATTACTATTCTCACATGCGAACCAACTACTCCTCCTTTAAGCCTTAACCAGGCTTAAGTCTGAAATCAATTAAAAAAAAGACATTATTTTATAAGTTTAATTTTAAAAAATTATTTTTAAAAAATTGACAAGATGGATCCATGGACCAACACATGTCATCGCTAATATTATACAAAAAGAAAAATACAAAATGAAATATAAATTAGAAAATCCTTTAATGAATAATTTATGTAGATTGTGTATGGTCCACGCAAAAACCATAAGCTGTCTCTGTATGCTGTGTGGACAAAATTACTCGATCGGTCCAAAGGCAAACGAAAATTTGAGTTCTGCGCTTCTTTTGTGGCTGAGAAATGTGGCGCACGGATTGCGGCTGAATGGTTTTAAAGTTCAATTAAAATGCAACATGCTCACCAAGTAAGTTTGATCGGTGCCAATCACTCATTCTAGTTTTAAACATGTGATATATGCAGCTGAAATATGATGATAAATGCGAATTCTTAAATGTAGATAAAGAGTATTTCGAATTTGCATGAAATGCCCTTGCATCTAAATTGGTATGCCATTCTTTTTTCAAATTATTCAACAATAAATACTGTCAGGAATCTCACATCGAACAATTATGAGAGTATTAAACAATTTATAATAGTATGCAAACCTCCTCCCATTGAATTAACTTTTAAGGATGAGTTAGACACTTCTAATAAATACTGCAAGCTTCACATGACAAGTTGGTCCATGCCAGGGCAGACTAATAGCATAACTCTCGTACTAGTCATATCTACGGTCCTTTGTGTTCAAACCAGCCCCATTCCTTTGTCAAATTTGATTCGATTCATGATTGACTAAAACCATTGAAGATGGTTACTGGGTTTTGCATTTCGTGTAAGGAATGCTAGATTTCTAGAAAAGCTGTGTATTATAACAAGTTGAAGACATGGGATTATTGGAAGAGCACCTCTTCTATCGCAATCTATTGATAATAAATGTAGCTCTATGTTTTCTTAAAAACAACGAACTCTATTATTTCCATACTGAATTAAATTCACTTGTTTGATTCTTCAATCTCATTTATTATGTATCTTATTGCAGAGGAAACTGGTATTAATCAATCATCAAGACAGTGGCCGTCATTTGTTTGATAGTGTATGACCTTTGAAGTGCCCTTGTATTTAGTTTTGGAACATGAAAAATAAGTAGACCCACCAATGATTTCTGTATGGGAAACAAGTGATCACAGAAAAAAACACTCGAGAGAAAGACTTAGAGAGCAAGTTATGCTTTCCATGAGATACACTAATTAGTAGTAGTACATCTTTTGTTAAGAATGCATGAGAGGATCAAGAAACCCCGTAACGAGGGGCATATTGAATTGGGGTTACGTGGCTGTTTCATGTTGGTGACAGCAAATCTCAGTACACAAGAGACATTTCGCAGCGGGAAAATGATCGATGATGATGACGATGACGAGACAGGGGAAGATAGAAATTAAGGAAACGTTGAAATTACGCACGCACACACACACACACACGGAGAGAGAGTAGAGGCATCGTCATCAGAAGTAAGTATGTTAAGATTATTTTAGAGAGGAACTATACAAGTAAATTTTTGGGTCTTTTCCTTTCATCTCTCCCTCCAAGAAGAAGGGACACGTCTTCTTCGTGTTAACTCAGGACGGCACCGAATCATTTTGACTTCGCTTTGCCTCTCACCCTTTTCTTCTCCTTATTTATACACGTAACGTCTCTCTCTAAATCGCTCTTGTTCCTTCCAGACTTGTCTCTCTCTCTCTCTCAAATTTGTAGAAAGAAGATCGACAAGCACATCTCACAGATATGGGGAGACCACCGTGTTGTGACAAGATTAATGGGCTAAAGAAAGGGCCATGGACTCCAGAGGAGGACCAAAAGCTGATTGATTATGTTCAGCAACATGGCTACGGAAACTGGAGGACGCTCCCAATGAACGCTGGTAACAACTACGTGCTTCAAGTAAATGTTTCCTCGCTCCATATATTTGGTTTGTGCTCATGAACATTCGTTGTTTCGTTATTTACAGGATTGCAAAGGTGTGGAAAAAGTTGCCGTCTTCGATGGACCAACTATCTGCGGCCTGACATTAAGAGAGGTCGGTTTACTTTCGAAGAGGAGGAGACTATAATTCAGCTACATAGCATCCTTGGCAGCAAGTAAGTTAACTCTTGTGTTGTCAGAAACGTATTGTTTGAAGCATAATTTAGTTACTTACGTAACTGAACTAGCTAGCAGTATCTTGATGGTTTTGTACTAAATTTTCCCGCAGATGGTCTGCTATTGCTGCTCGTTTACCGGGAAGAACAGACAATGAAATCAAGAACTACTGGAACACCCACATCAGGAAAAGGCTTCTTCGGATGGGAATTGATCCAGTCACTCATTGTCCTAGACTTGATCTACTTGACCCCTCCTCAATCCTAAGCCCTTCCCTCTACAATTCGTCCCAAATGAAATTTTCAAGGTTACTTGGGGTCCAACCCTTAGTGAACCCACAGCTCCTAAGCCTAGTCACGTCCTTAATGTCATCTCAACGTGAAAGCCAGTATCATATTGGTCAAAGTAGTCAAGAAAATCAGCTCTGCAACACTCAAGCCGATAACCAATATCAACCAGCTGTTCAAGCTGACCAATTCCTGAGCTCATTGCAGCAAATGCCAAACTGTACTACATTGACGACGGCTTATGTTCCACATTCTAACGAAGCACGGCTGGTGGACCCCAACGTTGAGCCATACCCATCAGAGCATATGACCGACTATAATTCTCAACATTCCGTACCAAGTCATGATTGGCTAGGCAATGAAACGGCCTCAAATTTAGCGGAGGACTACTTGACCCTTCCAAGTTATGCCAACTTCTACGGTTCTGACCAATCAACCACTTTGCACCCTCCATCTGAGACCTCGACATGCATTTCTAACAACAGCAACCAGAGTTTCAGTTTCGCTTCAGTATTATCAACATCTTCATCGAGTCCAAAGCCATTAAACTCAAATTCAACATATATAATTGGCAGCACAACAGAAGACGAAAGAGAGAGTTATTGTAGCGGCATCTTGAAATTCGAATACCCAGATATTCTGGATATCAGTAATTTCATGTAATATGGGCAACGGATTCAACAAACTGACCTAGAACCCCTTTTCCACTTTTACCGTCCAAGTTAATAAGGACTGTGAATATGGTGGTGTTGATAGTAAACCTTGTAATTCCCAAGTTGTTCCAATGTTCACTATAACGTACCTTTTTTTTAGCTTGCAATATCCATTTATCTGTTGTGCTACTATAAGTTGATGTACTGTGCTGATTATATAATCTGGTACGTGACTAAGCCTAAGTTTGGTTACATTTATATCAATAGAGCTTTTGTGAGTAGAGTTTTTTTTTATAGATATTTTTTAAGAAGAATTTTTAATTCAATTGATTGTTTGACAAAAAGAGTTTTTTAAAGAACTTTATTTGATAAACTGTTTAGTAATATAAAATAAAAATACTTTTAATTTGAACTATATTTTATTTTGTAATAAAAATTATTTATGTATATAAATATTATTTAAAGTATATTATACAGTATACAAAGCACAATATATTAATAATTATATAATTTTAAATTATATGAAACATAAATGAATGTCTAATCAAATCTTTTATGTAGATTATAAAATAAGTAAAGCTAATATAAAATAAATATTAAAACATATAAAAGTCAAATAATATTATATAAATCTAAAATAAATATTCAAATTAAGTAAATAGTTAAATACATAATAAAATAACTGTGCAAGATATTAGAGAAGATGAGTTTACAAGATAAACGTAAAGATGAATTTGTAGGTATTATTGGAATTATGTAAAATATAAGGGTAAAAGAGAATAAAATAGACTCCTTAATTGATATGAAAATTCATCTAAAAATTATTTAAGAGGATTTTTTAAAACATCATATTTGAGCTTCTTAAAAGTTATATTTTAGCTGCTAAAAGTCATATTTATTAAAAATTCTTTTTATTTTACAGCAAAACAACTTTAAAAAAAAGACTTTTGTAATAAAAAAAGTACTTATTAATTTTTAAAAAGTCCATCTAAACAGGCATTAAACGTGTTGCCAGTCATTTCTAGAACTGCTTGAAATGGGGAAAAAAAATAAGACCTGGCTTTAACAGAGGCCTTGTGTGAGATTGTCGCTTACCAAATTTGAAACATAAAATATATGAAAAATACCAATCGGGTAGTTGGAGCAGGTTCACAAGAATTGTAGCTTTCCTAAAGCAATAATATTTGTTGTAGCTTTCCAAACTCGGCACGTATCTGCCAATAGGAGGAAAGAGGAAACCTAGAACCGGACACGACAACAAGAGTTTCAATCCATAACTAGCAACTTAAGTAAAATGAGAGGAGGAAAAAGAGAGTGGAAGTTGGAAGCTAGCGTACGTCCGTGCAAGTTAAATGACTGGGAATAATAGAAAGTTAAATTACTTAATCAGCGTACGTCCCTGCTCTGACGATCAGAGGGTCAATTTCCGGCTGGAGCAGGCGGAGCACGGCGTACTCAATCAGCGTAAGCCAACTGTCCTAACTAATAAATTAATAATTTGTGTCGCGATTATGATAATGATGGAGTTTGACAAACAAAAGGAGGGGTACGTGTTGGTGCCTTAGAGGAGACCTAAGAAAAATTTGACGTTGTGACGGCATAAAGAAAAGAGTGGGCCACGTTTTTGCTTTATTGAAAATAATGGCGTGGCTCTTGTGATGGCTTTCGTCCACCCTATTAATGGCTTCCTCCTGAGTGTCAAACCGCAGACCTAATACCGATGACGTCATACAGAGTAACACGTGGAGACCATAGCAAAAATGGGGTCCCAGTTTTAAGCTTCGCGAACCAGTAAGGTGGTCTTTCACTAGTCTAATTAGGCATGGCCCTACTAGATGATTATTTGCATGAAGAGGGTTTTCGGATTGGTTGGACTTGGGGGAAATTATAGACTAAGCGGTAATCGATGTGAATATCATGCTAATCATTAAGAGAAACTTTATTATTTATTGACAATTCATATTTGTTGGTGATATATTAGACATGTCTCCTGAATTTTAGTAGGGACCGAAATTACACAACTGACATGAAATAAGGGCATCAGATTCATGTCACACTTGTACTGATTAGGTAGATTGACCATCAAGAACACGCTTGACATCGACTTTATGACATAATATTCGAGAACGCTCAAAAATAAAATTTTAGTATTCTTAGGCGTCTTATATAATTCTAACTGTCCGTATAATTCTTTGTTTTCGATGGCTAAAGATAATCTGTATGTAATGTAACGTAACATAAACCTAGCATGTAAGATGTTTGATTGTAGTTAACAAAACAGAAAAAACTGTATCCGTCTCTATACTGATAGTGTTTGATTAAGAATGACGTAATCGAAAAATTGTGTCAATGACAAAAGTACCCTTGGTACTTAAGATGATTAACAATGTTTTATGAATTGATAAGTTTATTCCATATGAGAAGCTTTAGTTAAAAAGTGAACAAATAATAATAATAACAATTTCAAATTAAGATTGAATAATAATAATAATAATAATAGTAACATTTATTACTGATAATAATAATAATAATAATAATAATAATAATAATAATAATAATAATAATAATAATAATAAGAACAACAAAATTAATTTGAATTAATAAATAACGCAACATGTATAATCATAATTATACATAATAATAATTACAAATTATATGATAATGATAATAATAATAATAATAATAATAATAATAATAATAATAATAACATTTATTATTACTAATAATAATAATAATAATAATAATAACAAGAACAAGAACAACAAAATTAATTTGAATTAATAAATAAGGCAACATGTATAATCATAATTATACATATTTATAATAATTACAAATTATATGATAATAATAATAATAATAATAATAATAATAACAATAACAAGAACAACAAAATTAATTTGAATTAAATAATAATAATAATAATAAATTTGAATAATCATAAATACAAATTATATAATAATAATAATAAAATAATAATAATAATAATAATAAATTTGAATAATCATGAATACAAATTATGTAATAATAATAATAATAATAATAATAATAATAATAAATTTGAATAATCATAAATACAAATTATATAATAATAATAATAATAATAATAATAATAATAATAATTTTTAAAAAATTGAATAAATTGTAATAATAAATTTGAATAATAATAAATACAAATTATATAATAATAATAATAATAATAATAATAATAATAATAATAATAATAAATTTGAATAAATTGTACTAATAAATTTGAATAATCATAAATACAAATTATATAATAATAAAATAATAATAATAAATTTGAATAATCATAATAAAATTATATAATAATAATAATAATAATAATAATAATAATAATAATAATAATAATAATAATAATAAATTTGAATAAATTGTAATAATAAATTTGAATAATCATAAATACAAATTATATAATAATAAAATAATAATAATAAATTTGAATAATCATAATACAAATAATAATAATAATAATAATAATAATAATAATAATAATAATAATAAATAATAATAATAATAATAATAATAATAATAATAATAATAATAATAATAATAATAATAATAATAATAATAATAATAATAATAATAATAATAATAATAATAATAATAATAATAATAATAATAATAATAGCTAAACATTAATAAACATAATAGTAAACATAATAACTAATATTATATAATAATAACATAGGCGACGGGAGACAGGGACTTCCCTGTCCTCCCTTTTTGGAGTGGATAGAAATTTATGTTCCTGTCTCTCAGAAACAGGGGACAGAAACGCAAAAACAAGAAGCAAACACTCACGGAGACAGAGATTTTTCTGTCTTGTTCACTGTCCCCATGCCAGAGACACTATCCATACGCAGGGTAAACAATAAATACCTTGGTTAGGTTTTTGTTTGCGAAGGTTATCGTATTATTTTTTCGTATCATTTTCTCATAGGAATAAAAGAAATTTATCTTCTTTTCCATACACGTAGGTCACATATTGATTAAACCATAAAATTATGTGTTTTTCGCTCCATTTGTTTCTTCCTATATTATTCCATTTACATGACAATTGGTATCAGAGTTAGGGATTCTTTGTAAATCTAGGGTGTGCTATCATGCTGTCTCTCTACATATTCAATATTAGAAATTCAATGGATCAAATGATTTCACTTGAAGATGAAGGCATTTTTTTGTTTAATAGGGATATGCAATAGCATTAGAAAGAGAAGAAGAGGATTTGGAAGCATCATATAGTTAAGGGATTTCGTCTGAAGCACAAATTGCTATACTGTTGAGTTTAGGAGATGAAATCTTGAGAGAGGTAGTTGATAAAACAGTTGTTTTATCATTACAGAAAAGACTTGAAAACAAGTATCAAAAGAAATCCTTAATGAATTTGTATCAAAAGCAATGTTTGTTATCTTAATGATGGCAAAAGTACATAGGTAAAGATAACTTTGATAATTTTAATCAAATCATTATAGATTTACAAGGTATTGGAGTTAAAATTGAAGATAAGAATCATGCTATAATCCTTTTGTATTCCTTACCTAATTCATGTGAAAACTTTATTGATATTATATTATATGATAGAGAAACTGTTTCTATTAGTAGTATGAATGATGCTATGCAATCCAAAGAATTGAAGAAAAATGACTCTAATATATATAAACATAGATCATAGTTGGGTTTAGTTATTAGCAGAAGTAGGAACAAAGAAAAGGCTATTGAAAATTGGAGCAAGTCCTGATCTAAATCCAAGTCTAAAGTTGTTCAACACTTTAATTGTAAAGCGAAAGGAAACTTTAAAAGGGACTATCCATAATGAAAAAAGGAAATTAAAAATAGAGAACCGATGGAAAAGCAAGTTTTGATGTAGTGTAGGAGAGTTTCAATGATGAGAATGGAAGAGATCATAATGTTTTGACTATAGTAATTTTGATTCTATAAGTTGGTGGGTGATAGGAAAATGTATTTTATCATATGATGTTCAACAATGATTGGTTATGTCTTGTAAATAATGGAATGGTATAGTTAGATTGAGTGATGATGGAGAGCTCACTATCAAAGGCAATGGTTTAGTGCAGATCTAAATATATGATAAAATTGTTAAAACATTAGATACCTAAAATGTCCCTTAAAAAGTCTAATTTTTTATAGGTACTTTAGATAGTCAAAGGGGCAAGTTTTCTGGTGGTGATCAATAGCTTAAATTATTAAATTATTCCATAACTATAATAAATAAAAAATTACAACATAATATCTGTATCTTAATACGAAAGATAGTAATAAGATAAGTGGTTGTCTTTCAATCTTTAGGACAAAATAATGACATTACACACTTATAGCATCACATATTGAGTCATATGATTGCGTAAAGACTTGAAGTATTGAGTAATGAAGTTTTATCAATAGAGTTGTAACTAGAAAGATAAAGTTTTACAAGTCTTGAGTTCTTGATAAGTAGTGTGGGATCAAATTTGTTTTTGGTAAGCACACTTTCATTAGTATTCTTGATTATATTCATTTATTTTTATAGGGTCCTGATATGGTTTATTCTTATAAAGCATGAAATTACTTTGTTACATTCCTTGATGTTTATTTTAGAGAACTTTAGGTATATCTTTTGAAATTAAAGGATGAAGTGTTTGGAGAGTTCAAGGAGTGAAATACAATAGTTAAAAAATACTGAAAGATTAGTTAAGACATTCAAAATAGATAATTTGTTACAATTCTATAATAAACCATTTGATCAATTCTACAAGAAAGAAAATATATCGAGGCACTACTTTACATGTCATACACCATAACAAAATGGAGTTATAAAATGAATAGTCCAACCACTCATACATGATTCTTAAAGAAATAGTTAAATTTTTTACTTTCAAAGCAATTTTAAATTGAAGTAGTTAACAATAATGCTTATCTAGTGAATATATCTCCATCGATTGTAATAAAGATTAATACTCCTTAAGAGGTATGATATGGTGCTCCTTCTAAGTATTCTCATTTATGTATATTTGGTGGTAATACTTATGTTAATGATGGTAAAGTGGAACCTAAGGCAATAAAATGCATATTTATTCAATATGCTAGAGTTAAAGGGTATAGATTGTGATGTACTAAAAAAGATATAACTCTAAGATTCATTGTTAGTAGAGATGTTACTTTTGATGAATCTGCTATGTATGGCTAAAGAGAGGAGCTCTATGAACTTGTAGGGAAAAAAAGGTTAGGGTGCTGACTAAAAGGTGGAATTTGAAATTGGAACTTTAAGTATGCTGGTGTTAATTAGTAAATAGGTGTACAAAAAAGTCTAACAGTTAGGAGAATAATGAGGGAAATTAGAAAACCTACAACAACAAATAATAAAGAAACATCATAATAGTTGATTACTGTTGGCTCTCGTTTCCGGAGCCCAACATTCGAGCATGAACAAACTCATTCTTCTATTTCAGAATAGATTTTGGGAAACTTCCAACTTGAATTTCAATTTTACTTCTCCATAACATTTGTTTCTCATTGTCTTAAGTTTCTAATGACACTAAAATCATTTAATTTGGTTCAGAAATTTGAAAGTTATGTCCCAAACACTTTTGTACTATTCTTAGACTAAAACAATACACTATCCTAAATTTCACTCCATAAATTGAAAGTCTTAGATACTGAATTAAAATTTTATTCCTTCATATAATTTGTAGGTATATGTCTCTAGTGTATTTAGACATAAGAATCATTGCAATTGGAGCTCTATAGATCAAGATATCACTGAAATACTGAAGCATGTTCAGTAAAAATATCCAACTCATACTCTTCCAACCAATCCCCTCACTTTGATTCAATCAATCTTTTTCAAATTAATACCAAAAGCTATAGATATTTTTTTTATGTATAGAGGAATGTGTTAGGAATTCAATACTTCAAAAATCAGGTCATTTGGAGGTCGGACGAAGAAGTTATGGCCAAAAAACTATCGGATGTTCATTAGCCTCTCAAAACTTCAAAGTCGCTATCCAACTTCCAAAGTCACCGTTGTATTTTTGTAGGACGGTGCTTTTTGGCTAACCCTCAAAGTCACCCTTGTGCTTTTGCATGACAGTGCTTTCGGCCTAAAGTTTTAAAAGTTTGCACGACGGTGCTTTTCCACTTCCTCTTCTTTTCAGACATCCTAACTTCTAAACTCTATAACTTTTGATCCAAGACTCCAAATTTCGTAGACTTTATATCAATGGAAAGATAAAAGAAAGATATACATCTTTCATGAAGAACGTAAAAACAATTTCTGTTTCTATAAGGGCCAAAATTTCAAAAGACCTAAGATGTCCCGAAACACCACCCTATGCAGCATCACAAATTTTAATAATCATATCTCCTAACTCCGATGTCGAAAAGTCTCACATTATATATCATTGGAAAGCTAGAAAGATAACTTACAACTTTTAAGAAGACAACTTTGGCTAATTCTGCTTAGATCAATATAACTTTTCCTTTGAATTCCAAACACCATTTCTACACCTAGGAAAGCTTGCTAAATGCAATATCTCTTCATATTAATCCACTACTAAGTACCTTTCGGTAACTCTTGAACCTCACCTCAAGTAATTCATCCCATACATCCTTCCCAATCTCCAACATGCTATTCTAAAACAAATAACCATTTGCAATTTCAACAAGGAAGAATATGCACATACCCATTCTTCTTCCACAACCAACATACTCAACTTATAAAATAGCATAATCATACACAAAAGAAAATCCTTAAATTCTCAATGTCATTTCTAAAAAAAATAAATGTTCATACATAGCTTTAATTACATATCAACATACACATCAAAATTAATACAAAATACAAAAGGACGCTCACGTTTGATATGCTTATAAAGCTATCAAAAAGTCTAGCCACTAACTTAGGTATAAAAGTCTCTATTGTCTTGGAGTTTTCGATGCCTTGCAAGGTTCAACACTTGTCTAGTTTTGCACATGAAGAGGGAATAGTGGGGTGCGCTACACGACTCAGTGGCTAATATATTTATAGCCATAGGCAATGAGCCATACAAACAAACATATATACACATATGTCTAGCAATTCAATGATTCATAATTCATCTCATAACTCATAATTAACAAAATATCATCACATAGAGCACATCATGTAATTATCTATCAAAGCATAACACTCAATTATGCATCATACTCAACACAACAATGATGAAATGCACAAAAAATGGATTGAGAGTTTCGTGGAACGAAACTGAGAAACCGAAGTTTATATCATGAACAAAACGAGTCCGATTTCTCAGGATCTTGTAACCTTAAACGGGCAGCCGGGAGAAGGCCATAGGTCAACGTGCACATGACTAACCAAACGGGCTCCTCTCTTGCCCAATTACAAACAAATTTATGCTCAATTTATTCAATCACAAATTCATACTCTCATGCTTCTTTCATTTCATCAAATTCTCATATTTCATGCTTTTTTTCTTTTCATTCAATTCAAAATGTAACACCCCACTCTCGCGTGACCCGAACCTGACATCGATGGTGATATCCGGATCCTTGCCCCGCGAGGGTAGCGTGCTACATCACTCTGTAAACTCAGAATCAATTTTTTTGTTGTTGCAAACATTCATACATGCGAAAACAGTAGACAATCGAGCCCGCGTTAATTTGTATGTCATTCCAGTCATTCCCAATCATTACAAACATTCAACAATAATTTAAAATAGCCATTTAATGTATACCAATCTATAACCAAATTGGGCCCGCTATAAATACAAAGTATTAATTTACAGAGCTTGCGATATACAATTTTATGAATAACAGAAGGATGACACTAATGCAGACGTGGACTGATCCCGACCTCTATTCTTCATTTGAATGCTGTAGACATACTCCTGTGAACCTAACAGGGTATTCTTTTGAGTCCTGAAATTTTTTTGCAAATTTTGGGTGAGTTTTGCGAACTCAGTGAGGAACCGTCATCGATGGTTCGCCCAATTTATGCATCACTTAATCACGTCACAGTAATAACACGACACACAAGCAAACACAGTTTAGTTTGTAATAACACAGTTGGAAGTACCATATCATTATATACAAACAAATCGCAACTGAATAAGGCACTCATGCCTTTTTCCCATTTCAAGTAGTCAGTCAAGTATATATATGCAATGCATATGTGACACTTTCTCATTTTATGTCAGTGTTATGACCGAGCGCTTAAACAAAGGAATGATTCAAGAGACGTGTCTAGGGAGTAGGAGAGCCCTCTGGGTATGCACTAACTCCCTTCGAGCTCAAAGCTCTTTTTCAGTGATTGAGCTCAAGGCTCTTTTCAGTATCAGTGTTCGAGCTCAAGGCTCTTTTCAGTATCAGTAGCGTCTCAGGTCACAACTATTGTTATTATCCGTTTATGCATTTGTGTATGAAATGCACATGCCCAATTTAACAGTCCATATACCACAGTCTGCCACAGTAGAGGCAATAAAATAAAGCACAGTATAGCAAGCAGTTGATCACAGTATATCACAGTAATAGCAAACAGTTCACAATGTACTCATATAGCACAATTCTACTAATCACAATTGATCACACAGTAGAAGCAAGCCAGCTCACATAATCACAAACAGAGACACTTCTATGTCAGTTCCTCCAATTCATCGGACCATCTGTCCGAAATCCAGGCATAAACAAAAACACAATCTTAATCCCTCCATTATTCTCCACATTGGACATATAATAATTGAATGAACCATCTAGGTTACTCACTTGTACTTCCGAGCTAATACCTGGAAGTCTCAGTAACGTCGGTGGATCGACACTCCAATGTACCTCTATAACAGTGCAATTGCATACACATTACCAAATGTACAAGCATAACTATTTAAAGATGCACATGTATCAATGAAAATGTGTATAATGCATATTCGTGACATTCTCGGTATCATTCCATAAATCACACTGTAAAAATGTTCCCCTATGTCCAAAGAAACCATAGACACTAAAATCGCTCAATTCGGACGTCAAAAGGTCCAAAAATCGATATCCGATCCCATCACTTTGACCTAACCCCTTTCCGTCAATTTCGCCTCTAAAGTTCCCAATTTCACATAGAAATGAAATTAAATGATTCACGAATCCGATGTCTCGAGAATCAGGTCAATCGGAGGTCGGATGAACAAGTTATAAGCAAAAGAAGGAAAGTATATAATCCTAGTCTACTTGCCTGAGAATCCTAGTCGACTTATGCTATCAGATATGTTCTAGTCGACTTATCCGAGGTGCAAGTCGACTTATGCTACTACAATGGCAATTCTGGACAAACGTCCACCGACATCCCAACTTTCACAATTCATAACTCCTTGCTTCGAATTTCAAATTGGACAAACTTGGTATCTATTTTATAGAGAAAAGATAGCTCTACAAGTTTCATGAAGGACACAAAAACTAATTTTACCTCTAAGGGTGTCAAAAATACACTCAAAGTTACTGCCTTCACCATGCCTCTCAAAACAATGCAACATTTTGTCAAAACAGTGCAACATTTTATAAAATCCATAACTTCTCATTCCTTTGCTAAAATTACAAGATTTATGCCAAATGAAAGATCAGAATGTGATCTACAACTTTCTTGAACAACATGAAATCAAATTCAATTTCTAAGTAGGTCAAACAATTCGATGAACGATTCTACCCACTGAAATCATCCGAACTGAACAAAATTTTATAAAAGCATAACTCCTTGTACAAATGTCAAAATTTGCATACTTTATACTCATGAAAAGATCAAACAAAATACTACACTTATTATGAAGGGCTTAACAGTCAATTCTATCTCTAACAAACTCAAAACTATCATGCAAGTGGCTAACGTGGTCACTAGCCAATGACCTAACTTAGGTCCAGTCTTTGAAAATTCATAACTCCCAATTATATTATCCAAAAATAGTATAGTATATCTAATTTTCAAGATAATTGCTTCATCTACAACTTTCCAGAATATCACTTGAGCCAATTCAAATCACAGAAATCTCTAAATTTGCTTCCAATCACAATACTTACAAAACCTACACTTATAGCTAGGTTTCACCCAAAATGCACATAACCAGTCAATAGTTAACAATTCATAACTCCCAATGTACATATCGAAAAATTGCAAAATCAGTGGAAATGGAACGCTAACAAGATAGGATTCAACTTTCATTAAGACCATTTTCACCAATTCCTCCTAAATCAATCTAGAAAAATTCATCAAAAGTTCAGGTCATCAAGCTCGAATCACTGTTCATACTGCACCCATACTTCACTTTCAAAGCAAAATTCCACACTCTTCTAATCAAAATTGGACAGTGCTTCCTTCACAAAGATTGTAGCCAAATGAATCAATTTTAGTCTAGGACAAACCTCACCTCATTTGTTTAACCACACAAATAGTTATGGCAAAAACATTAGAACATGTTCAAGGTACATTTTCCAGCTTTACTACTCACTCCAATTCCTATCATTCTAATTCCAATTCTATACTCATAAGCAACCAATTTAGTCATTAATTCACCCATACTATAATCAAAACCCCCACTTGAATAATGATCACAAAAATTACAGCAACTCATACACATTCATTCATCTATTTTCAACACCATTAACATTACTTAATGCAATCCAAACCCTCTCAAATGACATTCATCACATATTATCCTTACATGCATCATCCTACTTCATCAACCAACAATTAACCACTCAAAGCTCTTACCCAACTTTACCAACACAATATTCATACACTTAGATGCACAACCATCACAATGAATGCATTTAATTACCAATTTAAGAATATAAAACATACTTCTTACCTATAAGCTTCAAATCTTCTCAATCTTCTAACTACTTCAATCTCTCTCTCTTTTTTTCACATCCACGACAATCACCATCAACTAGAGCTTAGGTTAAACTTTTGTTTTGTATGATAAGACCAAGGAAGAGCTAACCATGGAGAAGGAGATGGAAAAGAGAGGCAAGCAAAAATCAAGAAGAGGAGAGGGAGAGATAGGTTACGATGGTGATGGAAAACGTGATAAAAATTTTGCTTTTGGCTTTCAACAATGGAAGTGTCGAGAATGAACTCAAGGAAGGCTTTAATAAAAGCTCAATAAGTGTCATGACACATGTCATGACACTTGTCACCTAATAAAAGAACAATCAATTAATAAATGGTTAATAAAAGACCTTACTAGGATTTAATCTCTAGGTCATCCAATTTTCAATAACTCTAATCCAATAATTTCTAAAATCATGAATCAAATTTTTCAGTATCAATGGACGGAATTTTTCAATACCAAAAATCAACCGGTTCGCCACTTGGCGATTTTTTTCCGGTCCGGGAATTTTCCCCTAAAAATTCCAGAAAAATTTCTAAAATTTCCTTAAAATATAAAACACACAAAGACTCACTCCAAATAGTTTTTTAAATACAATTACCATGTAATTCACAACCACATTCCATTTAGGCGCAAATACCGAAAAATGTCATGAATGTATGTACAGTCAAGTTCATGTGCAATTCCACTAGTCACGTGTAATGGTATGCATAAATATTGCAATCCAATGCTAAACACTCTCGGCCCTTTCCAAATTACTATTTTACCCTTCCCAGTGGGGGTGAGATGTTACAATTCCCCCCTCCTAATAAAAATTTCGTCTTCGAAATTAATATTTGGTTAAGAAAACGGGCGGTTTCTTTCATAAAACCTTATTGAATGAATCCGATAGGTCTTTTAATCCCATCACACTTTCTTAGCTATCTCACTTGACTATTTCAGAGTAGACACTAACTTTATTTCGTACGTTAAGGATCAGATCATTCTTTCCTCACCTATGCACTTATCACATGTTATAAATCCAATACCTCTTTCACCAGCTTCATTGCTACCTTTTCCAGTGGTCTTTATAAAACTCATTTATCCTTCATATCTCATTGACTCTTATTTCAAATTCATCTCTCCTTTGCCAATTCCCTATTATGTAGTGTTCACGCACTCAATTCGTGTATTCATTTTACTATCTTCCATCTGTCCGATCTGGTTCCACCTCATCTAACCCATTCAGCTTTCATAAGTCACTTCAGTTTGATTCTATACTCATTTTACTCACTATCAGCAATCATTTTTCTAGGTTCTCTCTCTATTGCACTGAAATGGCGAACGACTCTTTTTGTTTTCCAATGCCTCATAGTAAATTCTAATGGTGTCACCAAATTAATGCTTATTATATCTGTAGTCACTTACATGATAACTTAATCCCATGTTCCTAAGACCTCAAAAATAAAATCTGTACATTCGTCTATGATAATTAAGACTACTGGCAACTCAAAGGTATAGTCACTCAGTTCTACATTCTTTATCAACAATTGCTCTTTCGGCATACTCTTACTAGACTATAGAGCTTCGATTGTTCCTTATGTTTCTACTAACAGTGCTTAATCCTCATTTATAATATCATTTAATCGTAAATTGGGTCTCTTTTCAATTAAAGTCCCCGATAAAATTTGACAAGTTCTAACTCCTCGATTTAGGCTTTGTCAGTTCCTTGATACATAACTGATTTCAATTCTATAACCAATCACATGTTCGTCACTCATTAATACTTTCGATTTAATACGGTTCTTGACTATTTTAGTCAAGGCGATGTCCTTTGTATTTTAATCACACAGTCACATTTTCGTATTCACTCATTAGAATCCGAATTCCTTGTCAGCTTCACAGGGAGAGCCAAAATTTATGAATCACCAATTTGGGGTCTTGCTTAACTTTTCATATGAGACTAAGCTTAAACTCAACTTTTAAAAGTACTTCGGTTTGCCCAAACTTCAACTCGACTTCCTGTGCTCTTTAATGCAGTAGTAATGGTGACCTCAATATCACAATTTGTTTTATACCATTATCGGATTTTATGCTCAATGCATCGATGTACAACACTAGCTTTACGGAAAGTACTCATTTGCTTAGTCAACATCTTTCTATACCTCCATTCATTGTCTCAATTGAAGATTCAGTTCAGTCAACCTCTATAATGAATTCCCTTGCACCTATAATATCTCCAACGAACGAAGTTCTACACTACTGTAACAAGTTCTAAACCATGCATTCAGAAATCAGCGCATGGGACTCTAGTCATCTCGATGCATATGACATCATTTTCTTATAGTCCCAGCTATAAAACATCATTGTATGGAAATCTCCAATCCTAAATAACAAATGATATTACTCTCATCGGTGTCTCCGTTTTGAACCAAGTACTAGTATAACACATTTCAAGTTTTGAATAGATGATTTAAGCTCCCGAGATAAAATTGTCCTCAAGACACTAATCACTTTATAGTGTTTCAAACAATCGATCGGAATCACTAATAGGAAACGTGATATATTTCCTACAAAATCTCCAATTCAAAACAAGATCATCAATACGAAGGTCATAAATTCCTCAAACATTTGTTACGATCTTCTCACCGATGCCACTTACATATGATATCACAATTAGCCAAAATCTCATCTTACGCTTCTAAAGCACAATCCAATACGATCTATGATCATAATCACTAATTGCTATCATGTAACTGGAATCACGTTACTTCTACAACATGGGGTCCTTGTGCCCATAATTCATCTCTTTATTAGCGAATGAACCAAAATTTCTCTCAAATTCACAAATCCACTTATTTAGTGGGATACGTTATATCAACAAATTGTATACACTCAATAGCCCTTTCGACTCTTATGCATGACTCTTTGCGTTGAATGCAACTCCAATATTCACTTTTAACTCACTATTTGGTCATTTGGGTTTGTTCCTTCATTGGTCATTTTTCATTTTCCTCCATATTGTTCATAATTCCAGCTCCTATACTTTCTTATTAATCAACAGTAGCACTTTGCAAAATTAGCTTCCACATTGCATAGGATCTCAATAAGATTTCCTAAGGTTTCGATAAGATCAAGACATATCATGACGAAGAAGGTCAAAACACCCTCGCCATAAGGTATTAGGTAATGTATATACCTTCCAAAATCCTTACATCTTGCCTAATTGCATTCACGTCAAGTTTCCAAGTAAGAACATTCACTAATGCTATTTACATTCCAATAGTTTCTAGATAATATTTCTATCCCTGTTCCTGTCCATGAATGGGGTTTCCCGTATGATCATCACAAAATCATATTTTGTGTAGGCCATCATCATGCCCCGTACTTTCTTTCTCATGGAACACATATCTTACCAGAGATTCTGTTTCAATTTCCCAGTATGTATCTCTTCGAAAACAACATCATTTCATATAGCATTATAAGCGCAGTCACTCCTCTTTTGTTGATTCAGTATTTCTTCCTTAATCACATGTATACTTAAAAATCCAAACTTAGGCGTATTTCTACAATCTCCGTACTACACACCACTTATTACTTATCCTTACTTGTAAAATCATTTGTATCTATTCCTTTTTCCCTTTTTTTTATAGATTCCGAGGTAGAACATTATAGTCCAAGATCAATATCATTATGCTCTAAGGTACACACCAACACCATATAGTGAATTTCTATCTACCTTGTCGCACCATATACTTTTTCTCATTGCCAATTATCCATATATATTCTTCTTATTTTCGAATTGGATTGATCCGTACAGTTCCGAAATATCTCGGTATGCCTAATATTTCCAAATTCTCAAAACAATCATTATGATAGAAATTCTAAACCATGTACCCAATTTAGCCCTCGAGACTTTCATCATGTCTCTATGCATATAAAATCACAATTCAGAACCGTAAATACCTAGTTAGCCTGAACTTTTAATCTCGTATAAGCATATTTAACATCACATCATACTTTTAGCACTTTAACCGATATTCCTCTCATGTGCAACTTCGACCTCTTCGGTTATAGAAATTTTGTTTTCATTCAAGATATCACTTCTTTCCTAAAGCAGCCCATACCCATGTATTTACATTCATATCATCTTCAATGGTTTATAATCACATTACAACATGAATATCATTGTCCATTGTTCCTTTCCCATTCCTAATGGCCCATACACCTTCATTGGCTCATATCATTATCTGCTATATCTAATCATATAAAATTTCTCATTTCTATACATCCACAACCTTCCGTTTGGCACATTACTATCTACCATCACCTTTCGCCCTATTCAACTTAAACACTTTATACATACTCATGTGACTCAACTAGGGATCGCCATTACTCATGCGCTTTGACATGACCAGAATGCATGTAACTTAACACAAATTTCAGAAAGCCCATGTATAATCGTACTTATGGGCTTTGATACCACCTAAATGTAACACCCCACTCCCGCATGACCCGAACCCGACATCGATGGTGATATCCGGATCCTTGCCCCGCGAGGGTAGCGTGCTACATCACTCAGTAAACTCAGAATCAATTTTTTGTTGTTGCAAACATTCATACACGCGAAAACAGTAGACAATCGAGCCCGCGTTAATTTGTATGTCATTCCAGTCATTCCCAATCATTACAAACATTCAACAATAATTTAAAATAGCCATTTAATGTATACCAATCTATAACCAAATTGGGCCCGCTATAAATACAAAGTATTAATTTACAGAGCTTGCGATATACAATTTTATGAATAATAGAAGGATGACACTAATGCAGACGTGGATTGATCCCGAACTCTATTCTTCATTTGAATGCTGTAGACATACTCCTGTGAACCTAACGGGGTATTCTTTTGAGTCCTGAAAAATATTTGTAAATTTTGGGTGAGTTTTTTGAACTCAGTGAGGAACCATCATCGATGGTTCGCACAATTTATGCATCACTTAATCACGTCACAGTAATAACACGACACACAAGCAAACACAGTTTAGTTTGTAATAACACAGTTGGAAGTACCATATCATTACATACAATCAAATCGCAACTGAATAAGGCACTCATGCCTTTTTACCATTTCAAGTAGTCAGTCAAGTATATATATGCAATGCATATGTGACACTTTTTCATTTTATGTCGTTGTTGTGACCGAGCGCTTAAACAAAGGAACGATATTCAGAGACGTGTCTAGGGAGTAGAGAGCCCTCCGGTATGCACTAACTCCTTCGAGCTCAAAGCTCTTTTTCGGATCGAGCTCAAGGCTCTTTTCAAGATGTCGATGGCGTCTCAGTCACAACTATTGTTATTATCCGCTTATGCATTTGTGTATGAAATGCACATGCCCAATTTAACGATCCATATAACATACCGCCACAAGAGAGGCAATGAAATAAAGTACAAGATAGCAAGCGCTTGATCACGGATATCACAAGAATAGCAAACAGCTCACAATGTACTCATATAGCAGCTTTCTACTAATCACAATTGATGACACAGTAGAAGCAAGCCAGCTCACAGAATCACAAACAGAGACACTTCTATGTCAGTTCTCCCAATTCATCGGACCATCTGTCCGGAATCCAGGCATAAACAAAAACACAATCTTAATCCCTCCATTATTCTCCACATTGGACATATAATAATTGAATGAACCATATAGGTTACTCACCTGTACTTCTGAGCTAATACCTGGAAGTCTCAGTAACGTCGGTGGATCGACACTCCAATGTACCTCTATAACAGTGCAATTGCATTCACATTACCAAATGTACAGGCAGAACTATTTAAAGATGCACATGTATCAATGAAAATGTGTATAATGCATATTCGTGACATTCCCGGTATCATTCCATAAATCACACTGTAAAAATGTTCCCCTATGTCCAAAGAAACCATAGACACTAAAATCGCTCAATTCGGACGTCAAAAGGTCCATAAAATTGATATCCGATCCCATCACTTTGACCTAACCCATTTTCGTCAATTTCGCCTCTAAAATTCCCAATTTCACATAGAAATGAAATTAAATGATTCACGAATCCGATGTCTCGAGAATCAGGTCAATCGGAGGTCGGATGAACAAGTTATAAGCAAAAGAAGGAAAGTATATAATCCTAGTCTACTTGCCTGAGAATCCTAGTCGACTTATGTTACTGTATATGTTCTAGTCGACTTATCTGAGGGTGCAAGTCGACTTATGCTACTACAATGGCAATTCTGGACAAACGTCCACCGACATCCCAACTTTCACAATTCATAACTCCTTGCTTCGAATTCCAAATTGGACAAACTTGGTATCTATTTTATAGAGAAAAGATAGCTCTACAAGTTTCATGAAGGACACAAAAACTAATTTTACCTCTAAGGGTGTCAAAAATACACTCAAAGTTACTGCCTTCACCATGCCTCTCAAAACAATGCAACATTTTGTCAAAACAGTGCAACATTTTATAAAATCCATAACTTCTCATTCCCTTTGCTAAAAATTACAAGATTTATGCCAAATGAAAGATCAGAATGTGATCTACAACTTTCTTGAACAACATGAAATCAAATTCAATTTCTAAGTAGGTCAAACAATTCGATGAACGATTCTACCCACTGAAATCATCCGAACTGAACAAAAATTTTATAAAAAGCATAACTCCTTGTACAAATGTCAAAAATTTGCATACTTTATACTCATGAAAAGATCAAACAAAATACTACACTTATTATGAAGGGCTTAACAGTCAATTCTATCTCTAACAAACTCAAAACTATCATGCAAGTGGCTAACGTGGTCACTAGCCAATGACCTAACTTAGGTCCAGTCTTTGAAAATTCATAACTCCCAATTATATTATCCAAAAATAGTATAGTATATCTAATTTTCAAGATAATTGCTTCATCTACAACTTTCCAGAATATCACTTGAGCCAATTCAAATCACAGAAATCTCTAAATTTGCTTCCAATCACAATACTTACAAAACCTACACTTATAGCTAGGTTTCACCCAAAATGCACATAACCAGTCAATAGTTAACAATTCATAACTCCCAATGTACATATCGAAAAATTGCAAAATCAGTGGAAATAGAACGCTAACAAGATAGGATTCAACTTTCATTAAGACCATTTTCACCAATTCCTCCTAAATCAATCTAGAAAATTCATCAAAAGTTCAGTCATCAAGCTCGAATCACTGTTCATACTGCACCCATACTTCACTTTCAAAGCAAAATTCCACACTCTTCTAATCAAAATTGGACAGTGCTTCCTTCACAAAGATTGTAGCCAAATGAATCAATTTTAGTCTAGGACAAACCTCACCTCATTTGTTTAACCACACAAATAGTTATGGCAAAAACATTAGAACATGTTCAAGGTACATTTTCCAGCTTTACTACTCACTCCAATTCCTATCATTCTAATTCCAATTCTATACTCATAAGCAACCAATTTAGTCATTAATTCACCCATACTATAATCAAAACCCCCACTTGAATAATGATCACAAAAATTACAGCAACTCATACACATTCATTCATCTATTTTCAACACCATTAACATTACTTAATGCAATCCAAACCCTCTCAAATGACATTCATCACATATTATCCTTACATGCATCATCCTACTTCATCAACCAACAATTAACCACTCAAAGCTCTTACCCAACTTTACCAACACAATATTCATACACTTAGATGCACAACCATCACAATGAATGCATTTAATTACCAATTTAAGAATATAAAACATACTTCTTACCTATAAGCTTCAAATCTTCTCAATCTTCTAACTACTTCAATCTCTCTCTCTTTTTTTCACATCCACGACAATAACCATCAACTAGAGCTTAGGTTAAACTTTTGTTTTGTATGATAAGACCAAGGAAGAGCTAACCATGGAGAAGGAGATGGAAAAGAGAGGCAAGCAAAAATCAAGAAGAGGAGAGGAGAGATAGGTTACGATGGTGATGGAAAACGTGATAAAATTTTGCTTTTGGCTTTCAACAATGGAAGTGTCGAGAATGAACTCAAGGAAGGCTTTAATAAAGCTCAATAAGTGTCATGACACATGTCATGACACTTGTCACCTAATAAAAGAACAATCAATTAATAAATGGTTAATAAAAGACCTTACTAGGATTTAATCTCTAGGTCATCCAATTTTCAATAACTCTAATCCAATAATTTCTAAAATCATGAATCAAATTTTCAGTACCAATGGATTTGAATTTTCAATACCAAAATCAACCGGTTCATCACTTGGCGATTTTTTCCGTCCGAATTTTCCCTAAAATTCCAGAAAATTTCTAAAATTTCCTTAAAATATAAAACACACAAAGACTCACTCCAAATAATTTTTAAATACAATTACCATGTAATTCACAACCACATTCCATTTAGGCGCAAATACCAAAAATGTCATGAATGTATGTACAATCAAGTTCATGTGCAATTCCACTAGTCACGTGTAATGGTATGCATAAATATTGCAATCCAATGCTAAACACTCTCGGCCCTTTCCAAATTACTATTTTACCCTTCCCAGTGGGGGTGAGATGTTACAATTCCCCCCTCCTAATAAAAATTTCGTCTTCGAAATTAATATTTGGTTAAGAAAACGGGCGGTTTCTTTCATAAAACCTTATTGAATGAATCCGATAGGTCTTTTAATCCCATCACACTTTCTTAGCTATCTCACTTGACTATTTCAGAGTAGACACTAACTTTATTTCGTACGTTAAGGATCAGATCATTCTTTCCTCACCTATGCACTTATCACATGTTATAAATCCAATACCTCTTTCACCAGCTTCATTGCTACCTTTTCCAGTGGTCTTTATAAAACTCATTTATCCTTCATATCTCATTGACTCTTATTTCAAATTCATCTCTCCTTTGCCAATTCCCTATTATGTAGTGTTCACGCACTCAATTCGTGTATTCATTTTACTATCTTCCATCTGTCCGATCTGGTTCCACCTCATCTAACCCATTCAGCTTTCATAAGTCACTTCAGTTTGATTCTATACTCATTTTACTCACTATCAGCAATCATTTTTCTAGGTTCTCTCTATTGCACTGAAATGGCGAACGACTCTTTTTGTTTTCCAATGCCTCATAGTAAATTCTAATGGTGTCACCAAATTAATGCTTATTATATCTGTAGTCACTTACATGATAACTTAATCCCATGTTCCTAAGACCTCAAAAATAAAATCTGTACATTAAATCATGATAATTAAGACTACTGGCAACTCAAAGGTATAGTCACTCAGTTCTACATTCTTTATCAACAATTGCTCTTTCGGCATACTCTTACTAGACTATAGAGCTTCGATTGTTCCTTATGTTTCTACTAACAGTGCTTAATCCTCATTTATAATATCATTTAATCGTAAATTGGGTCTCTTTTCAATTAAAGTCCCCGATAAAATTTGACAAGTTCTAACTCCTCGATTTAGGCTTTGTCAGTTCCTTGATACATAACTGATTTCAATTCTATAACCAATCACATGTTCGTCACTCATTAATACTTTCGATTTAATAAGGTTCTTGACTATTTTAGTCAAGGCGATGTCCTTTGTATTTTAATCACACAGTCACATTTTCGTATTCACTCATTAGAATCCGAATTCCTTGTCAGCTTCACAGGGAGAGCCAAAATTTATGAATCACCAATTTGGGGTCTTGCTCAACTTTTCATATGAGACTAAGCTTAAACTCAACTTTTAAAAGTACTTCGGTTTGCCCAAACTTCAACTCGACTTCCTGTGCTCTTTAATGCAGTAGTAATGGTGACCTCAATATCACAATTTGTTTTATACCATTATCGGATTTTATGCTCAATGCATCGATGTACAACACTAGCTTTACGGAAAGTACTCATTTGCTTAGTCAACATCTTTCTATACCTCCATTCATTGTCTCAATTGAAGATTCAGTTCTGTCAACCTCTATAATGAATTCCCCTGCACCTATAATATCTCCAACGAACGAAGTTCTACACTACTGTAACAAGTTCTAAACCATGCATTCAGAAATCAGCGCATGGGACTCTAGTCATCTCGATGCATATGACATCATTTTCTTATAGTCCCAGCTATAAAACATCATTGTATGGAAATCTCCAATCCTAAATAACAAATGATATTACTCTCATCGGTGTCTCCACGCTTTCGAACCAAGTACTAGTATAACACATTTCAAGTTTTTGAATAGATGATTTAAGCTCCCGAGATAAAAATTGTCCTCAGTACACGAATCACTTTATAGTGTTTCAAACAATCGTATCGGAATCACTAATAGGAAACGTGATATATTTCCTACAAAATCTCCAATTCAAAACAGTATCATCAATACGAAGGTCATAAATTCCTCAAACATTTGTTACGATCTTCTCACTGATGCCACTTACATATGATATCACAATTAGCCAAAATCTCATCTTACGTTTCTAAAGCACAATCCGAATACGATCTATGATCATAATCACTAATTGCTATCATGTAACTGGAATCACGTTACTCTACAACATGGGGTCCTTGTGCCCATAATTCATCTCTTTTATTAGCGAATGAACCAAAATTTCTCTCAAATTCACAAATCCACTTATTTAGTGGGATACGTTATATCAACAAATTGTATACACTCTCAATAGCCCTTTCTGACTCTTATGCATGACTCTTTGCGTTGAATGCAACTCCAATATTCACTTTTAACTCACTATTTGGTCATTTGGGTTTGTTCCTTCATTGGTCATTTTTCATTTTCCCTCCATATTGTTCATAATTCCAGTTCCTATACTTTCTTATTAATCAGTTGTAGCACTTTGCAAAAATTAGCTTCCACATTGCATAGGATCTCAATAAGATTTCCTAAGGTTTCGATAAGATCAAGACATATCATGACGAAGAAGGTCAAAACACCCTCGCCATAAGGTATTAGGTAATGTATATACCTTCCAAAATCCTTACATCTTGCCTAATTGCATTCACGTCAAGTTTCCAAGTAAGAACATTCACTAATGCTATTTACATTCCAATAGTTTCTAGATAATATTTCTATCCCTGTTCCTGTCCATGAATGGGGTTTCAGATGATCATCACAAAATCATATTTTGTGTAGGCCATCATCATGCCCCGTACTTTCTTTCTCATGGAACACATATCTTACCAGAGATTCTGTTTCAATTTCCCAGTATGTATCTCTTCGAAAACAACATCATTTCATATAGCATTATAAGCGATCAATCCTCTCTTTGTTGATTCAAGATTTCTTCCTTAATCACATGTATACTTAAAATCCAAACTTAGGCGTATTTCTACAATCTCCGTACTACACACCACTTATTACTTATCCTTACTTGTAAAATCATTTGTATCTATTCCTTTTCCTTTTTTATAGATTCCGAGGTAGAACATTATAGTCCAAGATCAATATCATTATGCTCTAAGGTACACACCAACACCATATAGTGAATTTCTATCTACCTTGTCGCACCATATACTTTTCTCATTGCCAATTATCCATATATATTCTTCTTATTTTCGAATTGGATTGATCCGTACAGTTCCGAAATATCTCGGTATGCCTAATATTTCCAAATTCTCAAAACAATCATTATGATAGAAATTCTAAACCATGTACCCAATTTAGCCCTCGAGACTTTCATCATGTCTCTATGCATATAAAATCACAATTCAGAACCGTAAATACCTAGTTAGCCTGAACTTTTAATCTCGTATAAGCATATTTAACATCACATCATACTTTTAGCACTTTAACCGATATTCCTCTCATGTGCAACTTCGACCTCTTCTGGTTATAGAAATTTTTGTTTTCATTCAAGATATCACTTCTTTCCTAAAGCAGCCCATACCCATGTATTTACATTCATATCATCTTCAATGGTTTATAATCACATTACAACATGAATATCATTGTCCATTGTTCCTTTCCCATTCCTAATGGCCCATACACCTTCATTGGCTCATATCATTATATGCTATATCTAATCATATAAAATTTCTCATTTCTATACATCCACAACCTTCCGTTTGGCACATTACTATCTACCATCACCTTTCGCCCTATTCAACTTAAACACTTTATACATACTCATGTGACTCAACTAGGGATCAGTTACTACTGTCTGCTTTGACATGACCAGAATGCATGTAACTTAACACAAATTTCAGAAAGCCCATGTATAATCGTACTTATGGGCTTTGATACCACCTAAATGTAACACCCCACTCCCGCATGACCCGAACCCGACATCGATGGTGATATCCGGATCCTCGCCCCGCGAGGGTAGCGTGCTACATCACTCAGTAAACTCAGAATCAATTTTTTGTTGTTGCAAACATTCATACACGCGAAAACAGTAGACAATCGAGCCCGCGTTAATTTGTATGTCATTCCAGTCATTCCCAATCATTACAAACATTCAACAATAATTTAAAATAGCCATTTAATGTATACCAATCTATAACCAAATTGGGCCCGCTATAAATACAAAGTATTAATTTACAGAGCTTGCGATATACAATTTTATGAATAACAGAAGGATGACACTAATGCAGACGTGGATTGATCCCGAACTCTATTCTTCATTTGAATGCTGTAGACATACTCCTGTGAACCTAACGGGGTATTCTTTTGAGTCCTGAAAAATATTTGTAAATTTTGGGTGAGTTTTTTGAACTCAGTGAGGAACCATCATCGATGGTTCGCACAATTTATGCATCACTTAATCACGTCACAGTAATAACACGACACACAAGCAAACACAGTTTAGTTTGTAATAACACAGTTGGAAGTACCATATCATTACATACAATCAAATCGCAACTGAATAAGGCACTCATGCCTTTTTACCATTTCAAGTAGTCAGTCAAGTATATATATGCAATGCATATGTGACACTTTTTCATTTTATGTCAGTGTTGTGACCGAGCGCTTAAACAGTGAACAGTATTCAGTAGACGTGTCTAGGGAGTAGGAGAGCCCTCTGGGTATGCACTAACTCCCTTCGAGCTCAAAGCTCTTTTTCAGTGATCGAGCTCAAGGCTCTTTTCAGTATCAGTGGCGTCTCAGGTCACAACTATTGTTATTATCCGTTTATGCATTTGTGTATGAAATGCACATGCCCAATTTAACAGTCCATATAACACAGTCTGCCACAGTAGAGGCAATGAAATAAAGTACAGTATAGCAAGCAGTTGATCACAGTATATCACAGTAATAGCAAACAGTTCACAATGTACTCATATAGCAGCTTTCTACTAATCACAATTGATGACACAGTAGAAGCAAGCCAGCTCACAGAATCACAAACAGAGACACTTCTATGTCAGTTCTCCCAATTCATCGGACCATCTGTCCGGAATCCAGGCATAAACAAAAACACAATCTTAATCCCTCCATTATTCTCCACATTGGACATATAATAATTGAATGAACCATCTAGGTTACTCACCGCATTTCGAGCTAATACCTGGAAGTCTCAGTAACGTCGGTGGATCGACACTCCAATGTACCTCTATAACAGTGCAATTGCATTCACATTACCAAATGTACAGGCAGAACTATTTAAAGATGCACATGTATCAATGAAAATGTGTATAATGCATATTCGTGACATTCCCGGTATCATTCCATAAATCACACTGTAAAAATGTTCCCCTATGTCCAAAGAAACCATAGACACTAAAATCGCTCAATTCGGACGTCAAAGGTCCATAAAATTGATATCCCATCCCATCACTTTGACCTAACCCATTTTCGCCAATTTCAGCCTCTAAAATTCCCAATTTCACATAGAAATGAAATTAAATGATTCACGAATCCGATGTCTCGAGAATCAGGTCAATCGGAGGTCGGATGAACAAGTTATAAGCAAAAGAAGGAAAGTATATAATCCTAGTCTACTTGCCTGAGAATCCTAGTCGACTTATGCTACTGTATATGTTCTAGTCGACTTATCTGAGGGTGCAAGTCGACTTATGCTACTACAATGGCAATTCTGGACAAACGTCCACCGACATCCCAACTTTCACAATTCATAACTCCTTGCTTCGAATTCCAAATTGGACAAACTTGGTATCTATTTTATAGAGAAAAGATAGCTCTACAAGTTTCATGAAGGACACAAAAACTAATTTTACCTCTAAGGGTGTCAAAAATACACTCAAAGTTACTGCCTTCACCATGCCTCTCAAAACAATGCAACATTTTGTCAAAACAGTGCAACATTTTATAAAATCCATAACTTCTCATTCCCTTTGCTAAAAATTACAAGATTTATGCCAAATGAAAGATCAGAATGTGATCTACAACTTTCTTGAACAACATGAAATCAAATTCAATTACTAAGTAGGTCAAACAATTCGATGAACGATTCTACCCACTGAAATCATCCGAACTGAACAAAATTTTATAAAAGCATAACTCCTTGTACAAATGTCAAAATTTGCATACTTTATACTCATGAAAAGATCAAACAAAATACTACACTTATTATGAAGGGCTTAACAGTCAATTCTATCTCTAACAAACTCAAAACTATCATGCAAGTGGCTAACGTGGTCACTAGCCAATGACCTAACTTAGGTCCAGTCTTTGAAAATTCATAACTCCCAATTATATTATCCAAAATAGTATAGTATATCTAATTTTCAAGATAATTGCTTCATCTACAACTTTCCAGAATATCACTTGAGCCAATTCAAATCACAGAAATCTCTAAATTTGCTTCCAATCACAATACTTACAAAACCTACACTTATAGCTAGGTTTCACCCAAAATGCACATAACCAGTCAATAGTTAACAATTCATAACTCCCAATGTACATATCGAAAAATTGCAAAATCAGTGGAAATAGAACGCTAACAAGATAGGATTCAACTTTCATTAAGACCATTTTCACCAATTCCTCCTAAATCAATCTAGAAAAATTCATCAAAAGTTCAGGTCATCAAGCTCGAATCACTGTTCATACTGCACCCATACTTCACTTTCAAAGCAAAATTCCACACTCTTCTAATCAAAATTGGACAGTGCTTCCTTCACAAAGATTGTAGCCAAATGAATCAATTTTAGTCTAGGACAAACCTCACCTCATTTGTTTAACCACACAAATAGTTATGGCAAAAACATTAGAACATGTTCAAGGTACATTTTCCAGCTTTACTACTCACTCCAATTCCTATCATTCTAATTCCAATTCTATACTCATAAGCAACCAATTTAGTCATTAATTCACCCATACTATAATCAAAACCCCCACTTGAATAATGATCACAAAAATTACAGCAACTCATACACATTCATTCATCTATTTTCAACACCATTAACATTACTTAATGCAATCCAAACCCTCTCAAATGACATTCATCACATATTATCCTTACATGCATCATCCTACTTCATCAACCAACAATTAACCACTCAAAGCTCTTACCCAACTTTACCAACACAATATTCATACACTTAGATGCACAACCATCACAATGAATGCATTTAATTACCAATTTAAGAATATAAAACATACTTCTTACCTATAAGCTTCAAATCTTCTCAATCTTCTAACTACTTCAATCTCTCTCTCTTTTTTTCACATCCACGACAATCACCATCAACTAGAGCTTGGGTTAAACTTTTGTTTTGTATGATAAGACCAAGGAAGAGCTAACCATGGAGAAGGAGATGGAAAAGAGAGGCAAGCAAAAATCAAGAAGAGGAGAGGGAGAGATAGGTTACGATGGTGATGGAAAACATGATAAAAATTTTGCTTTTGGCCTTCAACAATGGAAGTGTCGAGAATGAACTCAAGGAAGGCTTTAATAAAAGCTTAATAAGTGTCATGACCCATGTCATGACACTTGTCACCTAATAAAAGAACAATCAATTAATAAATGGTTAATAAAAGACCTTACTAGGATTTAATCTCTAGGTCATCCAATTTTCAATAGCTCTAATCCAATAATTTCTAAAATCATGAATCAAATTTTTCAGTACCAATAGACGGAATTTTTCAATACCAAAAATCAACCGGTTCGTCACTTGGCGATTTTTTTCGGTCCGAAAATTTTCCCCGAAAAATTCCAGAAAAATTTCTAAAATTTCCTTAAAATATAAAACACACAAAGACTCACTCCAAATAATTTTTTAAATACAATTACCACGTAATTCACAACCACATTCCATTTAGGCGCAAATACCGGGAAATGTCATGAATGCATGTACAGTCAAGTTCATGTGCAATTCCACTAGTCACGTGTAATGGTATGCATAAATATTGCAACCCAATGCTAAACACTCTCGGCCCTTTCCAAATTACTATTTTACCCTTCCCCGTGGGGGTGAGATGTTACAATTCCCCCCTCCTAATAAAAATTTCGTCCTCGAAATTAATATTTGGTTAAGAAATCGGGCGGTTTCTTTCATAAAACCTTATTGAATGAATCTGATAGGTCTCTTAATCCCATCACACTTTCTTAGCTATCTCACTTGACTATTTCAGAGTAGACTCTAACTTTATTTCGTACGCTAAGGATCAGATCATTCTTTCCGCACATATGCACTTATCACATGTTATAAATCCAATACCTCTTTCACCAGTAGAAAAACTCCTCCTTCAACTAACTACTTTAGTCTTTATTCTCAGAGTTTTCTTAACTTGAGACTTCTGTATCTCAAACTCCAATTTTCTCTTCTTCTCATTCTCCTTGCTCTGTTTGGCTTATTCTTCCTCCAAAATTGAGACGAGAGATCTTGTCACTTTTCGTGTGCTGGATCCAAAGGCTTCTACTTGTTCATGCTCTCTGGCTCTTCTCTCTTCTTGTTGCCTTAAAGTTCGAATCCTAGGTGATCTCCTTGGTTTCTTAGTAATTTCACCCAAAAGATTCTCTCCTTTTCTTTTTGTCGTACCATCGTCTGTCCTCCGAGCTAGATTATACTCTTCTCTAGGACATGCCTGTTTTATCAGAGGCCTTCCATATAATCTTCTCCTTTCTTCTATTGACATACTCACTCTTCCATGGGATCTAGAACTTGTTGTTGGAGATTTCTTTAATAATCGCTCCCCCTTAGTTCTAGTTCTCCTTGAAGAGTCTGCTTCTTTAATTATTGTCCTCAGACCCATTCGCCGTATAGTGATTGAGTCAATAGTACTCTTCACAGGTACAATCCTTCTATTTCCTTTGTGTAGAAGGACTCCATATTCCTTAAAAATCCTTGGAAGAAGCATGCCGTATGGATAGCTGTTTGTATCCTTCATCCCCTTAATCATATAATGGAAGATTAAGAAGGGTAAGTCAATAGGATTGCGATTCAGCAAGTAGAACAAACATTGTTCATCCAGGGTGGTCACCAAATGCCTTGAACCTGCTCTGGGTAAGATGCAATTAAACAAAATCGTATGAATAACTCGAGCTTTCGGGATCAGACTCGAAGTCTTCCTCTCCGAAGGGTCATTCACTCAATACAACTGTTTGTTAACATCTTCTTCCTTCATGTTGACCATTGTCATCCATTTAGCCTTGGTTGACAGAGTCTCACCAACCGATGGACAATCGGTCACCATCCTTATCAGTTCCTTTGTCACGACAACAGATATACCGCCTGCTGAGGATACAATAGTGTTGTTTACAAGTTGAGCATTCTTCCAAAAGTCAAATAGCTCATTGGTGTATACTGGTTCTCGTACCTGGAAGAAATTCCTCCAACCAGCTCTTTCAATCTCAGGTTCTACGTCCATACCATCCTTCCTTAGCGACTCGAAATCCACATGCCTTCCGAATATCATAGCTGCCTCCATTGTTTCAGAACGAAAACTGACTCTGGCAAGCTTTTCTTTTAGGGTAAGATGATTGAGAGAATTTGGAAAGCAAGATGAATCGTCTACAGATGAGAATAACCGCAATGATCTCAACTTCAGGCTACTTGAAGTGTCTTATCACGCGTGCCCTAGAATCATCGGGATTCTAAAGATCGTGAAACGTTTCCCTCCAAAATTTCCTTATTAGCGAAGTTACCAGCTGTAACTCACTGTTTCTAACGCCGTTAATTTTGATGTCCCTTTAGCCTAATTGTTCGTTTAACATTACCATGTTAAGGTTGCGTCTAATCTTCTGGAACCGTTCTTCACTCAATGGTTTAGTGAAGATGTCTGCTCACTGATACTCTGTTTCGATGAACTGTAGTTTAACCACCTTCCTCTGAACAAAATCTCTTAAGAAGTGATGTCTGACTTCGATGTGTTTCACTCTCGAATGCTGAATCGGATTCTTTGATAGATTGATTGCACTGGTGTTGTCGCAATAGATTGGAATCTCTTCTTCTTGAACTGAATAGTCTTCAAGTTGATATTTGATCCACAACGTTTGTGAACAACAGCTTGCGGCAGACATATACTCTGCTTCGGTAGTTGATAGAGCGATTAAGCTTTGTCTCTTGCTTGACCATGAAACTAAGTTTGAGCCAAGAAAGTGACATCCTCCACTTGTGCTCTTCCTTTCGATTCTATCTCTGGCATAGTCCGCGTTGCAATATCCGATTATCCTAAAATCTTTACCTTTCTCAAACATTAAGCAAAGATCAGTAGTACCTGCTAGATATCTCATAATCCTCTTAACAGCAATATAATGAGACTCTCTAGGATCAGCCTAAAACCTTGCACACAAGCATACACTTTGAACAATATATCAGTCTACTTGTCAGAAGATAGAGTAAAGAACCGATCATCCCTCTATACAAGGTTTGATCCACCTTCTTACCATTTTCATCTTTCGACAAAAGGTTTGAAGGATGCATCGGAGTAGTCATTGGCTTCACATTTTGCATATCAAACTTATTCAACAATTCTTTCACATATTTTTTTTGATGGATAAAGATTTTCTCTTCGATTTGCTTAACTTGCAACCCAAGAAAGAACTTCAACTCACCCATCATGCTCATTTCAAATTCATTTTTCATTAGACTCTCAAACTTCATGCATAACTTCTTTGAAGTAGCACCAAAAATAATATCATCAATATAGGTCCGTACTATCATAAATTCATTTTCATAATTCTTCCTAAAGAGCGTCTTATCAACTTGACCTCTACTAAAACCATTCTCTAAGAGAAAAGTACTCAGACGATCATACCAAGCTCTAGGAGCTTGCTTCAGGCCGTATAAGGCTTTACGAAGTCTATAGACATGGTCTGGATTCTTAACATCCTCGAAACAAGGTGGTTGCTTGACATACACCTCTTCGTCTATAAAACCATTCAGAAAGGCACTCTTCACATCCATCTGAAACAGCTTTATATTATGACAGACCGCGTATGCCAAAGAATATCCTAATGGCTTCAAGTCTTGCTCTTCGGAGCATACGCCTCATTGTAGTCTATTCCTTCTTGCTGATTATAGCCTTGTGCTACTAATCTAGCCTTATTTCGACTCACTCTTCCTGATTCGTCTAACTTATTCTTAAAGACCCATCTGGTTCCTATAATGGATTTCTTAGGGGGTTTCGGAACTAAGGACCAAACATTATTCCTAGTAAATTGATTTAGCTCCTCTTGCATGGCTAACACCCAAGCTTCGTCTCGAAGAGCTTCCTCAACCTTCTTAGGCTCTATTTCAGAGATAAAAGCCACATTAGCTTCTCTTCTGAATCTGGACCTTGTCCTAACTCCTTCTGAGGTCTCTCCGATAATCAACTCTTCTGGATGAGAACTTTTATATTTCCAGTCTCTTTTTAGTCCAATAGTTTCTGGAATATCTTCAACTTTGTCTTCTTAAGTACCTGGTGCTGGAGTTTCTGTTGTGTCATCTAAGTTCTTTGAAAGACCTTTACTCTCCATGTCATCTTCCTTATAGGGTTGGGAACTATCATCAAACTTGACATGGATGGTCTCCTCAACTGTCTTTGAAATAAGGTTGTACACCCGGAATGCTTTAGACGATAATGAGTAGCCTAGAAAGATTCCTGGATAGGTCTTTGAATCAAATTTATCCAATAGCTCCTTTGTATTCAGAATAGAGCATTTGCACCCAAATGGATGAAAGTAAGATATGTTTGGTCTTCTTCCATTTCATAACTCATAAGGAGTCTTCTTCAACATGGGTCGCAACAGAATTCTATTCTGAATATAGCATGTCAGATTCACGACTTCTCGCCTGTAAGTACTTAGGAAGATTCATCTCACAAAGCATAGTCCTAGCCATTTCTTGAATCGTCCTGTTCTTCCTTTCAACAACTCCATTCTGTTGTGGAGTCCTGGGAGCAGAGAAATTGTGGAAAATTCCATTCTCCTCACAGAATAATCTGAACTTCTCATTCTCAAACTCTCCACCATGGTCACTCCTGATACTAGCTATAGACATTCTTTTTTCATTCTGTAACTTTCTGGATAAGGTCCTAAAACACTTAAAAGATTCATCTTTGTGTGATAAAAACAATATCTAACAAAATCGAGTAAAGTCATCAATAATAATAAGTCCATATTTCTTTCCGCCTAGACTTATTGTCCTTGTTGGACCAAATAGATCCATATGTAACAACTCTAAAGGTCTAGATGATGTTACAGAATTTTTACAAGAAAATGAAGTTTTAACTTGTTTTCCTTTCAAACAATTTTTACAGAAAAACTCTTTGTCAAAACTTATTTTTGGTAATCCTCTTACCAAATCATGTTTTTCCAACTTTGAAATGTGTTTAAAAGAGACATGACTTAGCTTTTTATGCCAGACTAGTCTATCTTCTTCGGAAGATAGAAAACATGAAACTTTTTGATTTTGAAAATCTTCTAAATCAATTTTGTAAAGATTATTTCTTCTCTTGGCAGAAAAAAGTATAGACCCATCTTTGTTTCTGACTTCACAAAGATTTTGATTGAATGTGACTGTGAAACCAGAATCACACAGTTGACTGACGCTGATCAAATTATGTTTCAGACCATCAACATGCAGTACATTATTTATACATGCAATGGAATCTTTATCTATCTTACCGATTTCAATAATCTTACCCTGCTGGTTTGTCTCTGAAAGTTACCGATCCTCCCTTCTTATACTGAAGGTCTAGGCACATAGACCTTCTTCCCGTCATATATCGCGAGCATCCACTGTCTAAATACCAATGGTGCTTGCCGCAACTTCCAAGGAAGGATATCTGCAGGGGAAACTATTTTATTTTTTGGTACCCATATTTTCTTGGGTCCTTTATGGTTAGTAGTATGCACATGATGAGTTCTTTGATGCATATTACTAGAACGTTGATTAACACGAGATTTATTATAGTTTCTCTTTTGAGAGAGAGGGTTCTTATAAGGATGAGTCTTATTGCCTGTAACCCCTAATCCGGTTTTATCACTCGGATGCCTACATTTTCCAAGCATCTCATTCATTTTCTTTGTGCTCTCGGTGAAAGTAGCTAAATCACCGATGATTCTTAATTCTCGCCAAATTGATTGATCTCTTCCGATCTGTCTCGACTTTCTTTTCTCTTCTAATTGCTTCTTTAGACAGATATTTTCTCTCTCTATTACTTCCGTATGTCTAATATTTTCTATATAATTTTTCTTTAACAGTTTGTACTGTTTCAGAATAGCATGAGAATCTTCTAACAATTCTGAGTAGGCATCGTGCAAGTTATCGTAATCAGATTTTACCTCCTCATCACTTTCTTCCTCGGCTACCAGGCAGATGTTTGCATGTTCAGATGACTCGAACCTCATGTCGACTGATGAATCTAGGTCCTCCCATGTTGCCATCATACTTTTCTTGCCTTCTCTACTCTTCTTTGGTTTCTTCTTTAGAGTAGGACATTCAGAATTATAGTGTCCAGGCTGATTGCACTCGTAGCAAATGATAGATGACTTCTCTTGTTTAGCTTCATCTTTTCCATTCTTCTTGAAAGTCTAATTTCCTTTGGACTTCTTCTTCCACATGCGTCATATCTTTCTAGAGATGAAAGATAATTCTTCATCTTCATCATTTGACTCTTGTTCTGATTGACTGGAGTCGTCATTCTTTGATTCTTCAATCTTTAACGCTTTTGATGACTTCCTCCTTCTTTGAGTCTTGTGATTCCTTTGTCCGGCCTTCAACGCTATCAACTTGTCCTGTTTGGGCTTGTCTTCAGCATCGAGTTCAACTTCATAAATCTTCAAGGATCCAAGCAACTCGTCAAGCTTTAACACGCTCAAATCTTTGGCTTCCTACACCGCAGTAAATTTAGGTCTCCACCTCTTCGAAAGACTTCTTAAGATCTTTCAAACATGATCTTGATTGTTGTATGTTCTTCCAAGTGCTTTCAATCCATTGACAATTGTTTGAAATCTTCCAAACATTTGATCAATAGATTCTTCATCTTTCATCCTGAAAAGCTCGTACTGGTGCACAGGAATGCTTATCTTGGATTCTTTAACTTGGCTTGTGCCTTCGTGAGCAATGGACAATGTGTCCCACATCTCCTTCGCGGTGTCGCATCCGTGGACTTTGTCATACTCGCTCCTGCTTAGGACACAGGTCAAAAAGAACTTTGTTTTTGAGTTCAACTGTATCCTCGCCTTTTGGTCAGCCGTCCATCTGATTTGTGGAATAGAATTCCCATCTTCATTTACTGGTGTATAAGGTCCATTCTCTATCACGTCCCAAAGGTCGACATGAGTAGATTCTATGAATAGCCACATCCTATCTTTCCAGTAATGATAATCTTCTCCGTTGAATGCTGGAGGTCTAGTGACTGAGGCTCCTTCTGCGATGTATATATGTGATTCCGCCATTATCTTTGATCCACACTTTGCTATAGTGATCCTTGGATACCAGGCTCTGATACTAATTGAAGTGAATCACACGTTAATACAATGATTAGAAAACAATATAAGAATGCACGAGAAGGGGGGTTTGAATTGTGTATTCCCCTTTTTGATGAATTCTTTCAAAAATGTTTGTTAGAAATAAAATTCTTTTATAGAACTTCCGATAGATTCTAATTAATCAAAACTTTGAAAACTTTGTTTATGAACTAAGTAATGATAAAACTTGAATCTAAAAGAGAGATAGAGTAAGAGTAGTTGACACATCGATTTATCCTGGTTCACCCCAAACTGTGGGTTACGTCCAGTCCTCAGAGTTCTTTCTGAGATTTTACTATCTCTTCAACTTCTACAAGTATTCTTTACGAGCCTCTTCAGGTCTCTACAATCCGTATTCTTTTACACTTAGCCTCTGCAGGCTATCTGTACTTCTTCCTCACAGAAAAGTATTTGAAACTTGTTACAGTAAAAATAGCTCTCGGCTAATTTGCACAGTATGGTTTTTACGATCACGTAGATGTAATTCAGCTAATTTTTCAACTAACTTTGCAATCTTCAACTTCGACTTGTATTTATAGCCTTCGTCTCCAACTGCTTCTTGAATCTTGTTTCTTGAATCTTTAGAAGAAACGGTTAATCAGTTGAGTTCTGTAACTAACCCTAACTGACTCTTGCGTCTGCTTTTCAATTCTTCTTCTGCGTCTATTTTTTTTAATTCGCGTTTTCGTCTGTTTTTAATTTGTGTTTGCGTTTATGTCTATATTTCTCTTTTGTGTCTGTGTCTGTTTTTCTCTTTTGCGTCTGCGTCTGTTTTTCTTAGCGTCTGTGTCTGTTTTCTTCTTTTACGTCTGCGTCTGTTTTCCTCTTTTCGTCTGCATCTATCTTTTTGTTCGTCTGCGTTGCTTCGTCTGTATTGCTTTGTCTACTTTTGTTTTTCTTTTATTTTTTTCTTTGTTATACATCAAAATTATATCTAAGTAAAGTCATTTTGAATTAATACACCTCCCTTAAGTCTTCCTTACTAACTGTGTCACCGGCACCGTCGAGGTTGTTCCACTCTGAAATCACTGGCGCAACTGCAAACCCAGTTGCTCTTTAGATGATTGACTACGCACTCTCCTTTGACCTGTCCCAAAAATCAGGTTCCATTTTTATGTGATTTGCCTGCTACCCTTGTTGTTTTATGGATTAAAGGTGTTGGATTTGTTCGAAAGTTCACTTTTTTTTAAATGTAATTATATGGATAGATGAATCACATGCATGCTGGTTTTGGAGCAGTGTTCTTGGTCGTACTCTAGTGAGAGCCAATATACTGTTACTCAAAATTGCAAGGGAATGGCCTTATTGGCTTTGTCTAGCTTATTATCTAGAAGGTTTTCTGTTATTTATCTCGTCTTTGATTGGATTGGAAACTCTAGTGTTGCTTAATCTGGTATTTCTTTTTAGAGGAAATTATGATGATGCTATGGAAACCCGCATCAAGTTCGTGACTTGAAACTTTCTTCTTTGTTTGTTAGAGGTCGGTAATTGTCTTTTGTCCATAATTCATGCATTTACAAGTGAATTCCTATCTGCTCGGTTCCAGATTGAGAAGGATATTGACTAGAAGTGAACTTGTTAATCATATAGTTCTTTGATGAAAGCTCTTGTTGGGTTCAATTTAGAGTTAGGCGGGTAAGTGCCTCAAGTCGGTCATTCTTCTATTTTACAATTATGAATTTTGTTTGTTTTGCCAAGAAAAAGCTTTATCTTTAGATGCTTCTCCCTCTATAGGATGATACTTCATTAGTGCTAGCAAATAAGTGCTTGGAAATCTTGGAGAGTGAAGAATTCAGAAGCAGTGGTGTAGACTTTGATGCTGCAAATGCTCGTGGTAAAGCAGTGAAGGGGCTCATTGAGCTCGTGCTTGGAAATCTTGAATCAGGTTTAAGATAATTTTTGTTGTTGTTGTGCATTTCAATGTTGTTGCCCTTTTTTTTGGGGTATACACTAAATGCCCACTATCTGTTTGCAGCTGAATAATATTTCCAAGGTTTTCAGGAAAATAAAGCCAGTGTTGGTGAGCATCTGTTTCATTTGTTGGATATATGTAGTAGTTGAATTCTACACTAATTTTGTCAATATAGGATCTGCTTCTTTATCATATTGAGAATTCTTGCATGCCACACAAAATTTTCAATCAGCAAAGGATTTATATCAGAAGGTTATTAAAAGGATGACTGAGAAAAATGAATTTTCTGACATACATTCCGTAGCAGCTTGTAATATGAACACACAGGAAGTTTTGCTGGCAGCTAACTGTGCCTTTGGACAACTGGAGGCACACATATGGTGAGTTTTGATTTATTTGTCCCATCTCTTATTGCTTCTTTCCAATTATGATCTCCAGGTAATATATATCTAAAATCTATCCAGGAACTTTGGAGACGCAGAGGAGACATTGAAGTTCACAGAATCCTCCAAGAAAGTGCCTATAATTGACACTAGAATTGGAAGAGCCCTTTAGTTTCCTTCTCCAAGGCCAGAGGTAGTTGAATATGAATCTGTTACTCTTGTAGAGATAAGTTAGGAAGTATATGTATCCATCTTGATCCTTATTTTGGCATTCAAGTTTCATAAATTCGTCATTGAAGATCATTTCTTTGTGCATCATCCATGAGATATTTCACAAATTTGCAATAAATGTCAATCATAATTATTTCTTCTATATCTTTGTCTGTCTTTCGTCAAAAGGGAAATCAAATATAATCAGAATTTATGAAGAAAACCAGAACCATATTGTTTCTTCAAATACAAACACCTGTGAGACTAGTGCATGATCGATATGCAGTACTCTTCAAAAAAACTTGTCTTCAAGGAGGAAGATCGAGACCTTTACCAATATCCACACCAATTACTTGAAGTACCTTTTTGTTTATTATCATAAGAATACCACCATTACCAAAAATAAGAATTATATTAAAAATGTTATATACAAATACAAAGGATGTTGGTTTTTGAAATTCAATTATTTACCATGATGTTGTGATTTGAGATGTTGACAATTCACATTTTCGGTAGGGAGTTGATGGCAGTAGTAAGATAATATGTGAGATTTGAAATGGGAATTATATAGTTAACTATTTACTCAATTTGAATATTTATTTTGGGATTATAATATCATTTAGCTTTTTATATGTTTTCCTATTTATTTTCATATTAATTTTATTTCCTACAAGAAAATGAGACGCTCTTTAAATAATTTCTTACAAGATAGTTATCTAAAATTTCCTACAAGATGGTTATCTAAGAAATAAGTAACCGTAAATATAATATATTGTATTTTGTATATTTTTAGTATACTTTAAATATTATTTAGCATAAATAATTTTATTATAAAATAAAATATAGTTACAATTAGTAAAAGTACTTTTTATTTTTATGTTACCAAACAGTCTACTATATGAAACTCTTTTTCAAAAGCTATTTTTTTATTGACAGCCAAACAGTCAACTGACTTTTTAAAAAAGCTCTTCTCAGAAAAGGTCTACTAACAAAAGCTCTACTGATAAAAGCTCTATTGATATAAGCTCATCCAAACAGGCACTAAGTACCTTGCCATATTATGAGATCCTCCTTGGCCTCATAATCTAGTGCTTGGAATACTATTGGTAATTATTGTTATATGGATTTACTCTAATAGTATCTTGTAATCCCTGATTGATTGCCTGACATACCTTCATATTATTTAGAATTATTCTTCTAATTTGGTTGAGTTTAGGGACCTTAGTAAGTGGTCCACCTTCCTATAAAATAGTGTTATTCTTCCATTCCCTATTATGTAAAGGAATTGATCTCTTAACACTTCTTTAAGTTTGAGCAAATTGAGGAGAGTCTATAAAGTATTATACTAAGGATGAATGCTTTATATATCTTTACCATCTAGATAGTACGCATACAACCATTTGATCCGTAATGATTCCATATACCTGAATATTCTCCATAATTACTTGATGATCAGTTCTTTGTTGGTGATCCTTACAAACTTGATCCCTAGACAATCCTTAATATAAGGACCATATAATTCCTTCCATTTTACTTTGGGAGTTATTAGATTGTTTAGATCCCCTGCCATATCAATTGCTTCATGATCTTCTTAATATACCTGATTACATTTTTAGGGAATTTTAGGATAGTTGCCTAATATATATGAAGATTGTTGATCATATTGTTTAACAGTTGAATCCTATCTACAAAAGAAAAGGATTGGTTGCATAATGATTCATGTCTGTACTTTCTCAATTAGTGTTATAAATTATACCTATAAAGGCCTCTTAGATGACATTGGGATTCTTAAATAACTAATTAGGGTTTTTCCAATTTGCAGCCCTATAATTAAGAGTGGCAATTAAGCTCATACTCGGTCTGACCCAACCCTATATAACTTGAAGTCAATGGGCCTTCATTTTTTTGGAAATTTGGGTTAAGCTTAGGATATTTTAAATTTAGGCTTTAGACCCGAAAGTTTTATAAAAATAATATTGTTTTCTATTTTTTAATTTAAGAAATAAAAATTGTTGATTAGGCTAAGCTTTAGGCCACCTAAGCCCAATCAAAGTCATTCTTGAGTTGTGTGTCTTAGGCCTAATCACAGTTTTAGTTGAACCTTGGCTCAATAAAATTTTTTAAGCCAGGCTTACTACTGGGCAGGTCCATCCTTATTTGACCCATTGCTAAGCCCATTTGTAAAAGCAAATAGCCAATTAGTAAGGTAAAAGGCACTATAAGATAAAACCATCATCCTGTTACTCATGATTATACATAGGCTAGGGGTTCTTTCGAAGGTGTTTTGAGTTTTCATAAGAGCCCTAACTGATTATGGGTTTGCCTTTGAGAATAGCATTAGATCGTCAGTAAAGGTAAAATTCACAATTATGAGCTTCTTACATTTGGAATAAAATTTGAAGCTGGTTTCTTAATGAATGACTTGTTTAATAATCCTACATAGGACCTTCATTGCCAACATTAATAGATGTAGGGATAAGGAGTCCTTAGTAAATGCTTATTTGACTATAATTATATACTCGTATTTAATATATTTTACTTGTTATTTTATAGTTTAATAGTATTTTTGGTACTTAATTTACTTCAAGTGCATTTATAGATGATATTTTCCTTGTTGTACTAAAAGGAAAAGAATTCAGATGAAATTGTGGTATGTAACATAGATTTGATGCAGTTTGGACCTACACAACTATGTAGAATGGCTGTGCAAGTCTCTGTAAACATGTGGAGATTGAAGAATTTTGGTTTTGGTCATGTAAAGTTACACTTCCCTATATGTTGATATATATGGCTATATATGTTGCCTGAGTAAGTCTTTGCCCTTGTGAAATCATGAATTTGAGTATTTTTGCAGACATATAGTGACCTATACACTTGTGTAAAGTTGACTGTGTATAACCAAAAAATCCTAGTTTTTCCTATAGAAGGATGTTAACGGAGGAAAAGCAAAAAGAGCTGACTTTTTAAGTAATTTTGAGTCATAAGACACATAAAGAGGTAACAGCTCTGGTCAAAAAATGAGGGAAACACAAAGATAACGTTAGGATATATGATAGAGAGCTTCATTTAATCCAAACTTGTGAGAAGATTCATTAGAAGAAAAAGGTAGATTTAGAATTATGAGTTCTTTGATTTCTAATTTTTCTTTTACATATTTTTCATTGCTTTCGTTTTTCTATAGATAGGAACTAAACTTCTTTAGTGTTTAGGTGTTATGAACCCTAAGTGGTGATAACAATATGAGTTGATCTTTTATCTAATACAATTTTTTTGATTGATTTATTATGATTCAATTATACGTTTTATTCTTGTTCTAATATATCCAAAATATTAGTGCAGGATTTGATTTCATATGATTGATGTAACATCCCATCACCGATGGGATGGGTACAGTTCATCTCATACGTATTTTGCATACATATTTTGCATATGCATTCGTAGCCTCTACATTATTGATAAATGTTCATAATTGCATAAGTATATGTATGTACATGCATGTATGATAGATTTCCGACTTGATTGTGAAAATTGGAGATTTTGAGATTAAGGTTATCTGTGCTTTGCTTAGTGAATTGAAGTGTTAAAGTGAATTTAGGAATTGAGAATTGAAGATTGGAGTATGTGATTAGGTGTTTTCTAATTTTGAGGATTTATAGGAATTTTTCTGGAATTTTCGGAGTATTAGGTCTGAACCACAAAAATGGCTTAGTGACTGATTAATTGTGATTTCGGTTCTGAATTTGATTGAAAACGTATATGAGGTAATTTAAATTATGATTTGAGGAATTAGGGTCTGAATCATTGGAACTCGGGAGAAATTAGAATTTGAAATTGGATTGAGGTTATTTGGATTGGACTGGTGGCATGAGAGTGCCAAACAAGCCCTTAAAGCCTTATATTTATATCCTAACTTTTAAACCTTGACACCCACGATGCTTGTTCCTTCTGGTGAAAGAAGAATTGATTTTTCCTCTTTCTTTTCGTGGATCTCCTCTTGGATTTGCTTCTTGCTTTCTCCTTGCAAATTATTCCTTCTTTTGTCGTTGATCATTTTCCTTTGGCTTGGAGTTGGAAGAATATGGAGTTTGGGTTAAAATGGGAGAAAAACCGTGGATGTGCTTAGGTTTGGGGATTTGAGTTTGCTTGGTGATTTTCAAAGGGTTAAAGCTTTAAATCAAGTAAGTTTCTACTCCTCTGTGTTTTGCATAGTTTAATTTAAGCATGGAATTAAGGTATAAATTGTTTAAGAAATTTTAAGTTTCGGATGATTTAGGTTTTTGGGATTATGTGATTTTGATTTGGGTAATTGTGGAATAATGGTGATTTGGTGGATTTAAGGTTAGAGATGAGTTGTGTTAAGTGTAGAATGTTGTTTTGGAGTGTTTAGAATGGATTTGAATGGATTTGAACTGAATAATCTGGGAATTTCTGGGTTTCGGGTGTGAAACTGGGGTTGCACGCCGCGACGTGTGATGAACACGCCACAGCGAGCAAATCAACGTTCACACGCCGCGACATGTGCAGGGCACGCCGCGGAGAGCGGATGATCCTCGAACGCCACGACGAGCGAAGACGCACGCCGCGGCGAGCACAAGGGATCACGCCGCGTAGGAGAAAACAACGTGCGCCGCGACGTGGAAGAGACGTCTCGTCGCGGCGAGCGATCTCACGCCGCGGCGAGGACGTCTGTTTTCCGAAGGAGAATTTTTATGTTTTATATGGGTGTTGAGGTTGAATTCTTAGTAATTGAGGAGTGATTAATTGATCTTGATTTAGGGATTACGAATTTTAATTTTGGAGAATGGAATTTCGAAAATTTAATTCGGTGATTCCCGAAATCGGATGGCAATTGAATAGTGAATTTGATTCTGATTTAACGATAATTCCTATGTATTAGAAATTTGACTTGGGAGGATATAGAACTTAGCCAATTGACTTATGGTATTAGGGATTTCTATGAATTAGAGTGAAAACGCTGAATTGAGATAATTCAGGAATGAGGTCGGAAATGTCATAACATGCATAGTACGTAAATCATTCGATATATTTGCATCCTTGATTATTGGAAATTGAAACGATTAGTGATATTCGGATATTCTGATTATTGTAGAGGCTCAAGTGGAGCGTCGATCCTCTAACGCAGCGGAGACTTCTCGGCAGTAGCTCGGAAGTTTAGAGGTGAGTAACCTAGTTGGTTCCTCAATCTCTGGTGTGTTAAATGCTTTGTGTGAACTATCTGTGAGTATGATTGAGTGTTTCACATGAGTATGTTATTATGAACTGTGAATGCATGCTAGGCATGAATATAAATCGGTAATTGATAGTTGTGACTGGAGCATATTCTGATCGGAGCTATATGCTCATCTATTGTGAAATTGTGAAAAGAGAATAGTGCATACCCGGAGGGCTCTCATATCCCTAGTGCGCGTGGGCAGTAGTGCATACTCAGAGGGCTTTCCTACCCACGAAAACGCGATTTCTATGTGATGTGTGATGTGCCTAGAAATGAGATAATTCTGACGCCCAGTCACAACACTAAAATGAAATGGAAATCATTATGCAATTGGTTAAAGGTAAATGTGTGATAATTGTTGAGTAAATTTATGACTGTGATTCTGAATATGATATTGTGTTGTTTTGCACGCAATTTTGCGTAATGCATGAATTGAGTGAACTATCGATGATGGTTACTCATTGAGTTTGCAAACTCACCCAACATTGCAACTATTTTTCAGGACAGTGATAGTATGACTCCTACCTCCAGATAGTGAGACTTTTTCTCTTTGTGTGGGTGCGGCGAGAGGAGCGACACCCATGTGTCGGTCACCGGGATCTTTGGGATATTTTGTGGATGACCTATCTAGGAGTTGTGTTAGTTCTTTTGGTTCTGTACAGTAGTAATTGGATAGAAGTGTGAACTTATGATTTTAAGAAATGAAATGAGAAGTACTCTTTGGTTTTAGAATTTAGTGAAATTGATATTACTGCTTTATTATATTGATGCCATGAGGTGTATAAATTGATCGAATTGTAGTACACTCTCATCGTAAAGTATGTATCGGTATGATCTACGGGCGTCCAGGTGTATACTCTATGGTAAGGGGGCGCTACAATTGAGAATAAGAAATTCTCCTGTATGAATAGACCTACTATAATTGGAAGGAGTTGTATGCAAACCTAGAGATAGGTCGTTATAAATCCTTTAGATTATGGTCAAACCTACTAGGGGAATCCGTAAATTAATAAAGCAATCCTAGGGGTTTTAACTAGAAAGATTTCTTTTAATCAAATGATGGATTAGTTGTTAATAGTCTTCAGAAAGATATTAATATAAGATAGGAAATTGGACGGTCCAATAATCAATAATATAATTGCATGATAAATGATTAATAATTAAGGATTCTTAGGGGGATTCATTACCTAAATACTATTATCGATATTGATTCTGCTTAATATTTTCCTTGTTATGGGTTTAATATTGTTTTAATTATTAGTTTATTTGTTTATTTAAATTTTAATTAAAATCCATAATTTTTTTCTGAAGATTAGGAAATAGAAAAGGGTAATTACTATAATTTACAGTCTTTGTGAGATCTACCTATATTTGCCTATGCTAGCTACAGTTACGTTGTGTACTTACAGTTTTAAAATTGATAATATCTTATAAGCCTAAGAAAACCAAAAATCAATCCCCTTTTCCCACTCCTTTTACACTTTTTGATGATTTTAGTAGGTTCCCATTGACTAAGACACAATATGAAACTATGGTGATGCATTGTTAGTTTAAAAAGGTGTTGGGGAAGCCAAAGGCTTTAAGGGTGTTTATAATGAAATTCTAGTTTAAGGAGTTAAAAGCCTTATGGAAATCAATCTTGATAACATAATCCTTTCCCAAATTCTTTTTGTTGCAGTTTTTGAATAGTTTCTAGGAAAGCAAGATGTTGTAACCAATTTGCATCGTATTTATGAATGCCCTTTGTGACGTATCTATATACTTGGAGAGTACCAATTCCAACCTTTTGGAGAGTAGTTTAGTAATAATCTCGTGGATGGTATTGTAATAAGAAATGGGTCTAAAATTCGTTAGGGAGTTAGGAGAGGGTACTCTAGGAGCAAGATTTAAGAAGGTTTTGTTGATCTCTTTTAGTATTTTTACTACGGTTGAAAAGTTCAAAGACTACCTCTATCACCATCTCTTTGATTCGAGACCATAATTTGTGGCAGAAAAATATATTAGAAAGTAAACTAAAACCCTTACTCAATGCATTAACTAAATTAAATTTTAAATAGATAAAAGGCTTCCATATGTCTCTTTTTATTGTTCAGTTAAAATCTTATATAAACAATTTTAACTAGTTTTTGGTTTCCTTTTTAATGAATATTCTATAAGCATTTTTAGGTTTATATGCACTTATTGTAAAAACATAATATAATGTGATATTTTTATATTGAATGAATGACTGTAAAAAATATGTGAAGGCTATTAGTATACAATGAAAAGTATAAATACAAATAATAAGATATTGTCCTTGGGTTATAATGATTATCATTAACATCATAAATACAAAACAATAAGATAAGACAAGATAATGAGATATCACATATATAATCATCAAAGTGATATTGTAATGATTGATACCTTAATAGCTCCCCTCAAGTTAAACACTCAAATTCTTGAAGATGAAGCTTTTCTTGAAGGTTTTCAAACAATTATCAACCAAAAGGCTTAGTTAATATATTGGCTAATTGATTTGCACTTGACAAGAATTTTACATGTAAAAATCTTTGCTTGATTTTTCTTAAGAAAACTGATAATTTAGTCTAATATACTTAGTTCTAGCATGAAAAATTGGACTATTTCATAAATATGGAGCTCCAATATTGTCACACTACAAGATGGCTAGTTTATAGGAAAGAAAACACATCTCACCAAGTAAGGAATGAATCTATTACACCTCAGTTGTTGCATTGGAAATTGCTTTATACTCTCTTGATCTATGATTAGGAAATAATTGATTATTTCTTTGCATTTATGAGAAGACATTACAAACAAAATAAACTACATAACCAATTATATCATATGTCTTCTAGACATCTATCCTAATTTCTATTCAAAAAGCACTATAAGGTTGATGATGAAGATTTGGCAAAGAAGAGATCATAATTCTTTGTATGTGTAATAACCTAGACCACCCATCCAAAGATATTGTCTGCTTTGGGTTGCCTATCGGGCCAAAGCCCTCACGATTTTGCTCTTCCAATATCTGAGAAAATGTGTCTATGGGGAAAAGGTATCCGTACCCTTATAAGACATACTTTTTTCTCTTCTCAAACCAATGTGGGATCTCACAATCCACCCCCTTAGTGCCCAGTGTCCTCACTGGCATAACAAGTTAGGAATCGGCTCTGATACTATTTGTAACAGCCTAGACCACCCATCCACAGATATTGTCTACTTTTGGTTGGCCATTAGGCTAAGATCCTCACGGTTTTGCTGTTCCCACATATGAAAAAACGCATCTATGAAAAAGAGGTATTTATACATTTATAAGGTGTGCTTCGTTCTCTTCTCTGACCGATGTGGGATCTCACAGTATGTTTAAGATATTGCATTATTCTTTTAACTGCTTTCCAATGTTGAAAGTTAGGAAATGCATAAAGTAACATAATATATTCACTAAAAATAAAATGTCAGGTTTTGTCATCATCACATATTATAGAATGCCTATAATTTTAACATATAAGAAAATCATTAAACGGAGCACCCAAAGATTTTGTCAATGGTAGACTAAATTCCATTGGAGTAAAACACGATTTACAAGTATCTATTTGTGCTTGAGAAAGTAAATCATATATATTTAAGTTATTTAAAAAATTCATTGAGGTGCAAACCATGCTCTGGCTGCCTGCTTGAGACTATACAATGATTTTTGTAATTTACAAACATAGTTAAGATGTATAGGAACAATAAAATTCGATTGCTCTATGAATACACCATTATCTATGAAACCGTGTAACAAAGCATTAGATATGTCAAGTTGGTAAATTTTTCAATCATAAATAGTAGCTATAAATAAAATTGTGAAAATATGGTGGATTTAACTACTAAAATGAAAGTTTTATTATAATTTACACTACTTTCTTAATTATACTCTTTTTCCATATGACAATCCTTATATTGGTCAATGTTACAATAAGCTCTCTTTTCTAATTTTAAACATCTTTGTGGTTTAATGTCTAGGAACCAACGTCCATATTTGATTTGATAGCAACATTTTAAATGCTTTAATAGAAACGTATTAAAATTTTCAATCATAATATTTCTCCATTTGGGATATGGTTTAACTTGGCTTGGTTTGGCTTGTGGTAAGGAGAAAAAAGAAGTTCATTTTGCTAGGCTTTGTTTATTATGGATGGTCTGGGTTGTATATGGTAAGTATGACTTTTTAGTTATTGATTTTGTTGTTAATGTGAAGTAAGGTTGACTAAGTTAAATATTGGGGTTTGAGTTAGGTAAAAGTGAAATAGCTAACCCAGGCTTATTTTGTTATTTTTTAGTGGTATGGAGAGGGCAAAGTTGGAAGTATTTTTGTTTGATGTTGATATATATTGGAATTAAGACATTCCTGAAGGTATTGTATGAGCTGAATTTTATTCCCAAATAAATTAAGCTAATAAACCAATTTTTCCTTCTTTGTTGGCTATGATTGAACTATATCTTAAAATGAAAGTTCTTTTTCATAAACCTAAAATGCCTTGCAAGGCAAACACAATTATGAGTGATATCAAGATAGAAGGAAGCTGAATGAGAAGGATTTTATCTAAGTACAAGATTTAGTTTGGAATAAAATCTTATTAGTGTTATAGGATTGGAGAAGAGGTAAATAGCGTAGCCAATTGATTTTAATTTTAAATAACTTATATGTTTGTTGAGCGACAAAAAAATATGACGATTATTTAGTATGTAATCAAGAAGACAAAGTGTGCATTAACATTGCAATCATTTGAAAAGCTTAATTCCAATATCTTAATAAAACATGGCTATGACCAAGTAAAGTGAGTGCAATGTCAACCAAATGTCTAATTTTTCTTTCTATGGTATCATTCTATTCATGAGTATATGGACATGTTATATAATGAATTCTTCTAGTATTTTGGAACAATCTATTTAATTTTTGGTATTTGCTATCTTAGGTAGAATGAAAGGCTTTAATTGGGTATTAAATTGACATTCAACAAAATACTGAAATTGAAAAGAAAAAGAGTAAACATCACTTTATTTTTGAGAAGATACACCTAGGTAGAACGAGTAATTCCATTAATGAATAATAAGATATAACTATGATCTGGGCTTAACATGATATGAGTTAAACCCCAAAATTTTAAAATTTTTATTTTACATGATACTTGACTGTTGTGAATAATATATGGAAGAGGAAGTTTTGAAAGTTATCCTAAGAAACATAAAGAACAAGAAGAAGAATTAGACATGCAAAAAGGCTACAATTAATAAAATATTTAACTATTTTAGAAATAATCACTAATTATAGATGCCTAAGTCGAGCATGCCAATCATGCAAAGAGGGACACTCAGTCAAATTAGCTTCCTTATGACAAGATTGGTTTAAAATATATAATTCATCTTCACTCGATCCTTAAAGTAGTGCCTTCTTAGTCCTTTATAACAACATAGGTTGCCAAAATTTACAGAAACATTAGTTATTATAAAAAACAACGGCATGGTTCTTATACTCACATATCTAGCAAGTCCTATGGTTCTTTTAAGCACTACTGTTATTGGTTCTGCCGGATTTTGGCTGAACTGTACGTTGCCGTTCGGATCCATAAGTCGGCAACTTTCTGTGATGAATCCGACGTGAAGATACCTGCAAAACAAAGAAGGCTTGTCGAGGGTTGTGTCCCGATTAGCCCCTCCGACGCTCAAGTCAGTCTTTTGGTGAAGGTGAGGTTGATGAATGCAGAGAAAAACTAGGTTATGATTGCGTACCTCAATTATGGGAGAATTATACCTTATATATGGTTTTGCAGTTAATTTTAGGTCTTTACGTGTTTGCATGGAAGACTTCCTTCTACGGATGGGTCAAGGAGGGCATGGGCCGGACTTGGGCCTGGCCTAGGCATAAAACTGATCTCTGAAGAATGGACCGATCGGCCCACGGGTCGTTTTGACTGGGTCCGGGCCCAATACGATTGACCCGACCATAAGCCCCACTACTCCTTGAGTCTGAGCGAAGAGAAGGGTCGGAGGAGTATGTAGAGGTTTCGTAGCTCGTTCATAGGACGACTCGTAATTGGGGCGATCGGTCGGGCATTGGGATGCAGCTCGTCTGTGGGTCAGCTTATGAAGTAGTCAATTGGTCGGGCAGTGTCGTAATAGCTCAGTCATGGGACAGCTCGGTCAGTCCCGACCGATCGGATGTCGATTGGTTGTGCGTGACTGCTCATACTGGATCGGTCGACTGAATGCTCCAACCGATCTGTCTCGGCACTTATTGCGCGACAGCTCGCGATGGAGTTGATCGGGTGGTTATCATTGGTGAGCATGCGGAGCATTTATTGTCGACGGCGCGCGCTGTCTGACAGCTTTCAGAATCTGAAACGTATCGTCTTCATGACCGTCATACAGCTATCATGCGCGTCCTTTCAACTGTTCGCGCCGCTCTAGATTTTGAATAACCCTAATTCTTTTTGGCTCGGATCGTGCCGCGTGTCCAAGCATGGCTTGGATTTTCGCCACGCGTCGCACCTCGATTGGATTGCTCATTCGATCGTTCCCTTATAAAAACTCAGAATCAACCAACTGTTTGGTTTTCTTCACGTTCGTGCTTTCTTATTCTCGCTCTGCTTTCATTTGCTTTGTCTTGCTCACAGTTTCCGGAGCTCTTCTTCCACTCCCGTTCAAATTTTCGACCTTTTACCACTAAATAGGTATGTCCTCTTCTCTTATTTCCTCTCTTAAATTTCCTCTTGATGAGCATGTCATCCACTGGTTCTCGAAGTGGGGTTTCTCCAAGGGGCGATGTCGCCGAAAGGGCGTCTGAAGTCGCGTTTGAGGCGATGGCGACGTCGAGGTTGGGGGACGTCGAAGAGATTTCGACGAGAGAGCGAAGAGATGGGTTGGTTGTGGAGGAATTGCCCAAAGGTAAATCAAGGATGACCGTAGCGGGGTTGAGTCGGTCCATCCTTAGGAATAATATCCCTCGGTCCTGGGAACCTAGGCTGGCCGCGGGGGATGAAAGAATCCATAGTAACATAAACGGGTGTTTTGCTGTCTCGGATAGCTTCTTCTCTGTCGGCGGCTTGAGACTCCCATACATCCCGATTGTTGATGAAGTGTGCGCTAAGTATCAACTAATGCCGAGTCAGATTCCTCCGAACGGGTGGAGATTCATCAATGGTCTGGCTTTGTTGTGCCATCAGTTTGGCTGTCCGCCTTCAGTTAACATCCTGCGCCACTGTTTGAGAATGAGCCAGAGCCCGAGCTCTGGGGGTGGGGTTCCTTCTCTGATGTATAAGGATGCCCGATATCGCCCAGCCGAGACGGCGTCTAAAATTTGTGGCTGGAGAACAAATTATTTCTTCGTGAAGCCTCCGGGATCTTCCTCCGGCTCCTAGCCATGGAGGTATCCCTTAGCCGAGCGATGGAACGACTCGTCGAGTTTGTTTCTTTCTAGAGAGGAGCGGGTGGTGGTCGGCCGTATAAAGGAGCTCGGCCGATATAACTTCGCTCGGCTTATTTCAGTATACCGTGGGGGGGCCTCGGCCGAATCTCTTCTAATTGACCCTCCGCCACAAGTTAGCGGGCTAGAAGAGGAAATCGTCCCGCCTGGTTGATCCCTCGTGGTTGAAGTATTTATCATGCTTGTAGGTTTTGGTTCGATTTCTAACCCGTTTTCGTTGCTTGTGCAGCTATGGCCAAAGTTCATGCTTTGGCGGCCTCCCAATCTGCCGCCAGGCAAGCCTTAGTCGCAGGGCCTTCGGAGGCCAGAGGACAGGAGGGTGTTGGAGAGGCCAGTTCAATTGTCACTCGGCCCATCACTTCCGAGCAACAAAATGTTCCTTCTACCGTTTCCGGGCCCTTTGCAGCCCCCGCTATGGTCGCCCCGCCTGGTGAGGCCTCGGTGATCATTGAGGAGGAAGAGGAGGAGACTGAGCGACCTCTTAATAGGAGAAGGGCTGTCAGAGTCTCCGACCAATCTTCTCGTCCTTCGGTAGCCTACCAATCTCCTCGTCCTTCAGGCCAGAGCAAAGGGAAGGAGAAAGTGGGGGATCAGGCTACCCCGTCGGCTAAGGGTACAGGGAAGAGACAAGTGGCTGACACCGGACAGTGGGAGTCTTTGATCAAGCTCCCCATAGACTCCTCAATTGGGGACCTTAACGTGTCTCGCCACATTGTTGAAAGGATTACTCCCCCCGCGGATGAGAAGAAATTGGATCAGAAGGGTAATCAGGAGATGGGATCTCAACTCCTTCGTAGTTGTATACGGAACTCGGTAATGTCCTTCGCGGCGGTGCAGCGTCTGGAGGCTCTGGACCAAGAAGTTCAGGACTTTCATGAGTAGATGTAGGCTTTGAAGGACGAGCTTTCGGAGGTGAGAGAGGAGAGATACCTTCTTAAGGCTCATAATTCTTCTTTAGAGGAGGAGAAGAAGGTTCGGGAGGAAGTGGTGAGTGTTTTGAAAGCTCAAGTTGATACGGGGGAGGAGGAGATGCGCTCCTTGAGAGCTTGACTCACCGCGGAGGAGGTTGAAAGGGTAAGGGCGATGGCGGCGAGGAACAAGCTGTCCGAGGAATGTGCAGCGTTGCGGGGGAAATTGGAGTCGGAGAGCAAGCTTAAGGAAAAATACCTCGCGGATTGTCATGCGACGGTGAGTGGCCAGGCGAGGACTGAAGATACGCTGAAGAGAGTGCGAGCCTCCATAAAAGAATAAAGGATCGAAGTGATCAGACGATGGCAGAGGTGGTTCTTGCAGGAAGAGTGCTTGGAGTACTCGTATGACCTAGCTCTCATGATCCTGGAGAACTGCTACGGCTTTAGCATCCCTGAGGGGTCGGACGGTCCTTCGTTCGAGGAATTCGCCGAGCTGATGCTTCCTGCCGCCCTTGGTCTCTCTCTGGAGGAGGTAAAAGAGAGGGCCATGGAGGACCGGGGGCCGGTCCCGGATGAGGAGCTAGACCTTAGCTCGGCTGAGGAGGACGAGCTTCCTGCTGAGGATATTTCTTTGTCCGCTCCCTTAGACCGTGCTCCTGTTTCAACTTTACTACTTTGCTTTCGAGGCTTCCCTCAATCGTCCGCCGACTTAGATACTTCTCCTATGTCAATTTCAATGCCACTGGTCGGACTTGTGGCCAGGGCAAATTTGAATGAATGAAAATCTCTATTTTTGTGCTTCATTTTTTCGAAGTCATTTTTTCGAAGGCAATTTTCGTGTTTATGTTCTTTGTTTTGGATGTATAGTAGGATTAGACGAAGTTGCTCGTGGTCGACCGGTATCGAGGTCGACTCGTAGTCGAGTCCGAGCCGAGGTCCCAAGGATCTTGTCTTGACGACCGTTCGTCCGTAGTCGATCTATGGAGATGCCGAGCGATGACGAACGAGGGTCCCAAGGATCTTGTCTTGGCGACCCGACCGACCGTAGTCGATCTATGGAGATGCCGAGCGATGGCGAACGAGGGTCTCAAGGATCTTGTCTTGGCGACCCGACCGACCGTAGTCGATCTATAGAGATGCCGAGCGATGACGAACGAGGGTCCCAAGGATCTTGTCTTGGCGACCCGACCGACCGTAGTCGATCTATGGAGATGTCGAGCGATGGCGAACGAGGGTCCCAAGGATCTTGTCTTGGCAACCCGACCGACCGTAGTCGATCTATGGAGATGCCGGCGATGGCGAACGAGGGTCCCAAGGATCTTGTCTTGGCAACCCGACCGACCGTAGTCGATCTATAGAGATGCCGGGCGATGGCGAACGAGAGTCTCAAGGATCTTGTCTTGGCGACCCGACCGACCGTAGTCGATCTATGGAGATGCCGAGCGATGGCGAACGAGGGTCCCAAGGATCTTGTCTTGGCGACCCGACCGACTGTAGTTGATCTATGGAGATGCCGGGAGATGGTTGATCGGATTTTTTACTCTTTGCCACATATAATGGAGCTTTTCATTGCCATGAAACTTGAAAACTCCTTTATTGATGATAATGAGGGCGTGGGCCGTTAAAAAACCTGTCTGGCAGGGACAGGAAAAAGGTTCCCACATGTATACAAAAATGGTAATAAGTGAAGATAAACTAAAATAAAACTTATCTATTGGTAGAACGCCTTCAAGTTTCGAGAGTTCCAAGGTCTTGGTAGAATTTCCCTTTTGCATCGCGTAGGATGTAAGGACCATGCCCGACTTGCTTAATCACCCGATAGGGTCCTTCCCACGTCTGTCCGAGCTTTCCAGGATACTTTCCGGCCACCTCGGCCTTTCGTAGGACGTAACCGCCTACCTTTACATCGCTCGGCTTGACCCTTCTGTTGTAGAACTTGGTCGCCTTCGCTCGACGGCGTCTTCCGAAATGGCAATTTATCCTCGCTTTTACTTAAAGCACGAGTTCGACATGAGCTTCATTATTCCGTTCTTCTTCATCGGCTCTGACGTCAAGAGAGCTCGTCAGGACCACCGCCCCGTCTAATGTTTTTGTTTCCGCTAAATAGCAGTCCCTTGCGATTTTCTACTGGGCCCTGACAATATCAATTCCGTGGAGTTTCGGGAACTTCATAGCTTGGTAGTAGGTGGAGATGACCGCTCTGAGGGCATTTTGAGTAGCCCGCCCGACTATTGCATTGTACGCCCCTTGAAACTTGACGACTAGGAACTCAACGTCCCTTTATATCGACGACTTCGCTTTCAACTTCACTTTCAAATACACTCGGCGAATCGGGTGGTGGCCTTGATTACCCTTTGATGGGGCCGTCTATAGGTAGTAGTCGATCTTCGGGTACCTTCATCTGCTTGAAGGCCTCATAATACAACAAGTCGACCGAGCTGCCCGTATCAATCATCACCCGCTTCACCTCGTAACCGTCCATGTTCAAATTTACCACGAGGGCATCATCATGAGGGTAACTTACTCCATCAAGGTCAGACTCATCGAATGATATCATCCCGTCGTTCTCCCTCGGCTTTTTGGTGGATGAGTCTTTACCGACCTGTTTGGCATATCTTTTTCTCCCTTTAGCGGTAGATCCCCCTGCTGCATTTCCACCGAATATCATGTTAATGACCCCAGTCGGTCGGTCGTCTTGTTGCCCAGTGTTTTTGTCGTTTCTTTCCCTCGATCGCCCTCTCTCTTCTCGTCGATTATCTATATTCGCATTCTGCCTCCTTTTATCATTCCTGTCATTTCGCCTCCAGGGCGGTCGCCTATTGTCTGGCTGACCTGTCCTACGGTGATTATCCCGATCGACATTTTGTTCGTGCTTCACGAATCGACCTAACCTTCCCCTTTGTATGAGGAATTCGATTTCTTTTTTCAACTGCCAGCAATCTTTCGTATCATGACCGACCTCTTTGTGAAAACGGCAATATAGATCCAGGTTCCTATCCTTTTAAGGGGTCTTCATTTTATTGGGCTCTCGGATGGATTCCTTATCCGCTCTCATAGTCGCCAATACTTCCGCATATCGTTTGTTAAGCGGGGTAAAGTCTTGGTGATGCCATTGCCGACTAGTCGGCTTCCTCCAGGTCGACTGATCCCTCTGTCTCTTGTGAGACTCATCTGCCCGACCACTCGGCCCACGATCATCTGCCCTGCGTTTTGTATTCTTTAATACTTCTTCGAGCTGAATATACTTGTCTGCCCGATGTCTAATTTCTTGAATAGATCGGGGCTGATCGAGAGCCAATGACTTTTTGAACTCCTCATCCCTCGTGTTGCTAATGAGTGCTGCCAGCATGGATGAGCAAGTGAGGTCAGGGACCTCGACCGCTTCATTATTGAACCTAGTGATAAACTCCCGTAAACTTTCGTTTCTTCCTTGGGTGAATTGCATCACTTTCAATGCAGTTTTCTGTGGTCGCTTGCTTGTGGCTTAACCGTTGAGAAAAGAAGCCTAAAATCCTCAAAGCGGTGATCTGACCGGAGGTAGACTATTGAACCATCGTCCGGCTCCCTCTTGAAAGGCCGTACAGAAAGCCTTACACTGGATGGCGTCCGGGATGCAATGCAGATTCATCATGGATCGGAAGTCTGCGGCAGTAATCCAGGTGCTCGGTCTTTCGGTGTATTTCTCGGGTCGGTATTTTGGTGCCGGCGCGGAAGGTTATCCAAGATTTTGGAGTAAAGGAGAGTCAGATTGTGTTGTCGGGCGATCCGACGGAGCTTCATAGCTGCGTTAATCCGATCATCCACGATTTTCTAGGTTTTCGGTCGGTGGTGATTGGTCGTCATCTTTTGTGCATGTCATGCGACTTGCGCAGCAGACGGTTTGCCGTTATCTTTGGCCGAGATTGTAAAATCTGGCGGATCAATAGATCAGCTGCTTCCTCAATCTGTTTCCGGGTGAGGGAGGTGTGCACAGGAGGAAGAGGATCTGCATCCGATCGGTGTCGGAGATTCGGTTGCATATTGAGTGCAACGTTATCCTCTAAAGCGACACTCTGTTCTTCTTGTTCCAAGTTCTGAGGTTGCTGTTGATCGTTAGGATATGAGGATTCTGTGCGGGAAACATGTGGTGCGGCGACGAGTTGCGGTAGGCTATGAACCCATGCGTTGCATCGCCAGAGCCGCAACAGCGGCTATATCAAGGTTCGTCGCCGTCGCCTGACTGATCTGTGTGTTTCTGGACGTGGTGTCCGGAAGTCGGGCCTTACGGTGGGCGCCAATTGGTTCTGCCGGATTTTAGCTGAACTGTACGTTGCCGTTCGGATCCATAAATCGGCTACTTTCTGTGATGAATCCGACGTGAAGATACCTGCAAAACAAAGAAGGCTTATCAGGGGTTGTGTCCCGATTAGCCCCTCCGACGCTCAAGTCAGTCTTTTAGTGAAGGTGAGGTTGATGAATGCAGAGAAAAACTAGGTTATGATTGCGTACCTTAATTATGGGAGAATTATACCTTATATATGATTTTGCACTTAGGTTTAGGTCTTTACGTGTTTGCATGGGAGACTTCCTTCTACAGATGGGCTAAGGAGGGCATGAGCCGGACTTGAGCTTGGCCTAGGCATAAAACTGATCTCTGAAGAATGGACCGATCGACCCACGGGTCGTTTTGACTAGATCCGGGCTCAATACAACCGACCCGACCAGTTATTATTATTTAGCAAGACCCTATTGTTCGACGAGAATATTTAGCAAGACTATTGTTCGAGGAGAATAATGTTATGGTAGAACAAGGTATCTACGAGAGTAACATGTTGCCCTTTTTAAACTAGAAGTTATAAGTTGGATTAGCTATTTGTTGAGGAGAGTTACGAGTAATAAGGGATAGTTTGAGGTGGTGAAGAGAAATTTAGATCGATAAAATTTATAGAAAAAAAAGAACTTAAACTTCCATGCGAGATGATTTTTTTATATTCGATTTAATAAAAAAAGTATGATACATAGAGGAATAGAAGATAGGAAAGACTGACGCCATTGACATAAGTAATTATGACCACATAAAAAATATAATTTGGTATTTTTTATTAAAAGAATGACTTTATAATAAATATGGAGACTATTTATATACAATCTTTGAATAAATAGATAAACATAAAGAATAAAATGAGAAAAAATAATAAGATATTAGAAACATAGTTAATAAATTAATATTATGATCATAAACTATCCTTAACACTCGTTACAGAAGTACTTAATTATGCCCTGAACTAGTAATTAATTATGCCCTGAAATAACTGTCTCATTATGTAACAATTCGATCCCGGAAAGAGCAATCCATGAAACAAGTTGGTTCCAATTCGGTGCGTTTCTCCTGGTGATTTAATGTTTAATCAAACCTGGCTTTCTGGTTTTACCGGACACCTATCAATGTTCCAAGTGATGACAGAAAACCTAGGATCAAAGACAGCCTCACCAATCACAAGGAAACAAAAATGAGGAAGCTAATTATAAGGCAAGATCACATGTGCTGTCTTCATATGATGCTCATAGCCCCCTTAAAGGCACCGACGACATTTCCTTCCGTGTCTCGACTGTGCTGCTCTTCACATGTTTATCATCTTCTCAGTCAAACATATTGCGACATGTAAAATAAATGTGCGACTTATGTGACTTACAAATGACAGCTACTAGAAGAAAAGGCAAAAGGGTACTTGTTTGCGTCCTCAAATGTATAGAGACATGTTTTGTATGGTCATGGAAGCGCCACACTTTTCAAGCTAATGCCTATCCTCCATTTGTATACCCACCATTTCCGTTCGCTTGAGACTTCCAATTAGTGCCACGTTAGTATGTCATTCGTACACATAAGCAAACATCAAAGAGATTAAAACTTTCGTATTTTACAGAAATTTTCCTGTTTATTTTAATATTTTAGGGTTATCATGAGCAGGAGATGATTGGCAAAGATTGTGTTTACCCCAGTAGAGAAATATATAGTAATCATGAGGCTACTTTTCGGGTGCGAATCAACCGGCATATAATAAGGCTGTCCTTAGATAATCCTTAAAAAGGATGAAGACGGTGGTTGAGTAAGTAAAGGACTCCATGATGAGGTGAAGCACACAAACACGATCATGTCGATGAATGACAACTCGCGAAGCCATGAATGCTCTGTTCATACGATTCGAAGTAGTTGACCTTCAATCGAGTTACCTTACAAGGTCAAACACGCCCAACCATCCATATCTAAGCTCCACGTCACGTTTACGTAAAAGGTACCAATGAGTTTGAATGTACAAGATAGAGACCATGTAAGGGAATCAAAGAAAAGGAAAGCCAACTCATCTGAACGGTTTCCTCCTTGTTACGTAAACTTAGTTCTAGTTGTAATCCGTGACGAAAGAATGGAATTAAAAAAAAAAAAGAATTGGTTCTGCCTGATTTTGATAACTCCGTTTGAGGTGATTCTTGTTCCAAAACGAACTCGAGGCATAGAGCTACAACTTATATAAATAAGTCAACCTATGATTTTGGTGTTTAAATAGTGTGTGCTCGTCATGAATGTGGAGTTACAGCTAAGGACCTTGCAAGGTTATAAGCACAAAGTTCATGTTGTTGCAAATTTAATGCCGAAACAAGTTTTCCAGTGTGGTGAGGAATCCCTCCCTCGTGGGTTACGCGTCCAGATGGCACGTAGGACGTCGGACCTGTGTCTCACCGGGGAGGAGTTCCAATACTTATGGTGTCAGAGCTTTCGGTTGAGGTTCGGGTAGAAGGAGAACTTTAGGGTTTTCATGACTTTTATTAAAATTGCATGATTTGTGCTCTTTTGCATTGTTTTAATTGATTTTACATGCCTACATGGTGATTTTGACTAAATATTGATTTTACATGATTTTGACCGGATTTTTCATGATTTAAATCGTACGATGCATTTTGATAAATTGTTTTTGAATGAACTAAAGTTTTTCACTAGTTTTATTTTGAAGGAGTATTATGCTACCTCGGAGTAGAACTCGAGGAGCCCGACTTCGTTCTCGCTCTCACTAGGGGAGTACAGATGAATCTCATGTCCCGCAAGATGCGAGGACACACTCTGCCCCTGGTTCAGAAGCACCTAGTGTGCAACCTGAGGAGCCTCCTCCTCCTCCTCCTTCTATGCCTGCGATGGACCCGCAGTTTTTTCAGGCCTTTGCCTAGGCTTTCACCTTCGCCATGGGTCAAGGGTCTCAGGTTCCGGTGTCAGCTCCAGTGGTTAGGGGCGGGCAGTATGATAAGCTGAGGAAGTTTGAAGCAGTGGACTTTTATGGTACCACCAATCCAGAGGAAGCTGAAGCTTGGATGAAGAGGACAGAGAGAGTCCTGGTACAGATGAAATGTTCTGATGAGGAAAAGTTAGAGTATGCAGTTAGTTTACTGTAGGGGGATGCTCTACATTGGTAGGAGTCAGTGCCACAGAGTCAAGCTGTGCTACCAGTACTCACATGGAGGGACTTTGGAGAACTGTTTAGAAAGAAGTACCTTTCTCGGGTCAACATTCAGGAAAAAACTCGAGAGTTTTTGAATTTGACTCAGAGGGAGATGTCTGTGAGTGAGTATGAGTTGAGATTCACTCAATTATCTCGATATGCACCTCATATTGTGGCAAATGAAGAAGATAAGTGCCACAAGTTTGAGGGAGGCCTCCACTTGGGCATCAAGGAGAATGTGATCCTCCATAATTTCCGTGATTACCAGCAGCTGGTAGATGCTGCACTCCAGGCTGAGAAGCTGGAAAACATTAGGTAGGAGGTGAGTAGGAAGATGAAGAGTAGAGCGATCTTCGGGAGAGGGGTAGTGTGCATACAAGCTGTCGAGGTGAGAAGAGTTTCATGCTCGAGTCGGTGGCGATAGTGCCCCTCAAAGAGAAGCAGATATTCAGGATCGAGTCAAGACAGCTTCCTCAGTGGGAGGAAATAGTAGAATAAAGAGAAGCAGGAATTAGAACCCTGTATGTGAGCACTGTGGGAATATGCATCGGGGTAAGTGCCGTAAACTTTTGGGTGCCTGTTTCTGGTGTGGAGAAAAGGGGCATCAGATCAGGGATTGCCCTCTGTTGAGTAAAGGAAGGATCTCACCATGAGTTCGAGAAGAGCGAGACAGTGGGAACCCGACCAACCTAACTGGGGTGGGCGCCTACAGGTCGATGAAGAAGCCCATTCCTCCGGGGAGACCAAGAGGGCAACCAAAGGCTGGGTGTTTGCCATGACACGGAGGAAGCTGCAGACCACACCGGAGGTTATTCTCGGTATGGCTCAGCTCTTTCATTCGATGTGTATGTCTTTGTTTGATTACGGTTCTACACATTCTTATGTGTCTGCAAGTATGATATTGCCTGATATGCAGTCAGTTCTCTTAGATAATTTTCTACTTGTTAGTACTCCGTTAGGGAGAAATGCCATTGTAAGCCGGATCTTTAGAGATTGTGAGCTTGTGATCGAAGGATCTAGTTTGGTAGTAGATCTGTTACCTCTAGATCTGAAGGGGTTGGACGTTATTATCGGAATGGATGTGATGGAAAAGTATCGGGCGAAGCTTGATTGTGGTCGAAAGGAAGTGGAGTTTGATATGGGTGAAGGTCGTAAGGTAATTTTCAGAGGGGACAGAAAGTTGACACCGCCAAGGCTTGTTTCAGCTTTGTTAGCTGATAAACTGATAGGAAGAGGCTGTGAAGCCTTCTTGGCATGTGTCATGGATACCAGTGTGAAGGAGAGCAGGGTGGAGGATATTCCCATTATGAGGGAATTTCCTGATGTGTTTCCAGAGGAGTTGTCCGATTTGCCACCGGAGAGGGAGATTGAGTTTGTTATCGATTTGGCTCCCGGGATAGCTCCTATCTCTATTCTACCATACAGGATGGCTCCAGATGAGCTGAAGGAGCTTAAGGAGCAGTTAGAGGATTTATTGGAGAAGGGGTTTATTAGACCGAGTTCCTCACCTTGGGGAGTACCGGTCTTGTTTGTTAGAAAGAAAGATGGAACTTGGAGGATGTGCATCGATTATAGGAGGATTAACAAGGTGACCGTTAAAAACAAGTATCCTCTGCCTCGTATCGATGATTTATTTGATCAGTTGCAGGGAGCAACGGTCTTTTCTAAGATCGATCTCAGGTCTGGCTACCATCAACTCAGGATTAAGGAGTCTGATGTGAGCAAGACCGCCTTCAGGACACGTTATGGGCATTATGAATTTTTGGTTATGCCTTTTGGATTGACCAATGCTCCTGCAGCTTTTATGGATCTAATGAACAGAGTTTTCAAGGAGTTTTTGGATCAGTTTGTTATCGTGTTCATCGACGACATTCTGGTGTATTCAAAGAGTGTGGGAGAACATGAGCAACACTTGAGAATAGTATTGCAGCGGTTGAGAGAAAGAGAGCTTTATGCCAAATTCACTAAATGTGAATTTTGGCTACATGAAGTAGTTTTCCTTGGCCACATTATTTCTGAGAATGGGGTGCATGTAGATCCAAAGAAGATTGAAGCAGTGGTGAATTGGCATGCCCCAACGACAGTAACGGAAGTGAGGAGCTTTCTGGGTTTAGCAGGCTATTATCGGAGATTCGTAGAGGGATTCTCAATGATAGCTGCTCCTTTAACCAAGTTATTGAGAAAGAACCAGAAGTTTGTCTGGAGTGATGAGTGTCGACGGAGTTTTAAGGAGCTCAAGCATAGATTGACTAGTGCGCCAGTTTTGACTTTGCCTACAGGAGAAGGAAGTTATACGGTGTATAGTGATGCTTCCAGAAAGGGGTTGGGATGTGTGCTTAGGCAGGGAGATAAGGTGATAGCATATGCCTCACGGCAGCTAAAGCCTTATGAGGTGAACTATCTGACCCACGACCTGGAATTAGCAGCTGTGATATTTGCTTTGAAGATATGGAGGCATTATTTGTATGGGGCTCAAACTAGGATCTTCACAGATCACAAAAGTCTCAAATACTTGTTAAGTCAGAAGGAACTGAATTTGAGACAGCGAAGGTGGATTGAACTACTTAAAGATTATGACCTGTTGATTGAATATCATCCAGGTAAGGCAAATGTTGTTGTAGATGCTTTAAGTAGGAAGTCTTCCATAGCATATGTTCAGACAGTGTATCTACCGCTATTGGAAGAGATGACTAAGCTCAGGATCAGTTTTAAGAAGGAAGAGACTGATTGTATGATTGCTACATTTAGGGTGAGGCCAATCCTCAAGGAAAAAGTGAGAGAATTGCAAGTTCAGGGTGCAGAAGTAGGAAAGCTACGAAAAGAGATTCAGGAAGGTAAGAAGTCCGATATGATGGTGAGTGATGATGGACTCCTGACAGTCGGGAATAGACTTTGTGTTCCAGATATCATGGAGGTGAAGAATGAGATTCTGGATGAGGCGTACAATGCGCCTTATGCTATGCATCCAGGTAGCACCAGGATGTACAGGGATCTTAAGGAACATTTCTGGTAGAGAGGTATGAAAAAGGAGGTGGTCGAGTATGTGAATAAGTGTCTAGTGTGTCAGCAAGTTAAGGCTGAACACCAGGCACCTTCAGGTCAGTTGAGGCCATTACCTATTCCAGAGTGGAAGTGGCAGAAAGTGACGATGGATTTTCTGATGGGATTGCCTAGGACCAGTAGGAGGCACGATGCCATATGGGTGATTGTGGATAGATTGACAAAATCAGCCCATTTTTTGACAATTAGACAGACTGATCCTCTGCATGTGCTAGCGAAGAAGTACATTGATGAAGTTGTAAGATTGCATGGGATCCCGGATTCAATTGTATCTGATAGAGATCCTCGTTTTACATCGAGATTTTGGGGCAGTTTGCAGGAAGCTTTGGGTACTAAGTTGAGTTTCAGCACTGCTTTTCATCCTCAGACCGATGGTCAATCTGAGAGGACCATTCGGACCCTAGAGGGAATGCTCAGGGCATGTGTGATAGACTTTAGAGGAGCATGGGATGAGCACTTGCCTCTGATCGAATTTGTCTACAATAATTCGTATCATTCGAGCATTTAGATGGCGCCGTATGAGGCTCTGTATGGGAGGAGATGTAGGACTCCAGTGTGTTGGGATGAAGAAGGAGACAGGAAGCTATTGGGCCCAGAGTTGATTCAGATGATTGTTGATAAGGTCAACTTGATTAAGCACAGGTTGAAGGCAACTCAGGACAGAATGAAAAGTTATAAAGATGCTCACCGGAAGGAGATGGAGTATAAGGTCGGCGAGAAAGTTTTTCTCAAGACTTCTCCTTGGAAAGGGATTCTGAGATTTGGGAGAAAGGGTAAGCTGAGTCCGAGGTATGTGGGGCCTTATGAGATTCTGGAGAGAATTGGTCCGTTAGCGTATAAATTAGCATTGCCTCCTGAGCTCTCTTAGATTCATGATGTTTTTCATGTTTCTATGTTGAGGAGGTACCGATCTGATCCTTCTCATATCGTTCAAGCTGATGAAGTTCAGTTGAGTGATGACTTGAGTTATGAGGAGCTTCCAGTGCAGATCTTAGATACCAAAGAAAAGGTTTTGAGGAACAAAACAGTGCAGCTAGTTAAGGTTTTATAGAGAAATCATTTAGTGGAAGAGGCAACATGGGAGCCATTGGAAGCTATGAAGGAGAAGTATCCTCATCTTTTCATTGATCCAGGTAAGAATTTCGAGGATGAAATTCTTTTAAAAGGGGGAGAAATGTTGAGTCCCGATTCGCATTAAGCATGTTTTAATTTATGTTTGAGGATTATTTTGAAAATTTATTTTTGTTAGACTAAATTGAGGTTTATAGTGATTAAAGGGATGAAAGTTAAATAAGGATTTAGTTTAAATTAGAATTAAATTATTGTTAGAAATTGAAAGGAATAGAATGGCTTGAGGGTATTTTGGGAAGTTCATTTATGTTCTTAGAGTTTAAGGCTTTGAAGGAGGGATAGATGAGTCTTTGTATAGTCCATTTTAAAACACAAAGAAGAGGAATACATAGTGGAATCGTTCATGTAGGGGAGATGAGCAAATTTGGTAAGGAAAGGTATGGTTCTAACCAAAACTACGTAGTTTTGGATAAGTTGGAGCTTAAGTTTTATTTTAAAAGACATGAGTTAGGGCTTTAGACAGGGAATCACAAAAATTACATAGAGAAAGGGAGAGGGAGAGTTTCGGATAAGAAGAAGAAGAAGAAGAAGAAGAAGAAGAAGAAGAAGAAGAAGAAGAAGAAGAAGAAGAAGAGGAAAAAAGAGGCTAGGTCTTTAGGATTTTCTTGCTTAGTGAAGAGTAGTAGTGTGTTTAAGAAGGAGAAGAGAAAGAAAGGTTTAAGTGTTCATCAATGCCAAGAGAGAGAGAGATTTTCGTGGGTCTCTCTTTAAGGTAAGAAAAATGTGAAATTCTTTGGATTTATAAGTGGGTTTTGATGCAAATAGCTTAGGTAAGGTTTGGGTAAAGTTAGAAAGGTTTAATTCCATGTTTTTCTCTCATAAGATTGTCTAATTTTGGGATATCTCATGTTAATTGGGTTCTTATTGCTTAATGAAGGTGAAGAGAGGTTATTAGAGCAAGAAGCAAGGTCAAGTGTCTAAATTCAAGGCTAAAGGATTAAGGTGGGTAATTTCTTAATAGTTGAGTTAATGAATATGTTAAGGTTTTTATAATAAATGCTATTGAATGCTTTCAAATGATTTATCTATGTTGCTTGTTATTTCTTGAAATGGTTTAAATTTATATGAGATATGAAAATGTGTGTATGATTGTTGAACAAGTGAAAAAGAGATTCGAATATGTGATTTAAGCAATTATGTGAAAATAGATGTTGCAAGGTTCATTGGTGGTTGCCATGTATGAAATGCATGAATGATGTGATATGTATGTTTCTATGGGTTTAGGGTGGTCCTTTATGTGATAGGTGACCTATATAGGCTTCTCCCGCCTGCCCGATAGTGGCCACGGAGTTCCTCACGGACTCCCTCACGTGTTCACGGCTACACATGACCGTTTTGCAGAAATGTGTAATACGTCCTGTTAGACCCACCCAAACCAACTTATGTGTGACTATGTTATATGCTGTCTAAGTTGTTCTTGTGTGATATATTGTTTTGTAATTGCCTTTGATCATTTGTTATTAATGAAGAATTGCCTTATGACAAAGATGCTTTAGTTCAATTATTTGAGAATAAATTGCTAAAGGATTTTGGCATGTTTATTCTTAGTTATTAAGCTTTTACCCACGGAGCCGTCGAGCTCACCCCCCATTTTCCCCCTCCACAAGTCATGAGCGAGAAACTGAGACACCGCATCGGGAATGAGACATTACTCCGATGCAATTTTGGTTTTTGAAATCATATGTTTGAAACCAAGGCTTTAGATAGCATTTTGGAACTAGCAATGTGCTTTGTATTTTGTACCTTGAGACTTTGATATATTTGGGCTAAAATGCCCTTTAAAGCTTTGTAATAACTTTGAATTTTATGTAAATACAATATTGTTGAGTTTTAATTGTAATTCATGTAATTTGCTTATGTTTTATATACATGCGTCATTGTATGGTTTGAATTAGCAAAAAGAAGGAATGAGATTATATGGTTTTATAACTTGGAATGGAATAGATATCTAGGAGTGCGGTTGTTACTCTTGAATTGTGTTTGGAGACACTTTTGGGATTGAATTATGTTGTATGAGGTTGGATATTGAGTTTTATGCAGGTGAAGGTGTGTGGATTGAAGTTTGGTTAGTTGAAAATTCAAGGGAAGTGCCGTCAAATTTTCATAAAATTTGACAGAAAATTCACCTTAGTATTAGACCCTCTTAAGGCTTGATTTTGATCGGGAAGTCTTCTTGAAGATTGTAGTATAGGTTTAGAACTTTCCAACGATATATAATTTGCCACATTTGGACTTAGGGTTAAGAAGTTATGAGGTTAGGAACACATGCAGTTACTGTTCATATAGCTATGTTACTGTTTCATTGGTCTTTTATGAGCAGTTCCTTTGAGTGGCATTTTACCTTGTTTAATGATGAATTTAACTTTTTCAGCCTTCATGAAATTTGTAGAGCATCTTGTTATCTTTCCATTGGGGTATAATATGTGATTTTTAGGATTTGGAGTAAGAAGTTATGAGAATTGGAAGATAACAATTAAAGTCATTTTTGTTGTTCATATAGTTTGTGAGATATGATAACTTTGATGACAAATGATTGAAATCCATGCTTTGATGAACCAATTAAGTTGGAAATTGTGAAGTTGATGAGTTGAACTTGGAGTTTGAAGTGTTTAGGCTTTGGAATAAATAAATTTGGGAAGTGTATAAGTAGTAATGAAGTTAGGTTGAAGATTGAGATGCATTGGAAGAGACTTGAAGTTTTGGGAAATCCCATGTCTGTTAAACGGACATGGATGTCCATTTAACGGACAACCTTGGGTACAAAAACGCCCCTTAGCCTGCCCATGACCATTAAACGGACTTGCATGTCCGTTTAACGGACATTCACGGATCATTTGGGCCACTTTCACCCGAATGTGTCCGTTAAACGGACATGGATGTCCGTTTAACGGACAGCTACGGGAAAAATGATGAATTTCAAAATTGTTAGAGGCTGAATCGCGTTTTGTGGTATTCATGAAAGTTGTAGATCTAGATGTCTAATTTCTAAGGGTCTAAAAACGAACGAAATTAGATTTATAAATAGAAAGTTATGGTGATCGCGCCAAAAGCGTTTCAAATTGATTTAGGGTGTGAACATGATCTATTCTTTTGGGCACAAATCCCTCATCCGACCTCCAATTGCGGTGAGACTTAAACCATTAGATTCCTAAGACATATATATTTCTCTCCACAAAAAGTGGTACCATTTGGAGTTAAATTGAAAAATTTTGCATTAAAATACGTGAGAGGTCAGTTTGGAGATCATATTTGGAGTATGAACTCTGTTAGGATTTTTGAGCATAACTTGAGTTATACAACTCCGTTTGAGGTGATTCTTGTTCCAAAACGAACTTGAGGCATAGAGCTACAACTTATATGAATAATTCAACTTATGATTTTGGTGTTTAAATAGTGTGCGCTTGTCACGAATGTGGAGTTACAGCTAAGGACCTTGCAAGGTTATAAGCACAAAGTTCATGTTGTTGCAAATTTAATGCCGAAACAAGTTTTCCAGTGTTGTGACGAATCCCTCCCTCGTGAGTTGCGCGTCCAGATGTCACGTAGGACGTCGGACCCGTGTCTCACCGGGGAGGGGTTCCAACAGGTCCAGTTCTTAAACAAGGTTGTAAGAAGCCTTATCTTCAAATCAAGTGCAAAGAACAAAAGACTTGTGAACGCCACAACAAGAATAAAGCCCATATTAAACAAGTCTATCATAGAAGAAAGTTTTGCAGACAAATGGAAGGCTATAAGCCTATTAAAAAAACATATGAGAGAGAATAATAAGAAGAGAAGAATGGCTAGATTCTTCAAGAAATCCTCTCATCGCCAGAAAGTTGATTGTTGTTTTCTCTGTGGACAACAAGGATACTTTGCATGCACTTGTCTTCACAAAACAATAAATGATGTTAAGTTATTGAAGCAGGTGTAATCAATGTTACCTATTCATTCTTCCAATAACTTTGAAGAACTGATTAAAGAATAATCTCGTGAAGATGAGGACATAAAGTTTGTTGTTCCTGTCACGACCTATGAAGATGAAGAATCCTCTCCCTTCTCTACTTCTCTAGAGGATGATTCACTATACATGTTAAAGTGAACCTGTATGAAGTTAATTCGTACTCTAGTTCAACGACCATACGCTTAGATCCAACTCTTTAGACAAGATAAATATGATAGACCCATTAAAGCTATTGGGTTTATGAATATTGGATCTAGCCGTATGATTGTGAAGCTCAAAATTTTACTTTTTGAAACATGGACCTCACATGATGAGTATTTTATAGTTGCAGATGGCAATTCATTTAAAATAGGGCTTATTACAAAGTGAAAGATCAGGATTTGATTCTTTCCATAGTGAACAATTTAGACTAAAGTGGAAGCAATCTATGTAGCCTAGATATTCTGATTGGTATGGATACATACAGTAAAGCCTTCCCTTTACAGATCCTACCCACAGGCCTCAGATATCAATCATTTTTCAGTCCTTACACTAACATCAAAAATGTGTTTGAAGTTTCTAAAGTTCTTACACCATATGCATCGCTAAGAGATAAAATATTGGAATATTGTCTTGAATCACATGCACAGTTTTCTCACCCATATCCTTTATGAGAAAATGGTGACTTTTTTATAAGTCTACCATTCAAAAAGAATGAGGATATCAATCCCGTGGAAGCCACATATCCAAGGATGAACCCAGATGATCTAAAGCTTGTACAAGATGAGTGCTATCCTTTTGAAGCAAGAATTGAATGAGCCCACAAAATCAGACTAGGCTTGCCAGGTAGTTTATGTCAACAAACATTCAGAACAAAAGCGCAGTAAAAAAGAGATTAGTAATTGACTATAAGCCTCTGATTGCATTTCTACAAGATGACAAGTTTCCTCTTCCAAAGATCAGTACTCAGGTACTCTTTTTAAAAGAAGCTGTTATCTTTTCCAAGTTGATCTTAAAGCAGGATTTTGTCAACTGGGTATTCACCTAACTGATAGATATAAGACTACATTCTGCATTCCCATTGTACAATACCAATGGACTGTTATGCTATTTGGGCTTAAAGTGGCCCCATCACAATTTCAAAGAATAATGACTAAGATCGATGAGCCTATCCTTTATAGTGCAATCATTTACATCGATGACATTCTCCTGTTTTCAAAGACCTATGAGGAACATTAGGCTTTACTGCAACAATTCTTGGATCTCACTAAATAGCATGGCATTATTTTTTCAACCTTGAAAAGAATCATTGGCACTAAAAAAATTGAATTTCTGGGTATAAATTTAAAAGATAGATTTTACCAACTTGATCTACATATTACACAAGAGCTATTACATTTTCTTAATGAACATCTCACTATGAAACAAATACAACAATTTCTCAGGACTGTTAATTACATCCGTGAGTTTATACCATACTTTATACTTCATGTTTATCCAAGCTACTAAGACAAAATCCACCTTGGCCTCCTAAGATTTGCCCCTCCTTTTTTCCTTATAAATCTCCTCTTCAGCTAAGTATTGTTGTAACTCTTTTCTCCTTTAAATATTTTAGTCATCAAATTCTTATGGCTAGTTAAACTCTCTTTGCCATTACAAAGAATTTTTTTTCATTCTATAGCTAGTACACCCATTAGTGTTTTCTAAAGTTATCTCACTTGCTTGTATGGGTTTGTTTTATTATTTATATCAATTTCCTCATAAACATAACTCTCTTAGAAGCCCCACAATGTTCAACCTCAAAGCATCTTACCTTAATGTGACTTTTCTCTAAGATTCTCTTTCTAAAAACACATTATGGTATCTTTGGACACTCTCTACCCTTTATGCTTGTTCTATCACTATATCTCCTCTTTAGCTTTTTCAACATCTCTGTGCATAAACAATGGAATCGTTTTGTTATGGAAATTTCTTGATTGGTTTCAACCACTAGATCAATGGAAGAAACAATGTTCTCTTATAATCTCACAACATCATTTATGGAAAGCTTCTGCTAGATGACAATCTACTCATTGCTTCTTCGTCCTCCATCGTCCATATCGAGAAACACTTACTGATGTCCTTTACACAGAACACCGTGTCCTATTTTATCATACATCATTATATTGGTCACGACATCAAAACAGTGTGCTTCAATCTCTTAGAGATTTTCTGAAAGAGATAAATGACTTCCCCAATACACCAATCATTTATACCTCAATTGGACCATATCTTGGTGAATTTCTTTTTGGTGAATTGAAGCACCAAAAGTTGATATACCAGGTTCCAATAGTCCTTAGTATGACATAGAAGAATCGATCCCAGATATTACAGGACCTTCTTAGCCTTTTATCTCAGTCTTTCAGGATGCTCAAGACCTAAATGATGATAACTATAGTCCTAATGAAGATGAGTTAAATCAATTCTTGCACAAACTTCACACATGTGAGCTTAGTCCTAGCAAACAAAAAAAGACCTATCAAGTTGATATTGATAGCTCAAGTAATCCAAATTCTCCATCTAATCTACAATTATGGCATGAACCAATTCGTGACAAATAATGCTTTAGGCGCCTTGGATTCCAATTCTCATAATGGGACTCATCTTTTTAGGCATTTGCTTTTGCTTTTTGAGTCTTTTGACAAAAAGAGAATCTTTGTGGCCCACAAGCTACTGTGCAAGATTCCTTCTTATCATCATATTATTGGCTTTCAAGAAAGTTTACTTTTTCAAAGCAGCTTTGTTAAAAGTGTAATGATTGTACTTTAAAGTTACTTTCTTTTTTAAAGTTGTAATGAGTGTGTCTCTTGAGAGATTTGTTAAGTCAAGTAGACTTCACTTATATTAATTTTGGTGACAATCGAATAATAATAATCTTAGAAATATATGAACTTTTTTGATAAGTTTGTTAAGTGTGCAGAAAATATAAGTAACACTTAATCATCCCAGACAATACGCAAACAACAGACGAAACACAAAAAACAGACGAAGCGCAAACAAGAGATGAAGTGTAAACAATAGATGAAGTGCAAACAATAGATGAAGCGCAAACAACAGACGAAGCGACAATATTAGACGATACAAAAAGGAAGATACTCTAAAACGTCAGATAGTTAGTTAGTTGGAGTTAGTTACAAAACTCAACTAAATAACGTTCTCTTGAAGATTCAAGAGGCAGTTTTCAAGAAGACAGTGGAGACTTAGGCTATAAATACTAGTCCTAGTCGAAGACTAAAATAATTTTTTTGCTTAGAAGAGAGAAAACTATGATTGTACAATACTTAGAAAAAATTCTGTATTTAAAGTGCAAAACAAGAGAGCGAATCCTAGTAAAGCTCAAGATATTTTTCTTAGAGAGAGAAAGAAAAGGCTATAGCCTGAAGAGGCTAAGATAACATAAAGAATACTTTGTTAAAGAGACCTGAAGAGGCTTTGGAAAGTTATAAATAATACTTGTAAAAGTTGAAAAGTATAGTGAAATCTCAGACAAACTCTAAGGACTGGACGTAGCCCAAGATTTGGGTTGAACCAATATAAAATCGCGGCGTCTATTCTCTAGCTCTCATACTTTAATTTTCTTGTTGTTAGACGAGTAGATAAAGTTACTTGCGATTTTAATACTTATCAATTTTTAGTAAAGTGTTTTTGGTATTCATCTGATAGTTGTAAAGATATTTAAGAAATCTCAAAAGATTACACAATTCAAACCCCCTTCTTGTGTATTTTGTATACTTTACATGATTCCTATATTAACAACTGATTTACTTCAGTTGGTATCAGAGCTCAGTTTCTAAGAACTATCTTTACAAAGTGAGGACAAAGATCCATAGCTGAATCACATATTTTTATAGCTGAAGGTACCTCGGTCACAAGACCTCCTGCGTTTAATGGTAAGGATTATCATTATTGAAATGACAAGATGTGGCTCTTCATAGAATCCACACATATTGATCTTTGGGATATCATCGGGAATAGACCATATACACCAGCAGACGATGAAGGCAATATCATTTTTCGTAATAGATGGTTAGTCGATCAGAAAGCTCGATTTCAATTAAACTCAAAGGCTAAGTTCTTTCTGATTTGTGCCAGAAACAGAAGTGAATATGATAAGGTTCATGGATGCGAAACTGCAAAAGAAATGTGGGACACATTATCCTTCGCACATGAAGTCACAAATCAAGTGAAAGAGTCCAAGATCAACATTCTTGTACATCAGTATGAGATGTTCAAGATGAAAAAGGATGAGTCTATTATTCAGATGTTTGGACAATTTCAAACTATCGTTAATGGACTTAAAGCTCTTGGGAGAATCTACGATAATCAAGATCATGTCAGAAAGATTCTCAGGAGTTTTCCTAAAAGATGGAGACCTAAAATTACAGCAATACAAGAAGCCAAGGATTTAAACGTGTTGAAGCTAAATGAATTGCGTGGTTCTTTAAAGATACATGAAGTAGACCTTGATGCAGAAGATAAACCTAGAAAAGACAAATCTATAGCATTAAAGGCTGGTCAGAAGGATCACAAGAACCAGAGAAGTAGAATTACATCTTTAAACGTATTAAAGATTGAAGAAATCAAGAATGATGATGCCAGTGAATATGATCAAGAGTCAAGTGTAGAAGATGATGAACTATCCTTCGTTTCAAGAAAGATTAGAAGGATGTGAAAAAAGAAAGTAAAAGCAAAAAAATATTTTTTTTTAAAAAATAGCAAAGACGAAGTCAATAATGAGAAAACTTCTATCGTTTACTATGAGTGCAACAAACTAGGACACTATAAGTCTAAATGTCCGTTGCTAAAAAGAAAACAGAAGAAAAGTAAAGAAAACAAAAAAGGCATGATGGCAACTTGGGAAGATTTGGATTCGTTCAAATCTGATTCCGACTCAAAAGTATCAGTACAAGCAAATATATGTTTAGTAGCTGAGAAGGAATGCGACGATGAGGTAACTTCTAATTCTAATGAACTGCAAGAAGCATATTTAGAATTGCTAGAAGATTCATATGCTATATTAAAGCAATATAAGGCTTTAAAAAGGAAATTTGTTGAAAACGTGAAGAACACAAAAGTGTTGGAAAAAGAAAACATTTGCCTTAAGAAACAAGTAGACGATATGAAAAAGAAAGTAACTGTAGATAGATCTGAAGAAATTAGTCAATTGAAACAAATGATTAATAGTCTTTCAGCAGATATATCAACATTTACTGAAAGTACCAAAAAGATGAACGATAAGATTGAAAAATATAGACACTCAAATGATAAGAGTGGTTTAGGATTCACAAATAACAATGTTCGTTATAGTAAGAGTTCTATTCCTAATAGGAAGCAAAAGAAACAATTTTCTTATTATTATTCAAGGAATAATTTTGATACTAACCCCAAAGGATCCAAGAAAATATAGGTACCTAAGAAAGACATAATACATATTGTAGATCTCCCTTCTTGGAAAAAACAACCAGCACCAATGGTACTTGGACAGTGGATGCTCGTGACACATGATGGGAAAAAGGTCTATGTTCTTAGACATCCAAAATAAGCAAGGAGAATCAGTAACTTTTGGAGACAACTAGTAGGGAAAAATAGTTGGAATCGGCAAAATTGGTAAAGATTCATTTGCGTCTATTGATAATGTTTTGCTAGTTGAAGGTTTAAAGCATAATCTGATTAGTTTAAGTCAATTATGTGATTTTGACTTTGAAGTATCTTTTAATCAAAATTTTTGTGTAGTTAAAAACAAGGACGGTTCTATATTCTTTTCTTCCAAGAGACGAAACAATCTCTATAAGATTAACTTAGAAGATTTGAAAAGTCAAAATATTTTATGTTTTATATCAACAGATGATGAAAAACTGATTTGGCATAAAAAGCTAGGTCGTGTTAGTTTTAAACATATTTCCAAGTTGGTTAGACATGATTTAGTAAGAGGATTACCAAAAATACGTTTTAACAAAGATTTCTTTTGTGGGAGTTGTAAAAAAGGAAAACAAGTTAAAACATCTTTTCTTCTAAAAATGTTGTAACTTCATCTAGACCTGTAGAGTTGTTACATATAGATTTGTTTGGTCCAACTAGAACAATAAGTCTTAGTGGAAAGAAGTATGGTCTCATAATTGTTGATGACTTCATTAGATTTTATTGGATATTGTTTTTATCACATAAAGATGAATCTCTTAAGTGATTTAAAGTGTTATTCAAAAAGTTACAAAATGAAAAAGAAATTTCTATCGTTAGAATTAAAAGTGATTATGGTGGAGAATTTGAAAATGAAAAATTCAGAATATTTTGTGAAGAGAATGGAATTTTCCATAATTTCTCTGCTCCTAGAACTCCAGAACAAAATAGAGTTGTAGCAAGAAACAGGACGATTCAGGAAATGACAAGAACCATGCTATGTGAAATGAATCTTCCTTTGTATTTCTGGGTAGAAGCTGTGAATACAACTTGTTATATTCAAAATATAATACTTTTGCGACCTCTCTTTAAAAAAATTCCATATGAGTTATGAAAAGGAAGGAAGCCAAATATCTCTTACTTCCATCCGTTTGGTTGCAAATGTACTATATTGAATACAAAAGAAAATTAGGATAAATTTGATTCTAAGATCGATTCAGGAATTTTTCTAGGATATTCGATGTCTTCTAAAGCTTATAGAGATTATAATCTTGTTTCTAAATCTGTTGAATAATCTATTCATGTCAAGTTTAATGATGATTCACAGCCAGATAGAAGAAACAATTCGAATGATGAAACTCTATCTGCTCCCTTACTTGATAACGTAGACATGTCACCATCAGATGTTTGACTTGATAAGGTAGAATATATTCCTGAAAACTTTAGCCTTAGAAAAGATTGGAAGTATAAATCCTCTCACCCAGAAAATCTGATTATAGGCGAAACCTCAAAAGGTGTGAGAACTAGGTCTAAATTTAGAAGAGAGGCAAATGTAGCTTTTATTTCTGAATTAGAACCTAAAAAAATTGATGAAGCTCTTCAGGATGAAGCTTGTATTTTAGCCATGCAAGAGGAGTTAAATTAATTTTCAAGGAACAAAGTTTGGTCTTTAGTTCCTAGACCCTCCAATAAGTCAACCATAGAAACCAAATGGTTTTTTAAGAATAAACTAGATGAATCAGGTAGAGTAAATCGTAATAAAGCTAGATTAGTAGCTCAAGGTTATAATTAATAAGAAGGAATAGACTATAATGAAACTTATGCTCCTGTAGCTATATTAGAAGCTATTAGGATTTTGCTTGTATATGCGGTTTGTCATGATATAAAACTGTTTCAAATGGATGTGAAAAGTGCCTTATAGTTTTATTGATGAAGAAGTTTATGTAAAGCAGCCTCCTGGTTTTGAAGATTTTGATAAACCCGATTATGTCTATATACTTCATAAAGCTTTGTATGGATTAAAACAAGCACCTTGTGCTTGGTATGATCATCTAAGTTCTTTTATAATTGAAAATGAATTTAGTAGAGGTAAAGTAGATAAGACCTTGTTTAGAAAATGTATTAAAAATGATTTAATTATAGTACAGATATATGTAGATGACATTATTTTTGGTGCAACTTCTAACAAGCTATTTTTCAGTTTTGAAAATCTTATGAAGAATGAATTTGAAATGAGTATGATGGGTGAATTAAAATTCTTTCTTGGTTTACAAGTTAAGCAAACCGAAGAAAAGATTTTTATTCATCAATAGAAATATATCAAAGAATTGTTAGTCAAGTATAAAATGGAAAAGGTTAAACCTATGCCAACTTCTATGCATCCTTCAAACCTCCTATCAAAGGATAAAGTAGGTAAGAAGGTTGATCAAACTCTTTTTATAGGAATTATTGGTTCTTTACTTTACCTAACAGTAAGCATACCTGATATATTGTTTAGTGTTTGTTTGTGTGCATGATTTCAAGCAGATCCTAGAGAATCTTATTATATTGATATTAAAAGAATATTGAGATACTTGTCAGGTTCTACTGATCTGTGTTTATTATATGAGAAAGGTAAAGATTTCAGGTTGATTGGCTACTGTGATGCTGATTATGCTAGAGATAGGATTGATAGGAACAGTATAAGTGGAGGATGTCACTTTTTTGATCATAATCTAGTTTTTTGGTCAAGCAAGAGGCAAAGTTCAAATGCTTTATTTATTACAGAGGCTGAATATATGTCAGCTGCAAGCTGTTATTCACAGATATTATTGATTAAGTATCAGTTAGAAGATTACTCCATACAAGAAGAACAAATCCCAATCTTCTGTGACAACACAAGTGTTATCAATCCATTAAAGAATCCAATACAACACTCGAGGGCAAAGCATATTGAAGTTAGACATCATTTTCTACGAGACTATGTATAGAGAGGAATCATTAGTCTACAATTTGTTGTGACAAATCAACAATGGGTGGATATCTTCACTAAACCTCTGTGTGAAGATAGATTCAAAGAAATTAGATGGAACTTGAATATGATAATGCTGAATGACCATTCGTCTAACACGACATGACCCAGTTGATTCACACGAAAAGAAGATAAAAAGTCGTAAGTTTTTAAGTAAACAGTAACGGTAAGTTATAGACGGTAACTTTTCAAGAGTAGGTATTAGACAAAAAACTTCTTGAGTTTTTAAAATATCTTTCACTCTAGAATATTCTTGAAATACTTTAAAATCGAAGTGTTTAGTATGCTCAATGAAGACGATTCATCACTCTGTTTTGAGTTTCAAGTTCGTTTGTTTCATAGCCTTACCTTCAGATACTAACATCGTTACCATGAGCAAAATACATTTTTTTAGTTCTTATTATTACAGATCATAAATGGAGCAATCTCTTGTCTATGGAAGACATGTTGATTTCATCTCCTTGAAGGAAAATCAGATGGACATTGAACCAGAAGTTAATGTAGCTGGTTGGAGAAATTTCTTTAAGGTTCATGAAAAAGTCTATTTGAATGAGATACATGATTTTTGGAAAAATGCAAAGGTAGTAGACGACACCTTAGTATAAATGGTAGATAGATTGTCAGTTATCATAACACTAGATTCAATCGAGAAGGTCAATGAGTGTCCAAGTATTGGAGTAAGACTGTCTCATAACATAAAGTGGATTACTCAAGGTTGTGTAGATAAAGCACACCTCAATCAACAACTATATGGAAGTAGTGACCCAAGAGACAAGAAGGCGTCAACTCTTAGTCCAAAGGCTAGGGTTCCACATTCACTACTTCTTCATTGTATTCTACTAAGATTAGGCTCAAAACATATTGTGACAACGATGGATGAACAATGTCTGTTTCACCTACTGAATCTTTAACCCATTAATCTTCCGTACTTAATTTTGAAGTACATGATGAAGTCAAAAAGAGATTCTAGCTCTTTATCCTATGGTATGTTGTTGACAAGGATTTTTAGAGATTCTGGAATTCTTCTCGACAGAGGTAATAGGATGAAAATGGATGTGAAAAGCATTATTAATGCCACCATTATTAACAGAATGGGATTAAAGCGTGAAGATGAGGCGAATACAACTTTTACACTAAAAGCAAGATCTGAGGGGAAGCATATAGTAGGATGGAGTAGGAGTGAACGTATTACTGCTACAAAAAGAGCAAAACCTCAACAGATAGAAAGTACATTAACAAAAGAGAAGACTGGGAAATCGTCTGATGTATCTATCAAAACTAAGACGATTCCACAGGAAGAGGAAAATCGGGTTAAAAAATCAGCGAAACAAGTGTCTTTGAAGAGAAAGTCAGAGCCACTTCATTCAGAAAGATCTAAACAGTCAAGAAGGTCACCAAGACTATTGATTTTACATCAGCAAGAACAGAAGAAACAGAAAGTGCTTACCCTTGGTGAAGATTCTGAAAAACCAGAGAAAACACATCAAGCTACTAGATCAATTGTCTCAATTTTGCAAATTCAATCAGTAAAATCATCTAAAGAGACAGAGATAAAGAGAAAACTAGTATTTGAGAAGAAGAAACCTCAACAATAATTTTCTTCTAAACTGGTAGAAGAGCAAAGAAATAGAAGCCCAGTTTGAAGAAGGTTTCTCCATCTGAAGTTCAATAGAAGACAAAATCAGTGGCACATCAATTGGAAACTTATAATCCTTCTTAACCAATCAATCAAATAGATTTGAAAATGAAGATTATAGAAGAACCAGTACCTGTTCGAATCAGAAGTTTAATTATTATTAGAGAACCTTTGAAAAAGTCAATCAAGGTACTAGTTGAACGTATACCGAATAATGATCAAATGATACATCTTTTAAGCCATGAAGAACGAAGATTATATGGTATTCTATGAGATGAGAAGGTAAAACCATATCCATTGAAGATTTCAAAGGATCGGTATACAATCTATCCAATTACGAGTAGAACCTTGATAAAAATTGTGCCAGACATACAACCAAGATGCTCAAACCTTGTGAGAAACGAAGAAAAAGGGAAAAAGAAGATGTTTCCTAAGGGAAATGTAGATGATCTTTCATAAGAGCAGATTCAAGTAGTGGTGAAGAACATAGATGATGCATGCAATGCAGCTCAATTTGAAGGTATTTATATTTCACACCACATTTCGAAAGCATCCGGAAGTAAATTTGGATTTCAATCACAGATGAAAACTTCATGGTAGTTGGGAAAGTGCAAGAAGGACAGTAAAAAAGTATCATGGTTGAAGGTATCAATTTCAATTTAGAAACCTTTGTGCATTTGGTCATGCATTTAAGACCTTTAGGTTTCATACCTTCAGTCAAGGATATGTTACATCTTCTTGGGCAACCAATTCTGAAACTACCTAGACCTGATGATCTTGATCTTCCAGACAGAACTCAAACCTTCAGACCTCCCACAATCAAAATCATAGATTTAGATATTTTACCTTCAGAACCATCTGTTGCTGAAAACCTCCATCCACCTAGTGAAATACAACAAGATTCTATTATTAATTCGGAGTTATTAAAGCATTTCATGAATTGGATGGAAGTTAGTCACAAACATAAGGACATCTAGGAAGCTTTAGTAAAAGAAATTGAGGAAATTCAGACTAAAGTTGATGACCTGAGAGACTCAGTGGGTGATCTTCATGAGGAAGTAGCATATCTACAGGTTACTATTAAACGAGACCTTAAGACGATCCGCACTGACATGCAACATATGTTTTCTGAAATTATGAAGCATCTTCATTGATGTTTTTGATCAATAACAAATAGGGGGAGAAGAGAAGAAAATAGAAAGAAGAGAAGATAGAAATCTTTTTGTATATCATATATGCATTTCTTATGCTTATATTTATTGTCTCGTTATTCATCTATTCTTTTGAATATCATTTTATCTTTCTAAAATTATTATTATTTGTTATCATAAAAAAATGAGGAGATTGTTAAGTCAAGTAGACTTCACTTATATTAATTTTGGTGACAATCGAATAATAATAATCTTAGAAATATATGAACTATTTTGATAAGTTTGTAAGTGTGTAGAAAATGTAAGTAACACTTAGTCATCCTAGGCGCTACGCAAACAATAGAAGAAGCTCAAATAACATATGAAGTGGAAACAATAGATGAAGTGACAATATTAGACGATACAAAAAGGAAGATACTCTAAAACATTAAACAGTTAGTTAGTTGGAGTTAGTTACAGAAATCAACTAAATAACGGTATTTTGAAGATTCAAGAAGTAGTTTTCAAGAAGACAGTGGAGACTTAAGCTATAAATACTAGTCATAGTCGAAGACTAAAATAATTTTTTTGCTTACAAGAAAGAAAAATGTGATTGTACAATACTTAGAGAGAATTCTGTATTCAAAGTCCAAAACAAGAGAACGAATCCTACTGTAACGTAAAGCTCAAGATATTTTTCTTAGAGAGAGAAAAGTCTGTATCCTGGAGAGGCTAAGATAGCAGAAAGAATACTTTTTCAAAGAGACTTGAAGAGGCTCTGGACAAGAAGAAAGAATACTTATAAAAGTTGAAAAGTATAGTGAAATCTCAGATAAATTCTGAGGACTGGATGTAGGCCAAGGTTTGGGGTGAACCAGTATAAAATCGCGGTGTCTATTCTCTAACTCTCGCACTTTAATTTTCTTATTGTTAGACGAGTAGATAAAGTTACTTGTGATTTCAATACTTATTAATTTTTAGTAAAGTGTTTTTGGTATTCATCTGATAGTTGTAAAGATATTCAAGAAATCTCAAAAGATTAACAATTTTGAAAAGATTACACAATTCAAGCCCCCTTCTTTTGTATTATCTATACTTTAAGTGATTCCTATATTAACAAGTGATTTTGTAACATCTCTTACTCATATTAAAGGTTAGGACCCAAAATTTCAGTACATGTGAGCACAAAGAGAGATTAAGAAAATGCATTTTTCTTGCTCATGCATAATGTCAGCATACATGTATGTGAATTTGAATCTTTGCACATACAAAACGAAGCGTACATGCATTCATTGACAACTTCCAGGCATGATTGTTTTAAATGTGATTTATTGAAAATGAGAAGTAGAGGGAGTTGAAAGAGTGATCTTGGTACGAGTCGTTATAAGGAAACATTTGGAAACAAAAGTGGTGGTTGATCTGAAAAATGTTCACTGAATGTGCTTCGGTCTGTTAGCCATAATTTTTTGTCTAGTTTTGAAACTAAGACGATTCTTTGTTTAGATTAAACTAGAAACATATTTCTACATTTCTTATGAAGACATCGACTTGCAATTCTGTCTCTAAGAGTTTCAAAGGTTGTCATGAAGTTGAGAACTGAGTGCAGTACAATGGATGAATGTAAAAATTCATGTTCTGTATTCGGGGGAAATTATGGATTATTCTAGGATGATTTATGCAAATGTGTCTTCTAGAAATCTGTAGGCCTTTCTTTTAGCTTTCCATCAGTATATAGCATGAAAATTTTGGACATCCAAGCTGAAATTTATGGTCTTTATAAGGGAGGGATGTTCAAGAGTAAAGATGCTTCTTCTGCCTTTTTGCTTCTTCTGTGATAACGTCATCTTCTTCTGTGTTTCTTATGTGATGACATCATCTTCTTTTGTGTTTTGCTCCTTCTGTGTTTTGCTCCTTCTATGATGACGTGATCTAATTCTGTGTTTTACTTCTTCTGTGTTTTCTTTCTTCTGTGATGACGTCATCTTCTTCTATGTTTTGCTTCTTCTGTTTTTTCACCTGACCGATCTTCTGTTCCATTTTTGACCCTTCAAAAGATATCAAGATCTTCATGAAAGTTGTATATATTGAATTCTTATTTCTAATCATATAAATAACATCCTAATCCGATAGCTGTAGGGAAAGTTATAGCAATTTTTTCGATTTTTCTGTCTTTTTCCCATTAGTCTGTTTTTCCATTGGCGTCATCCATACCTATCTTCTATTCCACTTTTAGCCCTTCAAAATATAGAATTTGTCTTTGAAGTCTCATGAAAGTTGTAGATATTAAAGACTTCTTTCGAATCATATAAATAACTTCCTAATCCGATATCTTTAGGGAAAGCTATAGTAATTTTCCCGATTCTTCTGCCTTTTAGCTTCTTCTGTGATGACGTCATCTTCTTCTGTGTTTCTTCTGTGATGACATCATCTTCTTTTGTGTTTTTCTCCTTCTGTATTTTGCTTCTTCTGTGTTTTGCTTCTTCTGTCTTTTTGCTTCTTCTATCTTTTCGCTGCTTCTGTGTTTTGCTTCTTTTGTTTTTTTGCTTCTTCTTCTGTGTTTTGCTTTTTTTATTTTTTGCGCTATCTTTTGATTTATTTTAGACCCTACAAACGATAGAATCTATCTTCAAGGTCTTCATAAAAGTTGTAGATATTGAATTCCTCTTTCAAACCATCTAAAGAACATCTAAATTAGATATCTGTAGGGAAAGTTATGCCAATTGTAAAATATCTTCTGTGTTACTGTTCATAAACTTCTTCTGGGTTACTGTTCATCTTATATCTTCTATTCCATTTTTGATCCTACAAAAGATGGAATTTGTCTTCTAGGTCTTCATAAAGGTTATAGCTCTTGAAGTCTTCTATCAAACCATATAAAGAACACCTAAATCTGATATCGTTAGAGAAAGTTATGCTAATTGTAAAACATCTTCTGTATTATTGTTCATAAACTTCTTCTGTGTTACTGTTCATCCTATATCTTCTGTTCCATTTTTGATCCTTCAGAAGATGGAATTTGTCTTCTATGTCTTCATAAAATTTGTACCTATTGAATTCCTATTTCAAACTATCCAAAGAAAATCTAAATCCGATATCTTTAGAGAAAGTTATGCTAATTGTGAAACATCTTCTGTGTTACTGTTCATAAAATTCTTCAGGGTTACTATTCATCTTATATCTTCTATTCCATTTTTTATCTTTCCGAAGATGGAATTTGTCTTCTAGGTCATCATAAAAGTTGTAGCTCTTTAAGTCTTCTTTCAAATAATCTAAAGAATACCTAAATCCAATATTTTTAGAAAAAGTTATGCCAATTGTAAAACATCTTCTGTGTTATTGTTCATAAACTTCTTCTAGGTTACTGTTCATCTTATATCTTCTGTTCCATTTTTTATCTTTCAAAAGATAGAATTTGTCTTCTAGGTCTTCATAACAGTTGTAGATCTTGAAGGTCTATTTCTAACCATCTAAAGAACACAAAAATATGATATCTCTAGAGAAAGTTACATCAATTGTCCCACGATAGGTTCAATATGATTGAGGATAAAACCAGATTGGATTCTTTTGGCCATAACTTCTTCTATAGACACTCAAATGACTTGATTCTTAAACCATTGGACTTGTAAGACATTGATATACATCTCCAAAATAAATCGTAGCCATATGAAATGAAGTGAGAGAGATTGAGTGAAAAACGTGGGACGTGTACAGTGTATGTGTTTGTAAATACTATGGACTGGTGTTATTCCACTGAACATACTTCAGTATTTTGATGATTTTTGGATAGGTAGAGCTCCAAATGAGATGATTCATAATTTTTTGGTGAACTAGAGACATGAAGCTACAAATGGTATGAAGAAATTAGAATCTAATTCAGTTTCTAAGATGTTTAAATTTTGGATAAAAGTTGTGCATAGTATACTGATTTGGACAAGAGCAGTCCAAAAATGTTTGAAGGGTATCTTTCGAATCACTGACCCAAATTGAATGATTTTGGTGTCATTGAAAATGTAAGACAATAGAGAAGATTCTTCTAGAACAAAATTTTATGTCAGAATATTCAAGGGTGCTTTTGGCAAGACACTTCAATGTAAAAGACATAACGCATAAATGGAAGGGCAAATGGGACAATTCTCAATCATTAAGGGCACACTTGGAAGAAAAAGTGCTGTCTTTCTTATAAATGAAGAAAAAAACGTGAATGATAGAAAGTAAAAGAGAATAATGAAAATGAGTAAGAAAGAGAAAGAGAGTTCAGTGGTTTGAGAGAAAAGAAGCTAGGGTTTAAGTCTTCTTAGTCTTTAAGAAAGATTTTGAAGTTGTTTAAGAAGAGAAAAAGGAAGAGGAAGAAAAGAGCTTCCATTTGAGCTAAAGATATCTTCATTTGGTGAAGAATCAAGGTAAGAGCATTTTGTGTCTTTCAGATTTTTGGAAGGATTCTAGTTTATGGAGTTTAGAAAAATGCTTGTGTTTAAGTATTCTATCAATTTTGTGATTTTGCATTGTGGGATTTTCAATTGGATTCCTATTAGATGAGAATTTGGATATTATGAGATCATATGAGGTTAGAAAAGAGATGACGAGAAATTGAATTATGATATAAAGTAACCAAATGTTCTTGAGGTGTGAGCTTATGAATAAGCTGGACACATGCAAAGGGTAAAGATTGACAGGAGAATTTAGAAAGATTATGTACAAATGAAGTGAAAGCTAAGTTAAATTAGACACATATGAATTATGAAATGGGAATAAGCATAATATGTGTTCTAGAACATATGTCTGGGATTGTCATTGAGCATGCACTGTACATAGTCCATTTATACAATTGTGTATAAATAAATGTTTGTACGTATGCAATTATTGATGAGTGTGTAATGTGTGTCTTGCATAAATGGGTTGTGCAGGTCAAGTGTCCACATTCAGGCATTCTTAGAATTTGAAAGCAAATCCTAATCTGGAGCGTACTGTGAGTAGACAGAGATGGTCTCACTTTATTGTTCGTTATTTGAAATTTTGTATTATATGACTATTGAATGATTATGTTGATGTGATTGCTTATGTTGGTTTCGAACAGAAGGTCCGATAATTGAGATGTTTGATTTGGATATTGAAGTGTTACCTGAATGTGAATTGGATGAACTATGTGTACTTAATGTGATTGTTAAATGTGTCATGAATGAGCATTTAAATACGAATGATAGGGTGTTATCAAACTAAATGTTGAATGTCGAACTACGGTTCGATGATATGTGAATATGAATGAATGGGATTATGCAAATGTGAGTGATGCATTCCATTTCAAGAATGCATGAAACATAAATGAGTTGTGACTAGAGTAGCCACCGATCAGAGCTTAAAGCTCAACGAGTGAAAAAGAGCCTCGAGCTTAAAAGTGATTCAGAGCCTCAAACTCAACGTTTAATGAGTCCTATATAAGACAGTTATCAGTGAGCCCGATAAGGGACAATTTAGGCACTCGGTCATAACAAAGTAACAAATGGAAAGTGAGTCTCATGTGCACTATATATGGATTATATGAGGGATTAAATTGTATTGAATGTGGAGTGCGAAATGTGAAATGATGTGATTTATGTGTTATGTGATTGGGTGAGCCATCAATGATGGTTACTCACTGAATTTGCAAAACGCACCCAAAATTTGCAATTATTTTTCAAGATCAGAAGAATACCCCGTTAGGCCAACATGAGTATATCTATGGCATTCAAGTGAAGGATAGAGATTGGGGTCAGTTCGCGTCTGCATTGCATTTCTCTATTTGCATTGAATTGTATATTCTGCAACTTTTTGTATAAATTTGTATTCCAAAATAACTCAAGTGTTTTATATTTGTGAATAGGCCCAAATGGCTACTGAAAATTTTGTTGATGGTTTTTGTTAATTGGAAATGGTTATGAATGAATGTGGGCCCAAATTGAGTATCGATTTCTGCATATTGTGTTTGTGGTTAAAATTTTTTTTATACCGTTTTCTAAATGATTGAGTGTGTTAGCACGTCACCCTCACGGGACACGGACTCGAATATTACCCATTAATATCAGGTTCAGGTCATTGCGGAAGTGAGGTGCTACATTTATGTGATATCAGAGCCCAGAAGTACTATCTTATATGAGCATTCTGAAATATGTATCAAGTTACATGCATATTAGTTATGTCATAATAGACAGTGGCAACTGATCCTTGGTATGAATCACATGCATGAGCATTCCTTAAGAGTCTGAGCTATTAGAAGCATTGAGAAAAAGGATGATTTAACAGAATGTGAGAAAATAAAGGTTTATGGACATTTTGGAAATGAGAAATAGTATCTGGTTTTGCATGATAGATAAGAGTCCACCACGATGGGTACATATCCTTGAAGGTGATATATCCTTTGAAGGTAATATAAGTGTGAATCGGTATATTACCGTGGATTGATTGAGGAATGTGAGAATATGAGTAGGCATGAGGAGACTAAAGTGTACAGACAGAATGAAATGAAATCATAAAATTGTTATGATCATAAAAGTATGAATTTGGAACCGAAATGGTTATATGAGTATTGTGATAAGATTTTTTAATTCAGTATAAGGAGATACTAGGGGAAAGTTAGAAGTGCTTCTAAGATAGGATTTTAGGCAAGAATGAGAGAAGAGGAAAGTTGAAGGACTTCAAAATAAATAAATAAATAATAAGAAATAGTATATGATTGGATATAACAGATAAAGATTCAGTGTATTTGTATCAGTGGATGTACCATTGAATATGAAATTGATATTGCATTCTGGCCATATGTCCTCGAAGGTGAGATAAATGTGAATACACTGTGAAGGATTGTTGAAAAAAAGGGATGTAAGTAGAAATGATGAGATTAAAGTGTATAAGCCAAGGTGATATGACCTTGAAAGGTTGAACTTGGACTTAGAATGGTTGCGTGATTATTGATATAAAAGTTTATGGTTTAGTATGAGAATATATCTGTGGAATGGAGATTTAAGCTTCATATGGGTTATACCCCTACAATTATAAATTGATTGAGAATATAGATGTGTGAGATGAAATAAATGACAATTGGAAGATGAGATGATGAGCGATATATGAAAAAGTTGTTGAGTTTAGGTTAGTTTGCCACTATGAGCGCACAGCTGATAGTAGGATCACCATGACAATTGAAAATATCAAGCATATGGGAAAATGAGTGGAGATTATAGAGGAAACAATCAGTGACTTATTGAATAAGTGCTAATCATAGTTCCTATAGCTAAAAGTTCAAGATGAGTTAGAGTAAGACGTGAAAGTACTAGTAGTGATCAATTGGGAATGAATAAAGTATCTTTAGCATAATCTACTAATTAGTGAATTGACCTAAATACATCTCTATATAAGATGTAATAATTTTGGTGATATATGCCAAGGTATTAGAGTAAATGAAATTGTTTAGTGCCTCACAGATCCTTATTACAAGGGACGTTCTGATCCTATTGGGATAGTATGAATAGTTGAAATTGATCTTCTTGAGGTACTAAGAATAACTGATAAGTAAATATGAAAAAATAATTGATTGATAAGGATTTCATGAACAATATCGATGATTGTAGCAAGAAATCTTCTTTCAAAGAAGAATTTCCTTAAATTGGGTTCAGTTGATCAGATAATTTAGTTTAAGAGTGATCAATGAAGAAACAAATCGGAAATGAATATGTAATAACTCAAAAGTGAAAAATGGGTCATATCCCAAGCGGAGACCCAGACATAAGAAGTGGAATATGCAACTGAGAGTGTATGCATTTTGTTTCATGTAAAGTATCCAACTACGTGAGTGGATTTTAAATTCGAGGTGACACTATTGCAAATGTGAGGAGAATATAAGTCCACATTATATTCGATGTAAATATGTTCGGGAAATACAAAGTGAATATAAGGAAGTGATACTAACACGCAAAGTGAAGTATACAAATATATTGAAAATGTGTGGAGGAACTAGTACGATTGAATAGGTATTTGAATAAGTCGATGTGAATTAAAGTAAATCGAATGAAAAGAGAAAATCATTAGAGACAAGAAGTCAAGTGGGAGACTGAAAAAAACATGAGATAATATTACCTTAATTAAGGAATTAGTCACTTAAGGACACAAGGAAAATTTGAGTGATATCTGTTGGAATTAATAATACCCAATAGCATTATGATATTGAAGATTTTAGTGATCCAAGTAAAATAAGATCAATTGGTAATGATGATCATGGATGAGATCTTGAATGTAGTCGAACAGTTAAGAAGAATACTTTGAAATATTTGAGGAAATTACTGAGTTTGAAAGGAAGTAACAAATGAGTGCTACACTGGTAAAGGTAGTGTGTAATCTGAAACCTTGAACAGACAATTCTATAATGGAATAGTACAAATTCAGATATTGAGGTTTTCAAATCTAGTGCAATGAAGAATGTAGAATGTTGAGTGGAATCGGAAGAATGATATTTGGTGATTGAAATAAGAAGTATGTGTACCCGATAAAGATGATTGCGCAAAGAAAGTGTTAGAGAAGCCTAAGTAACAACCTAAGCTAGACATCCTATTAGGGATACGGTAAGATTGTATTTTAGCCACTAAGGATGTAGAAACAAATGGTTGAATTTTTGAACTACCAATAGTTTTAACTGTTGGCAATATGCTTAAAGCTTACATTTTGGAGTTCATAGGAATATGATATTGATGTATAGTTCTAATTGACTATAGGTGTAGCAATTGTTATCATAGTGATATCATTAAAGTACTCTATAAGGCGTGGTATGACAATAAGGGGTGTTTCACCCTTACATTGAAATGAGAAGTGTCTAAAAATGGTCAAAGACCATAATTGATTTGAGATACTGGTGATGAGTGAAGTGAACTTTCAAAGGAGATATGAAATGTTTTTGTGAGTACCACCTTGGTAAGATGCACTCAGATTTGGAAAAAGAATGAGTTAAGCTTTTTTGAGTTGGTCTATGCGAAAATTATTATGGGATAGTGTTACTGATAAAAGATGTCTTAGATTCACCCTATGTGATATGGGAATAGGTTAAAAGATTTACGAGTATTAAAAAAAATAGTCAAGATAGTGTGATAGCAAAATCAGTGATTGAAGAACCTATTGAGTTATCAGCTGAGGTCGTTTGGAAGAAAATAGTTGAGTAGGAAAGTATATAGGAAATGTAGGAGCATATGAGGAAACAATACCCCTGCCTTATCGATATAAATATTAATTTCGAGGACTAAATTTATTTAAGGAGGGGAGAAATGTAACATCCCTTACTCATATTAAGGGTTAGGACCCGAAATTTCAGTACATGTGAGCTCAAAGAGAGATTAAAGAAATGCGTTTTTCTTGCACATGCATAATGTCAGCATACATGTATATGAATTTGAATATTTGCACATACAAAACTAAGCGTAGATGCATTCATTGACAACTTATGGGTATGATTAATTTAAATGTGATTTTATTGAAAATGAGAAGTAGAGAGAGTTGAAAGAGTGATCTTGGTATGAGTTGTGATAAGGAAAGATTTGGAAACAAAAGTGGTTGTTGATCTAGAAAATGTTCACTGAGTGTGCTTCGGTCTGTTAGCCATAACTTTTTCTCTAGTTTTGCAACTGAGACGATTCTTTGTTTGATTAAACTAGAAACATATTTCTACATTTCTTATGAAGACATAGAATTGCAATTCTGTCTCTAAGAGTCTCAAAGGTTTTCATGAAGTTGAGAACTGGGTGTAGTATATCGGATGAATGTAAAAATTCATGTTCTGTATTCGGGGGAAATTATGGATTATTTTAGGCTGATTTAGGCAAATGTGTCTTCTAAAAAGCTGTAGGAATTTCTTTTAGCTTTCTAGGAGTATATAGCATGAAAATTTTGGAGATCCGAGCTGAAAGTTATGGTCCTTATAAGGGAGGGATGTTCAAGAGTAAAGATGCTTCTTCTGTGATGACGTCATCTTATTCTGTGTTTCTTCTGTGATGAAGTCATCTTCTTCTATATTTTGCTCCATCTGTTTTTGCTTCTTCTGTGTTTTGCTTCTTTTGTGATTGTTGGACCCTGATTTTGAAGTAAAAATAAGAAATATTCAAAAGTGGATGAGTTGATTTAAATGAAGTTAAATGACAAGAACTAAAAAGAGAAAGTGTGAAAATATGAAAAATTGTAAAAAGTTTGACTTTTTGGCCATTAATAGTTGACTTTTGATTTAGGCAAAATTTGATAAAATGGTCTTCTGGAAACTTGTAGATTATGTTAAGATCTTTCTGTAGCCATAAAGTTTGTAATTTTTCGATATCGGGAGTGGAAGTTATGATCAGTCAAAGTTTATTTGTGATATGATTGACTTTTGACTTTAATTATGACTGAATCTTTGACTGAGAAATTAACCTAGTTAGAGGTTAATTGAGCTTCGATGTTCTTCATGAAAGTTGAAGGATTTGATTTGTTCTTTATTTTTATATAAAGTATGCAATTTTTCGATATCGGAATAATAAGTTATGATTTTTACAAGTTTATGTTATGGTTTTAGCATGAATATTAGAGGACAGAACATTTGACCGGAAAATGGACTCCCTTACGAGTAGAATTGACTTTTATGTCCTTCTTGGAAGATGTAGAGCTTCCCTCAAGCTTTCTATAGAGACTAAGTTTGTCAAAATTGGAGTTTCGGATTAAGAGTTATGAATTTTGGAAGTTTCGGATTTTTCATTTGAAAAAAAAAGGGAAATGAAGTATCCCCGTCGCTAGGGCGACGCATTGCCATAGCGATGACGAGCGTCCAGCTAGCGTCGCCAGGGCGACCTCGCCCTCGCCTCGCCCAACGCGTGGGCGTTTATGTTGAAACGACGATGTTTCCTTCGTATGCTATACGGCGCCGTTTTGATTTCCTTGTTAGTTTCCTCCTCCATATCCGACCTTTGTTCACTATTTTGCTCATATCTTTTCCGTCCGACATTCGATTGAGTTGATTCTTGTGGAGTTGGATTTCTAAGACAATTCCCTACATCCTCATGGGAAATTTGTAACTTTATGAGATTAAATTAATGGTGATTAATTTAATCAAAGTGAGTCAGGAAATTTTACGAACATAGTTCAGTATTTTGAGAAATTCAGGATCTGTAGAGATCCGATCGTAGTGATTCTTAAGGCAAAATAAAATTAAGACAAGAGGCTACAAATCATATGAGAAATGAAATGTCAATTTTGCCCCTAAGACCTTCAAATTATGAATGGAAGTTCGGATTTGTGTGTAGTTTTTGGATTGGGAACATCTGAGAGTATTTTGAGCATAACTTTTGACCTGGGAATCTAAATGAGGCGATTCTTGATTTGAATTAAACTTGATACATAAGGCTACAATTTTTATGAAGACATTGAGTTTCAATTCTGGGATTAAGAATGTAAATTTCTGGAATTAAATTAGAGTATTGTTCAGTCTCGGATTTTTCGCAGGTCCGATAGTATTTCGGCTATAACTTCTTCGTTTCTGATGCGAATTGAGCGCGGTTGGTGGCAATGGATTCGTATGATTGAGAGGAAAATTTACATAGAAGAAAGTTTTAATAAATTCCTTCAGCTTGATAGTGCGAATCAACCCGCAAGTAAGCATGATTTTAAGCTTTGAATGGAGGAGCAATATGGTCATTTGACCTCCATTAGTGACATGGCTTTAAAACACAAAAGGAGATGTCGTTTTTAGCCAAATAAAGCCACGAAATTGGCTGAAAATCAGAAGAAAAGAAGAAGAAAATAAGAAGAAGAAGAGTGGAGAAGTTTCGGCTATGGTGGAAGATGAAAGAGAAAGCTTAGTTTTGATTTTTCTACTTGTTTCTTAGGGATTTTTGAGATGGTTCAAGAGAGAAAAAGGTGGAGGAGCACAAGAGCTTCCTTCCAAGCCAAGAAAAGTCAGATTTCAGTGAAAAATGAGGTAAGGTCGAAAATTTAATGTGTGATTTTTGATGAGTTCTTGGTTTAGAAATATGGATAAGAATGTGTGAGGATAAGGTTGAATTAGTGAGGATATGCTGAGTGATCATTTGATTTTGATGAAAGAAGTATGATTGTCATTAGGAATTTGAAATTGATGTGCATGACTATTTGACGAATTCAAGTGATTGGTTCGATTTGGGTGTTAAGAATATGATTGATTTTCAGAATGTGTTGAGGAACTTAAGATTAGAATTTCTTGAGAAATTGTGATGAATTGATATAGATGAAAGAATGATGATATAATGAGACAGATTAAACGATGATTGAATCATATTAGGGTTTCTTAAGAAATGGACCATTGACTTGTGTCCATAAGTGTAGAAATAGTGAGTTATGAATAGTGTTTTGATATGATATGAGTGACATGTGATTTAAGGAAGTGAAAATTGTGAAGAGATTGAGATAAAAGAGTGATTAATTATGAGTTTTGGAAAGAAATTAGTAAGAAAGTGCTTGATGATCTTTGTCTAGAAAGAAATTTATGCAAGAATGAGTTACTTGGAGTTTAAGTAAGTCTGAATTTCGAGGACGAAATTTTTTTAAGAGGGAGAGAAATGTTGAACCCCGATTTTGAAGTAAAAATAAGAAATATTCAAAAGTGGATGAGTTGATTGAAATGAAGTTAAATGACAAGAACTAAAAAGAGAAAGTGTGAAAATATGAAAAATTGTAAAAAGTTTGACTTTTTGGCCATTAATAGTTGACTTTTGATTTAGGCAAAATTTGATAAAATGGTCTTCTGGAAACTTGTAGATTATGTTAATAGCTTTCTGTTACCATAAAGTTTGCAATTTTTTGATATCGGGAGTGGAAGTTATGATCAATCAAAGTTTATGTGTGATAGGGTTGACTTTTGACTTTAATTATGACTGAATCTTTGACTAAGAAATTAACCTAGTTAGAGGTTAATTGAGCTTCGATGTTCTTCATTAAAGTTGAAGGATTTGATTTGGTCTTTATTTTTATATAAAGTATGCAATTTTTCGATCTCGAAATAATAAGTAATGATTTTTACAAGTTTATGTTATGGTTTTAGCATGAATATTAGAGGACAGAACCTTTGACCGGAAAATGGACTCCCTTAGGAGTCGAATTGAGTTTTATGTCCTTCGTGGAAGATGTAGAGCTTCCCTCAAGCTTTCTATAGAGACTAAGTTTGTCAAAATTGGAGTTTGGGATTAAGAGTTATGAATTTTGGAAGTTTCGGATTTTTCATGTAAAAAAAAAGGGAAATGAAGTATCCCCGTCGCTACGGCGACGCATCGCCATAGCGATGGTGAGCGTCCAGCTAGCGTCGCCAGGGCGACCTCGCCCTCTGCTCGCGCAACGCGTGGGCGTTTCTGCTGAAACGACGCTGTTTCCTTCGTATGCTATACGACGCCGTTTTGATTTCCTTGTTAGTTTCCTCCTCCAAATCCGACCTTTGTTCACTATTTTGCTCATATCTTTTCCGTCCGACATCCGATTGAGTTGATTCTTGTGGCGTTGGATTCCTAAGACAATTCCCTACATCCTCATGGGAAATTTGTAATTTTATGAGATTAAATTAATGGTGATTAATTTAATCAAAGCGAGTCGGGAAATTTTACGAACATAGTTCAGTATTTTGAGAAATTTGGGATCTGTAGAGATTCGATCGAAGTGATTCTTGAGGCGAAATAAAATTAAGACAAGGGGATACAAATCATATGAATAAATGAAATGTCAATTTTGCCCCTAAGACCTTCAAATTATGAATGGAAGTTCGGATTTGTGTTTAGTTTTTGGATTGGGAACATCTGAGAGTATTTTGAGCATAACTTTTGACCTGGAAATCTAAATGAGGCGATTCTTGATTTGAATTAAACTTGAGACATAAGGCTACAATTTTTATGAAGACATTGAGTTTCAATTCTGGGATTAAGAATGTAAATTTCTGGAATTAAATTAGAGTAATGTTCAGTCTCGAATTTTTCACAGGTCCGATAGTATTTCGGCTATAACTTCTTTGTTTCTGATCCGAATTGAGCGCGGTTGGTGGCGTTGGATTTTTATGATTGAGAGAAACATTTCTCTAGAAGGAAGTTTTAACAAATTCCTTCATCTTGATAGTGCGAATCAACCGCAAGTAAGCATGACTTTAAGCTTTGAATGGAGGGGCAATATGGTCATTTGACCTCCATTAGTGACATGGCTTTAAAACACAAAAGGAGATGTCATTTTTAGCCAAATAAAGCCACGAAATTGGCTGAAAAATCAGAAGAAAAGAAGAAGAAAATAAGAAGAAGAAGAGTGGAGAAGTTTCGGCTATGGTGGAAGATGAAAGAGAAAGCTTAGTTTTGATTTTTCTACTTGTTTCTTAGGGATTTTTGAGATGGTTCAAGAGAGAAAAAGGTGGAGGAGCACAAGAGCTTCCTTCCAAGCCAAGAAAAGTCAGATTTCAGTGAAAAATGAGGTAAGGTCGAAAATTTAATGTGTGATTTTTGATGAGTTCTTGGTTTAGAAATATGGATAATGATATGGATTTGTGATTTATGAAGTAAATTGTGAGGTATATGCTTTATGCTATGTTTAATTTTGAATGGAAGTTTATCAAGGTTTAGGCTTAATTTTATGATTAAGGATTTTGTGAGTTATTGGTGTTGAATTATAGAAAATAATATGGGTTTGTGGAATATGATATCAATTTTGAAGAATTTGTGAATTATGATATTGAATTTAGATAAATTGGTTTAGGCCAATTTTGAGATTTGGGGATTTTTGAAATTGGTGGTTTAGATATCTTGAAATTAGTGTGAATTGATGAATTGTGACATCAATTTTGAAAATTAAGTTATTTATGAGATTGAATTTGAGTGAATTGGTTTAGGTCAAATTTGAACTTTGGGGATTTTAGAAATTCTGGTTTTGGAAAGCTTGGAAATATAATGATTATGAATTTCCGATAGTTAATTTTGGGAATTATGCAAATTATGATGTGGATTTGGATATTATGGCTTAGGTTAATTTTAATTGAAAGAAGGAAAGAAGCAAGGATCAAATTGGAGCTAGGATCAAGTTTCTGGCAATAATTCGAGGTGGGTAGTATATTTGTTGAATTTTAAGCTAAGCATGTGAAATTGAAAATTTAAGAAGTTAATTTTGATAAATTAATGCTTAAATAGATGCTTGAAAAATATGATTTCCGAAAGATTATATTCCTTGTTTTGAAATGATTTTAAGAAAAAAAAGTGAGGATTATGAAATTCGCTAGTTCCGAATTATTTGGACAATTGGAAAAATGTGTTTTGTGAATTTGAAAAAGTTCTGATTATGATTTGAAGAAATTATTGCATTCATTGTTATGGATTTGATTAATATGTGATTTAAATTCATGATTTGAGATTGAATGTGTTTTGCTATATGAATTGGTATGATATGTGATTATGTGAAAGTGTCAAGTAATGACACTATGTGACTTTTTGATATGAAAACTTTGAAAAGTAAGATTTTCGAAAAGTGCCTTCGGCCAATCCGAATGTTCGATTTTTCAATATGTGTTATGTGGGTTTGTCAGTCCTCGTGAGTCGATTAGACTGTCTCGCTTTGTTATAATTTCTCCCTACGCCTGCTAGTGGCACGGAGCTTGGTTTCGACTCCTTCACGCCACAATCGGACCGAATGAGGGAAAGTGTAGTACGTTTCGCTCACTACCGCACAGGATCGCTAAGCGAATGTGCGATGACGCTCGCTTCGGACCGAACGGCACCATTTGATGTGTTAGGTGTTTTTGATTTGTTTCTGTGTGATTCATTCATGCTTTTAAATTTGATTATGAAATAAGAAGAAATTGAGAATTTTGAGAAATGAGAAGATAAGATTTGCAAATGTAAGATTTTGGAAATGTTTTATGAATGGTTTGAAAAGTGAAAGATTTGAAAGATAAGCTTTGAAAGGTTTCTACCGTGAAATGTTTGAAAATATCAAACTACTTGAAAATGAGTTTTCCGCTTATTGTTCAATTTATAAATATATTATTCACGAGCTTCCGAGCTCACCACCCTTTCATCCCCATCTCTAGGTTTCGAGCAGGAGATCGGATGAAAGAATTTGAAGACGTTTGGTCCGATTTTGCATCGTCTGTATTGTTATGTGAATTGAGATCTGGAATATTTTGTAAATGGCTTGAATTGTCGTTAAGTAAGTGATTATGATGCATTTCAGAATGTATGAAGATTATGAATGAATGAATGAGAATATGAAATTGTATATAAAATTGTGTATGAATTTGGAAATGGGATTGAGTTATGAGATCAGTATATTGAATTACAGTTATGAGAATGTTTTAGAATTAGGTTTGCGTTTGTGTGTGCTGAGATCCCGGACGGAGGGTCCGATGGATTTTGATGTTTGTATGTTTGATTAGAAATTTTTGAAGTGTATTTTGAACCCTTGCAGGTTTTGGGTTAGGTCAAAGCGTACCGTTATGTCAGCCAAATTTCGACAAAAATTAGTACGAATATGAATTTTGGGATTAATACCAATGTATAAGAATATGGTTAAGAGTTGAGATTTGGCATGAGAAAGAATTTCCAAGAAAAAGAATATAAGATTTCTTTATATGAGTTTGATAAATGAGTATAAGAAAAAAAAATATACCGGATTTTCGTATTGGATTAGTCTAGGTTTCCAACGCGACGCTTCTTTAAGATAATTTATGCACGGATGTCGGACATTTGTTTTGCTCCGCTTTGTTTTTGCTATATGATTTGATTCGTTCGTTCTATTTACTTCATTCACTTTGCTTCCACTTTCGCTTCGTTTGTCGTTATCGAATTCAATTTATCCAATTTGAATTCGCCTCGTTATTCGTATTCGCTTTGCTCTCGTTTCAGTTTGCTTTGAGATCCGTAATCCGATTTGGTTGGCTAGTTTGCTTTTCGCCTTCCGTTTCGTTCTTTCGAATGCGGTTTCTTCGTATCCGTTTCTGACCTTTTCGGTTGGGATCCGGTTCTCGGATCGGGTCCCAACAGTGATGACGTGATCTTCTTCTGTATTTTGCTTCTTCTGTGATGACGTCATCTTCTTCTATGTTTTGCTTCTTCTATTTTTTCACCTGGCCTATTTTCTATTCCATTTTTGACCCTTCAGAAGATAGAATTTGTCTTTGAGGTCTCCTAAAAGTTGTAGATATTGAAGTCTTCTTTCTAATCATATAAATAACGTCCTAATCCGATATCTATAGGGAAAGTTATAGCAATTTTTTTGATTTTTCTATCTTTTTACCATTAGTTTGTTTTTCCATTGGCTTCGTCTATACCTATCTTTTATTCCACTTTTGGCCCTACAAAAGATAAAATTTGTCTTCTAGGTCTTCATGAAAGTTTTAGATCTTGAAGTCTTCTTTCTAATAATATAAAGAACGTCCTAATCCGATATCTGTAGGGAAAGTTATAGCAATTTTCCCGTTTCTTCTACCTTTTTACTTCTTCTGTGATGACGTCATCTTCTTCTGTGTTTTACTCCTTCTGTATTTTGCTTCTTCTGTGTTTTGTTTCTTTGGTCTTTATTCTTCTTCTGTCTATTCTCTCCTTCTGTGTTTTATTTCTTTTTTCTTTTTGCTTCTTCTGTGTTTTGTTTCTTCTTTTGTGTTATGCTTCTTCTGTTTTTTTTATTAACTACTGGTTTATTTTCAACCCTTCAAACCATAGAATCTATCTTCAAGGTCTTCATGAAAGTTGTATATCTTGAAGTTCTCTTTCAAAAAATCTAAAGAACACATAAATATGATATCTGTAGAGAAAGTTATGCTAATTGTAAAACATCTTCTGTGTTACTGTTCATAAACTTCTTTTGAGTTACTGTTCATCTTATATCTTCTGTTCCATTTTTGATCCTTCAGAAGATGGAATTTGCCTTCTAGGTCTACATGAAAATTGTAGCTATTGAAGTCCTATTTCAAACCATTCAAAGAAAACCTAAATCCGATATCTTTAGAGAAATTTATGCCAATTGTAAAACATCTTTTGTGTTACTGTTCATAAACTTCTTCTGGGTTACTGTTCATATTATATCTTCTGTTCCATTTTTTATCCTTTAGAAGATGGAATTTGTCTTCTAGGTCTTCATAAAAGTTGTATCTCTTGAAGTCCTCTTTCAAACCATATAAAGAACACCTAAATCCAATATCTGTAGAGAAAGTTATACTAATTGTAAAACATATTCTGTGTTACTGTTCATAAACTTCTTCTAGGTTACTGTTCATCTTATATCTTCTGGTCCATTTTTGATCCTCTAATGGATAGAATTTTTCTCTAGGTCTTCAAAAAAGTTGTCAATCTTGAAGTCCTCTTTCAAAAAATCTAATGAACATCTAAATCTGATATCTCTAGAGAAAGTTATACTAATTGTCCCACGATAGGTTCAATATGATTGAGGATAAAACTATATTGGATTCTTTTGGCCATAACTTCTTCTCTAGACACTCAAATAAATTGATTTTTAAACCATTGGACTCGTAAGATATTTCTGTAAAACTACACCAAAAATCGTAGACATTTGAAATAAATTGAGAGAGATTGAGTGAAAAACGTGGGATAGGTATAGTATGTGTTTTTGTAAATACTATGAACTAGTGTTATTCCACTGAACATACTTCAGTATTTTGATGATTTTTCGATCGGTAAAGCTCCAAATGAGATGATTCCTGATTTTTAGTGAACTAGAGATATGGAGCTACAAATGGTATGAAGAAATTGTAATCTAATTTAGTTTCTAAGATGTTTAAATTTCGGATAGAAGTTGTGCATAATATACTGATTTGGACAAGAGCAGTCCAAAAATGTTTGAAGTGTATCTTTCGAATCACTGACCCAAATTGAATGATTTTGGTGTCATTGGAAACGTAAGATAATAGAGAAGATTCTTCTAGAATAAAGTGTTATGTCAGAATATTCAAGGGTGCTTTTGGCAAGACACTTAAGTATAAAAGACATAAGGCATAAATAGAAGGGAAAATGAGACAATTCTCAATCATTAAGGGCATAATTGGAAGAAGAAGTTTTGTCCTGTTTATAAATGAATAAGAAAAATGTGAATGGAAGAAAGAAGAAGAGAATAACGAAAATGAGTAAGAAAGAGAAAGAGAATTTGGTGGTTTGAGAGAAAAGACGAGAGTTGAGCTAGGGTTTAATTCTTTTTATTCTTCAAGAAAGATTTTGAAGTTGTTTAAGAAGAGAAAAAGGAAGAGGAAGAAAAGAGCTTCCATTTGAGCTAAAGATCTCTTCATTTGGTGAAGAATCAAGGTAAGAGCATTTTGAGTCTTTCAATTTTTGGAAGGATTTTAGTTCATGGAGTTTAGAAAAATGCTTGAGTTTAAGTATTCTAGAATCAATTTTTGTGATTTTGCATTGCGGGATTTTCAATTGGATTCCTATTGAATGAGAATTTGGATATTATGAGATCATATGAGGTTAGAAAAGAGATGATGAGAAATTGAGTTATGATATAAAGTAACCAAGTGTCCTTGAGGTGTAAGCTTATGAATAAGCTAGACACATGCAAAGGGTAAAGATTGAAAGGAGAATTTAGAAAGATTATGTACAAATAAAGTGTAAAGCTAAGTTAAATTAGACACGTATGAATTATGAAATGGGAATCAGCATAATATGTGTTCTAGAACATATGGCCAAGATTGTCATTGATCATGCATTGTACATAGTCCATTTATACAATTGTGTATAAATAAATGTTTATACGTGTGCAATTATTGATGAGTGTCCAATGTGTGTCTTGCATAAATGGGTCAGGCAGTCAAGTGTTCAGATTCGTGTACTCCCTGCATTTGAAAGCAAATGGTAACTGGAGCGCATTTACGAGTAGTGTATCGAGATGGTCTCACTTTATTTTTCATTATTTGAAATTTTGTATTATATGACTATTGAATGATTATGTAGATGTGATTGCTTATGTTGGTTCCGGACAGAAGGTCCGATGATTGTGATGTTGATTTGGATATTGAAGTGCTACCTGAATGTGAATTGGATGAACTATGTGTACTTAATGTGATTGTTAAATGTATCCTGAACGAGCATTTGCATACGAATGATAGGGTGTTATGCAACTAAATGTTGAATGTCGGACTACGATCCGATGATATGTGAATATGAATGAATGGGATTATGCAAATGTGAGTAATGCATTCCATTTCATGAATGCATGAAACATAAATAAGTTGTGACTAGAGTAGCCAACGATCAGAGCTTAAAGCTCAATGAGTGAAAACGAGCCTCGAGCTCAAAAATGATTCAGAGCCTCAGGCTCAACGTTTAGTGAGTCCTATATGGGACAGTTAACAATGAGCCCTATATGAGATAGTTATCAATGAGCCCTATATGGGACAGTTATCAATGAGTCCTATAAGGGACAGTTTAGACACTTGGTCACAACAAAGTAACAAATAGAAAGTGAGTCTCATGTGCACTACATATGCATTATATGAGTGATTAAATTGTATTGAATGTGGAGTGTGAAATGTGAAATGATGTGATTTATATGTTATGTGATTGGGTGAGCTATCGATGATAGTTACTCACTGAGTTCGCAAAACTCACCCAAAATTTGCAATTATTTTTCAGGATCAGAAGAATACCTCGTTAGGTCAACAGGAGTATACCTACGATATTCAAGTGAAGGATAGAGGTCGGGGTCAGTTCGTGTCTGCATTGCATTTCTCTATTTGTTTTGAATTGTATATTCCTCAACTTTTTGTATAAATTTGTGTTACGAAATAACTCAAGTGTTTTGTATTTGTGAAAGGGCCCAAATGGCTATCAAAAATTTTGTTGATGATTTTGTGTTAATTGAAAATGGTTATGAATGAATGTGGGCCCAAATTGAGTATCGATTTCTGCATATTGTGTTTGTGGTTCAAAAAACTTTATACCATTTTCTAAATGATTGAGTGCTTTAGCACGCCACCCTCGCAGGACACGAAGTCGAATATCACCCATCGATATCTGGTTCGGGTCCTTACTAAAGTGGGGTGCTACAGATTTACTTCAAGATTTAGGGGGTGTTTGGTTTGAGGGTTTGGGAATGAAGGAATGAAATGATAGTAAAAAATAGTGTTTGCTTTAAGGTTTTCAAATCCAAGGGAATGGATTTATTCCATTAAATTTGAGAATCCACTAAACCCCCAAAAGTGGGTATCAGTTTTCATTCCAATATAGTGTTACTATTTATACCTCCCCACATAAGCAATTTTATTCTTACTCATCACTCATCATCATCATCTTTAGTATTATTATTATTATTATTATTATTATTATTATTATTATTATTATTATTATTATTATTATTATTATTATTATTATTATTATTATTATTATTATTATTATTATTATTATTATTATTATTATTATTATTATTATTATTATTATTATTATTATTATTATTATTATTATTATTATTATTATTATTATTATTATTATTATTATTATTATTATTATTATTATTATTATTATTATTATTATTATTATTATTATTATTATTATTATTATTATTATTATTATTATTATTATTATTATTATTATTATTATTATTATTATTATTATTATTATTATTATTATTATTATTATTATTATTATTATTATTATTATTATTATTATTATTATTATTATTATTATTATTATTATTATTATTATTATTATTATTATTATTATTATTATTATTATTATTATTATTATTATTATTATTATTATTATTATTATTATTATTATTATTATTATTATTATTATTATTATTATTATTATTATTATTATTATTATTATTATTATTATTATTATTATTATTATTATTATTATTATTATTATTATTATTATTATTATTATTATTATTATTATTATTATTATTATTATTATTATTATTATTATTATTATTATTATTATTATTATTATTATTATTATTATTATTATTATTATTATTATTATTATTATTATTATTATTATTATTATTATTATTATTATTATTATTATTATTATTATTATTATTATTATTATTATTATTATTATTATTATTATTATTATTATTATTATTATTATTATTATTATTATTATTATTATTATTATTATTATTATTATTATTATTATTATTATTATTATTATTATTATTATTATTATTATTATTATTATTATTATTATTATTATTATTATTATTATTATTATTATTATTATTATTATTATTATTATTATTATTATTATTATTATTATTATTATTATTATTATTATTATTATTATTATTATTATTATTATTATTATTATTATTATTATTATTATTATTATTATTATTATTATTATTATTATTATTATTATTATTATTATTATTATTATTATTATTATTATTATTATTATTATTATTATTATTATTATTATTATTATTATTATTATTATTATTATTATTATTATTATTATTATTATTATTATTATTATTATTATTATTATTATTATTATTATTATTATTATTATTATTATTATTATTATTATTATTATTATTATTATTATTATTATTATTATTATTATTATTATTATTATTATTATTATTATTATTATTATTATTATTATTATTATTATTATTATTATTATTATTATTATTATTATTATTATTATTATTATTATTATTATTATTATTATTATTATTATTATTATTATTATTATTATTATTATTATTATTATTATTATTATTATTATTATTATTATTATTATTATTATTATTATTATTATTATTATTATTATTATTATTATTATTATTATTATTATTATTATTATTATTATTATTATTATTATTATTATTATTATTATTATTATTATTATTATTATTATTATTATTATTATTATTATTATTATTATTATTATTATTATTATTATTATTATTATTATTATTATTATTATTATTATTATTATTATTATTATTATTATTATTATTATTATTATTATTATTATTATTATTATTATTATTATTATTATTATTATTATTATTATTATTATTATTATTATTATTATTATTATTATTATTATTATTATTATTATTATTATTATTATTATTATTATTATTATTATTATTATTATTATTATTATTATTATTATTATTATTATTATTATTATTATTATTATTATTATTATTATTATTATTATTATTATTATTATTATTATTATTATTATTATTATTATTATTATTATTATTATTATTATTATTATTATTATTATTATTATTATTATTATTATTATTATTATTATTATTATTATTATTATTATTATTATTATTATTATTATTATTATTATTATTATTATTATTATTATTATTATTATTATTATTATTATTATTATTATTATTATTATTATTATTATTATTATTATTATTATTATTATTATTATTATTATTATTATTATTATTATTATTATTATTATTATTATTATTATTATTATTATTATTATTATTATTATTATTATTATTATTATTATTATTATTATTATTATTATTATTATTATTATTATTATTATTATTATTATTATTATTATTATTATTATTATTATTATTATTATTATTATTATTATTATTATTATTATTATTATTATTATTATTATTATTATTATTATTATTATTATTATTATTATTATTATTATTATTATTATTATTATTATTATTATTATTATTATTATTATTATTATTATTATTATTATTATTATTATTATTATTATTATTATTATTATTATTATTATTATTATTATTATTATTATTATTATTATTATTATTATTATTATTATTATTATTATTATTATTATTATTATTATTATTATTATTATTATTATTATTATTATTATTATTATTATTATTATTATTATTATTATTATTATTATTATTATTATTATTATTATTATTATTATTATTATTATTATTATTATTATTATTATTATTATTATTATTATTATTATTATTATTATTATTATTATTATTATTATTATTATTATTATTATTATTATTATTATTATTATTATTATTATTATTATTATTATTATTATTATTATTATTATTATTATTATTATTATTATTATTATTATTATTATTATTATTATTATTATTATTATTATTATTATTATTATTATTATTATTATTATTATTATTATTATTATTATTATTATTATTATTATTATTATTATTATTATTATTATTATTATTATTATTATTATTATTATTATTATTATTATTATTATTATTATTATTATTATTATTATTATTATTATTATTATTATTATTATTATTATTATTATTATTATTATTATTATTATTATTATTATTATTATTATTATTATTATTATTATTATTATTATTATTATTATTATTATTATTATTATTATTATTATTATTATTATTATTATTATTATTATTATTATTATTATTATTATTATTATTATTATTATTATTATTATTATTATTATTATTATTATTATTATTATTATTATTATTATTATTATTATTATTATTATTATTATTATTATTATTATTATTATTATTATTATTATTATTATTATTATTATTATTATTATTATTATTATTATTATTATTATTATTATTATTATTATTATTATTATTATTATTATTATTATTATTATTATTATTATTATTATTATTATTATTATTATTATTATTATTATTATTATTATTATTATTATTATTATTATTATTATTATTATTATTATTATTATTATTATTATTATTATTATTATTATTATTATTATTATTATTATTATTATTATTATTATTATTATTATTATTATTATTATTATTATTATTATTATTATTATTATTATTATTATTATTATTATTATTATTATTATTATTATTATTATTATTATTATTATTATTATTATTATTATTATTATTATTATTATTATTATTATTATTATTATTATTATTATTATTATTATTATTATTATTATTATTATTATTATT